>VWZZ01008314.1:346-53880 GCA_013399095.1 Psophia crepitans
CCCATACCTGTTGTGTAAGAGCAACTGGGAGGGGGAGGGAGGCAGCGAGAGGTTTCGCTTGTTCCCCCAAGCAGTGACCTGTTTCCAATCTCCTCCATCTTTGAGGTCCTCCTTCTGCTCAGGAGCTTCTGCTCATTGGCAAGAGAGTAGGGGATCCTCTTCTGCTCACGAAGCACCCATCAGCACACTCGGCCTTAGGGACGGCAGGGTGTGACTCCACCAATCTGTGTTCCTCTCACACTCCCTGATGCTCCTCAATCTTTCCACCTCACCTTTGAGCTCAGCCACGAAGCTGAGAAGTTTGTCAACCTGGTCACACTGGAGACAGCTGTTGTCACTGCTGTTCTCTGCTCCAGGCGAGAGGCTTGTGCACTCCCTGCAGCCAGAGACCTGGACAGTGATATGTTTCAACAGGGGCTCCATCTGGGTCGCCACATTCCTTCTGGAAGTGGCTTTCTGACGAGTTGTGACCGTGGCCGGTCCTCTCCTGCCAAGCCCTCTGAGCTCCTTCCCAGGCCGTGGGGCAGTGATGACCAATGATGGCACTCTCCTCTTGAGCCCATAGGATGCCTACGCCCTACCCTTGCAAGATGGTGACGGTGGGGCTCTGCCCGTGTCAGGCACTGCTCGCCTGCTGCAGCGGGGCTCTACGGGCTCTCTGCGGCTCCATGCAGGGCCTCGCTGTGGCGCCAGAGACGCACTTCGGTTTCCAGACCATGACAGAGGTAAAAAGGAGGGAGAAAATTTACAAGGTCTTTGAAAGTGTGGCCAAGAAATATATGTATTTATATTCACTTGTCAATCATACACATACTTACTAGTCATGATTTTGTGGTAGTATACTTGCTCTTAGTAATTGTTTTGGTATTTCTGGTAATCTATAATAAAGAAATTCACTCCGGATGAGTGGGAACCCCATGACCTGAGTAAGAACCAGGTGAGCTACTGTCACCTCCCTCAGAGGCCTCTTGTTTCAAGATACTTGGCCCTTCACGTTTAAGGTAAAGATGCATATTTGTGACAAGAGACCAGGAATGGAATCTACTATCAGTTAAATGATACTAAATGAATCACTGCTCTGACCTAAAATACAGTTTAGCTGTCTGAGAAGGGAGAAGAAAAAATTCGGTCTTATGCAGGATCAACTCTTACCAAAGTACCATCAAAATAGACTAATATAAACATAAATACAGTTCTCTTTTTTTTCTGTTTGTATTTGTTTGTGAACAGGAAACTATAGAACACTGCATGGAAACAGCTTCATGTTATCATATCATGTTGCTCATTAACGCTTTTTAGAAAAAAGCTTTAAATCATCTTTCATATATAAACTTAAACTTGGTTGTTCTTCAGCCACTGTGATATACTTACCTGTTATATTTGAGCCCTCTTTTTTAACTTGAATGCTGTCATCAGAACATGCCCAATATTACAACATGGTCCTCTGAGCTTATCTCCATTAGATTTTGACATATACCTTCAGGGTTCAAGGAACATGCTTCTCATTTTTGTGACTTTTGCAGCTATGTCAACTGTTATTCATATAATCAAAGAATATCTCAAGTTGGAAGGCCAGGATTCTTAATGATATGGAAAAATTGTCTGCATGGAAAGGAGCACAGACCAGCAACTCAGACCACACAGAAGACCCATATGATAACTCTCATGTTTGATTACTGCTAAGTCAAACAAGGCGCACATATGGGAATCTACTGAGAATCTCTGTTACAAATCTTGCATTAAAAAGTAAAGAATGAGTATTTAGTTTCCTAATATGTGATAGTCCATATGTAATAATAACATAAAATTTAGTTTTATTGAACGTCTGAATTTCAAGACACTATGTTTTTAGCAGGGGACTGAAGAGCAATTAAGTATTCAGAAAATATTCCTTCAGCTACAGATTGTGAAAAAGGAGACCAGGAGGACTATGTATTTATATCAATCATTGAATGCTGCAACATTTCTTAATTTTCCTGGGTATTATGTGTCTAATAAGACTACTAATATTGGTGAAGTATTATGCTAAAAATAAGATAATAATTATAGACTAATGCCTTTATGCATTTCATTCAACAAGCATACATGTAGATTCCTTTCAGAAAAAAGATGTGTTAACTAATAGCTATAAAAAGAAAGTGGAAATCAATGGGGTGTTTCTGCTGTCCTTCCAAAGGAAAATTTATCTAAAACTTTCTTCTAAAAGCTTGGAAGATATTATTCTTCACTATCAGGAACAATATACAACATATTTCTGTTGCATTCAGGTAAGTCTATCAACGAAGTTGACTACCTAGATAGGCTCTTGGACCAATAATACTACATTTTCAAAGCCCTGAGATGTAGTCATCTTGCCTATAGAATAAATGCTGTTGTAATAGACGGTTCTAAACATGGATTTTTCTAAGGACAGTGGTTCAGAGTTTGCTTTCTAAACATGAGTCTGGCAATTTACACTGTAAATGAACTCATTTTTCACTTTCTTAAGCAATACGATAAGACTTTTAATATGAATGAGATGCAGCGTCAGAGCTAAGGTTTCCATTTTATCAAAAAATACAAATTTTGTTGGGTTTTGTTTGCTTGTTTAGGAATAATGTATCTAAATGCTATGTTTACACCAAGATAAATTTCTGGTTGGCTTGGGCTCATTTTCTTTATTATTCATATATCTTCTTTCTTTCAGTGATACAGTTTATGGATGCTACTTACACTGTATGTTGGTTTTGGTCTCCTTTGAGCATGGTGCACCAAGAGTAAAAACAACAGGTAAGTTGCTTGGGTCAGGGACAATGATATTAATCATCTACTGGTGTGGGGTTCTTCCCAACAAACAAACAAAGAAATAATGCATTTATTTGGGGATACTTTGCATGTTTGGTCCCAACCAAAAATAGACCAAGAGACTACCTAAAACCAAACACTACAGAATAATTGGAAATGCCATAATTGGGCTTTTAATCCTCTCTTCTGGACCTTAACAAAGATATTAACTAATGAAGTTTCAAATAAGTCATAACATACTCTATTGGCCCTTGATTTGGCACATTGCTGGAAATTCCTATAAAATTTTCTCCTTTCTTTTTTCCTTTTTTTTTATTTTTGGTACTCATTTTCACCCCAATTTACATGCAAACAAATTTGTATTAATACTTTGAAAAAAGATTTAATGTGTCACAATACTATATAGCTTACTGAAAAGTGAAAGTATATAATGGCACTTTCTTTTTACCTTTAATCTAAGAATAAACACAAAAAGCAATGAAGTTTGACTTGCAATGTTTCTGTTTTGCAATGAATAATGTCCATACATGCAAGAGCGTTCTGCTCTGAGTGTATCCACAGCAACAAGCTAAAAAGCATGCTATCTTTTTGTGAAATTGAATGCACCAAAACAAAATGAAAGGCTTGGAAAATCTGTATATGATAAATTTTTATACAGCACTGTTGTGGTTTTACCCCAGCCAGCAGCTGAGCATCACGTGACCACTCGCTCAGTCCTCCTTATCGGAAAGGGGAGAATCAGAAGAGTAAAAGTGAGAAAACCCGTGGGTTCTGATACAACAGTTTAATAAGTGAAGCAAAAGCTGCATGCACAAGCAAAGCAAACCAAGGAATTCATTCCCCACTGCCCACGGCAGGCAGGGGTTCAACCATCCCCAGGATAGCAGGGCTCCGTCACACGTAATGGTGACTTGGGAAGGCAAACGCCATCACTCCGAACGCCGCTGCCCCCCCTTCCTCTTCCCCCAGCCCCTTATAAACCGAGCATGACGCCATATGGTGTGGAATGTCCCTTTGGTCAGTTGGGGTCAGCTGCCCTGTCTGTCCCCTCCCAGCTCCCCGCACACCCCCAGCCATCCCGCCGGCGGGGTGGGGCGAGAAGCAGCAAAGGCCTTGGCTCTGTGTGAGCATCGCTCAGCAACAGCAAAAACATCTCTGCGCTATCAGCGCTGCTTCCAGCACAAACCCAAAACACAGCCCCATACTGGCTGCTGTGGAGACAATTAACTCTGCCTCAGCTGAAACCAGGACANGGAAACTCAATTCGTTTTCTATCCCCCCTCTCATATCCCCCCTTCCCCACCCAACCCCAACCCCCCCATCTATCTCCTACTGGAACTCTTTCCTTTAAAAAAAAAAAATTATTGATCTCTGAACTGACATTCTATCATGAATTAAGACTCTGTTGGTTCCTTTCTAACAAAAAAAAAAATCTGTAGTAGAAACTGATTATTTTTGTGCATTAAAGAGCTTCATATAAAAAACCTAAGATCTACTGAATGGATGCATTTTTCTTCCAGCAGAAAAAAATAATTACAATAACAGCAGCACTTTTTGGTTTTACAAGAGGTATTTCAGATCAGATAGTCCCCAAGAATTACAAATTAAAAAGAACTGCACCTATGCCATCTTCCTGTCACTCTCTTTGGATCAACAACTTTCACTGTTCATTCTGATCATGGAGGTCCCTTACTCTGAGCAGAAGCACCTACGAAGGCAAGAAGGAAACAATTCTTCCTCTTACATCACAATTCCAGGATAAACTCTCTGGCTTTGAAGAGGAATATTGAATTTAGTTTTTTCACAGCAGAATGTTTTCCTCTTTCTAATGTTTTATTTTTATTATATTTACATGTCTGAAATAAAGTTGAAAGGGACTCACTGTAAAGAATATATTTGAGAAGGCAAAACCCTCATACTTTACTAGGATATTTATTTTACCAGCACTTTGTATAACTCTAAAAATTAACATAAATTCACTGAAATAATTAAGGTAGTCTTGGTTTGAGAGCTTTTTTTTTAAGTCCCTTTTTAATATACATCCCTGTTTTCCAAATCACATTACCCTGTAGCAAAAAATAAGTAAACAATTTATAAATTACTGAATAGATACCTGTACTGTTCATGTTTTTTGTAAGAATATTTGCCAAGGAAAATCAGACATAAAAATTTTCATCGCTGTCCTGAGGTTGACAATGTATTTTATTTCTATTTTTTTTCCATTTTATTATAAAAAATAGTGCAAACATATTTTTAAGCTTTTTAATACTGATTTTTAAATGCAGTTTGAATCTTTCAGATTAGTTATCTAAAATATGGCTGAACACACACCACGACTGTAAAAATTAAACTGATTCAGTAAAAATTAAAAATTGCATAATTTTATTTGTATTTTATATTCGGTTTTCAGAAACAAACGAACAAATTTTTGGAGAACAACGTACAACTTCCTATAGTAGACAACTTAGATAAGTTATAAATAGAAATATCCATGGCAGAAACCTAACCGAATGAGTTCTGCTTGCTCTATCAGAGAACATAACATAAGCATTGCACACAAAGAAGATGCAATCAAAATTGTCTAGCACAAATCCTAATGTAAACACTGAATATCACTTTGAAACTCACCAGATAACACCCAAATGAACTTCATCTCTTCCAAGGAAACATAGACTTATACCATCACAACTATTTAATATGTGTTCAAAGTGATAAGCTTCTGGAAACAAAAGCACTGACAGTTCATGGCTAGAGCTAAAAGCTTCAATCAAATTATATTCACACTAACTCCATCCTTAAATCTCAGGAGCCCAAAGTCATCTTGATATAGTTCCAGCAGCACATTGTGCAATTCTTGATAAATATTCCCCTTCTCACCTTCCCGTCCCCCACCCCACAGGCTGGAGCTGACAGCATTGTTATTGATATCACTTTATCCATTTTAAATTATTTTTTCCCACACCTTGTCATTAAACAGATATTTATCCAGTCATTGCATCTGATGAAATCTAATTTGTCATCAAACTTGCTGATAAACAACTTGTGATATTCCTTGTGAAGAACGTCCATTTATCTCACAGTCTGTGGAAGTCTTTAGCTTGCTTATGGCAGACCAGGACCAGAGGTTTAAAATCTTGGGCTTCGCCTTAAAGGAAGAATTTCTCATTTATGTGTGGAGCAAGTCCCTTGGCATCTGCCCAGAAAAAGTGTCTGGTAAAGTCAACATTAATATTACCAAATAGTCCAATATGAACTGGATTAAGATGCTCTCATGCAAGCTACATTACCATAGAATCACAGAACGAATCATAGAATGGTTTGGGTTGGAAGGGACCACAAGGGTCATCTAGTTCCCACTCCCCATGGGCAGGGACACAATGGTTAACCAGTGCTGGTTTGTTTCCCCTGGACAGGGCAACAAGTCACTATCCAATAAGTTTTAAGAGCTCTGAGAAAAATGATAAAATGATGGATGACAATGAAATAATTAGCACTAACTCCACTGGTCTCTGAATCAAGACAGATTGAAGCCCTGGGTTTCTAGTGTTTTGCGGGTTCCAAATAGAAGAATGTTAATAGTATCTTTTCTAGTGATATTTTTATTGGTGTGTTCTCCTCTATTCTGCAGCATGACGGGCATGGTCCTTCTCCAATTATCTTCTTTCTCACAGTTTAAACATAAAAGGCTCTTCTTTTTGTGCTTGGCTTTTTATTAATTAAATTCGTGCTGTTCTTACTTCTTGTTTTCATATGTGTTTCTTCATTTCAATGCTCTTGAAAGTACTATGTTCCACTACTCATATGGCTATTCATGTGGCTGCTACAGGTAAATGGGAAAACAAATGCCTTCTTGAGAAACTGCATGTGTAAACTTTTTCTAGCTAGACAGTTAGCAGACTCAAAGACATTCTTTTTATCCATTTTCGTACAAGGCTAGTTAAAACTGGGCAACACTAGTGGTACCCCTAAATATAATAATCTCAAAATGCAAGTACTGTCATGTCTGAGTATGCATATTAGTATTTTCCACCTTTTATAATGATAAAATAACCAGAAAGGTAAAATTCTCTTTATTGTGATTATTTGGAGAGTTTTATGAAGTGAATAAATATAATTATTTTGGAAATCTTCATTTTTATACTTTTATAACTTGCTAGAATGTCAAGATTTATGAAGACTTGAAAAAATTCTTGGTGTTTCTGAACTTACTGAAATTTCTCAGCTTTTGTATGAAGTTATTTCAAAAATACCCAAATATTTGAACACCATATACACAGATGTTGTCCAGAAATAGGTCAAAATAAATGGTCTCATTTACCACAGAAATCAATGGAATTGTGTCATTCTGTAATTCTCATCAGCTTCCGTGATGGAATATCTAAAAGGATTTACAAAAAGTTTAACATTATTGAAGAGAGGTTATTTACAGACATCTGCTTATATGTTCTAACCATTTTCCAAGACAAACTTAGTTTTGGTAAATTATATGACAATTTACACTTAACCTTTAAAGTCTCAGAGGATTTATTGAACTTCTTAACATTTTAGATGAAAGTTTAACAGCTGGATGTTTTTAAACAATTCAAACTCTTTATAAATCTGGTCACTAAAACAGAGAAACCATACATCTTCAAACAAAGGAATGTATGTAGTAAATATATTGAATTATCACCTTCAAATGAAAAAATAACTTCTATAGACAAAAAAGTATATTATTACTACTGGCAGTGACATTGGGGATACTTAGCAACAAGAGTTTCTTTAGTATTCTGGATGTTTTTCCCTTTTCTGACTGTATTGGGTTTGCATGACAGGGTTTTGGTAACAGGGTGGCTACAGGGGTGGTTTCTGTGACAAACTGCTAGAAGCTTCCCTGTGTCTGATAGAGCCAATGCCAGCCGGCTCCAAGACGAACCCGTCACTCATCAAGGCCGAGCCCATCAGTCAACGGTGGTAGCGCCTCTGGGATAACAGAGTTAAGAAGGGGAAAAAACACCACCAAGAGCAATTGCAGCCAAAGAGAGGAGTAATAATATGTGAGAGAAACAGCCCTGCAGACACCCAGGCCAGTAAAGAAGGAGGGGGAGGAGGTGCTACAGGCACCGGAGCAGAGATTCCCCTGCAGCCTCTGGAGAAGACCATGGTGAGGCAGGCTGTCCCCCTGCAGCACATGGAGAAGGGGTGATGGGGAGCAGAGATTTCACCTGCAGCCTGTGGAGGACCCCACACCAGAGCAGGTGGAGACACCTGAAGGGGGCAGTGACCTCATGGGAAGCCCATGCTGGAGCAGGCTCCTGGCAGGACCTGTGGGCCCATGGAGAGAGGAGCCCATGCCAGAGCAGGTTTGCTGGCAGGACTTGTGACCTCATGGGGGACTGACATTGGAGCAGCTGGTGAAGAACTGCAGCCCGTGGGAAGGACTCGTGTTGGAGAAGTTGGTGGAGGGCTGTCTCCCATGGAGGGGACACCACACTGGAGCAGGGGCAGAGTGTGAGGGGTCCTACCCCAGAGGAGGAAGGAGCGGCAGAGGCACCGTGTGATGAACTGACCACAACCCTCATTCCCGGTCCCCTGTGCTGCTGGGGGGGAGGAGGGAGAGAAACGGGGAGTGAAGTTGGGCCTGGGAAGAAGGGAGGGGTGGGGAAGGGGTTTTAAGGTTTGGTTTTGTTTCTCATTACTCAACTCTGTGTTTGCTTGATAATAAATTAGATTATTTTTTTCTAAATTGAGTCTGTTTTGCCCATGACAGTAATTGGTGAGTGATCTCTCCCTGTCCTTAGCTTGACCCAGGACCCTTTCACTATATTTTCTCTCCCCTCTCCAGTTGAGGAGGGCAGAGATAGAGCAGCTTTGGTGGGCACCATACATTTAAGGGAAAATTACGTACCTCTAGATACTATTCCAAATTTACTTTTGTGAATTCTGATGCTATTTACTTAGGACGTTGAGCTGCTTTTTTCATTCTGCTATTGATTTCACTGCTAATTATGCACTCAGAAAGCTATTTCCTGTTGTCGCAACTCCGTCCAAACCTCTGTTGATCTCAGTGCAAAATTACATGCCTGCAAAATCACGTATGATCTGAACAAAATTTACCTATGAGTGTGCTAATGTGATCCACCCATTGTAATATTCACTCATGAATTTTAGTTACTGTCCATTACATTATTGTCAGTTACAGTATAGAACAAAGCTTCATAGAATAACTTGTCCAAATCCTCACAGTATTTCCAATGAGAAAACGAAGGTCACGTTTGTCCTCTTGTTACAGATCATATACTATACAATAAAAGTACCCAGTCATCTGTTAGATCTGTGGTGACCTACGTCTTTACAGAATATGTTGAGATAGTAACACATTCGCAATAATGTGTTTTCCTCCATGGAAAAGCTATGCTGCTGTTCCTGGTAAGAAATAATTGGTACATAGCATATAAAGTCAACATCTAAACTTAATGGAGTGTAAAGAAGGTGGCATTTCTCATAAAGGAAGTATATTATCCATTTAAACATCTTTCAGTCTTGCACATAAACTAGGACTTAGATGAGCCTTAGAAAGGGAAAAACAGATGGCAATGGATTAACTTGCCTGCATAATTCTAATAACAGAATGCATTAAGTTTTTTAATGAGAGTGGAAAGAAGAACAACACCCTTTAATCACCCCTTTAAAAACTACAGAGCTAAGTGGAACAAATAACTCTATTTTGTTATTGCTATATCCTATCATACATAGATATTCACTGTATTTATTACATGGTTTATGTAGCGTAATTGTTTTACAGAGTAGCTAACAAATAATGAACTTCCTATCTTAAAAATAAGTTAATATTAATCCCATTTACTGCATTAATTTATCAACCATTTAGCTTTGTTTTGCATTAACATATGTATAACAACATGCAGATTGTAAATAATGGAACTTTTTGTGAATAAAACAACTTTTCAAAGAATTCAAGTGTTTTAATAAGTGCATGAATCTGGCTTCCAATATTAAAGGGAAATAAAACTCAAAATTTAGTGGATGAATATGGACTATTTGCACATCTATTGATATTTCATTCCTTTTTTTTTTTTACTTTTGATGAAGCACTGTTGGAAAGAACAATAATAAAAATTCCTATATCAGCCTGTGCTGAGAGGATAGAAAAATGGAAAGTTGGATCATAACATCATCTGTGTTGCTTCATGTTGCTAGGCCAAGATGGGGGATGAATCTTTCTGTCCGAGACTTATTAGTCAAACTAAGTGCTAAGACTCATACAGACTAAGTATTAAAATTAAGCTCTTGGTGCTCTATTTGCAACACACAGAGATGTGGTTGTGGAAATTGCAGTTGTGGAGAGTAAACTTTCTCCAAGAGTTATTTCTTCAGCGAGTATTTAAAGAGAAATTAATGACTGCTAAGGTTTGAATCAATTATGGCAATATCCTTGAGACACCAATTTAAAGTTCAGTATTTTCTACGGGCCTGACTGAAATTACACTACGTATAATTTTAAAATTTAGTTCAACTTCTCCCATTTCTCTACTTCAAGGCTTTGTAAAATAAAAATAACTAAATATTAAACCAGTTCTTTTCAGCTTGCTGTCCCGTTGATCTCTGTTCTGAATTCTGCAATCACATCTCAAGGAATGTGGTGAAACAACTTACGTCTGATAATTGTTTTTCACAAGTCCTTCCCCCTCTATGGGCTGTTTCTCTCCTGGGGAAATTCTAACAAGAGAAACCAGGGATGGAGATTCTTGGAATAGGTTGGAGTTCCTAGGCTCATTTATAATATATTTTACAGCAAAAATTTAATCACGTGAACAGATTGTGTGCTAATTTAGCTACTTTGTCTAAATGTAGCAATTCTGCTAAGTTTACCAATTAGCTTAACTGGACTTCTATGTATAGAATTTATTCAAATGCATTTCGAACGAGCATGCTTATCATAGAAGTTATTAATTTGTTGGACATGTATCACTAGTTTTTGATATTAATAATCTAGAAGTGAACATAAAAGAACAGGAGAACTAAGAATTAAATAGCAAAACCAGCCCTCTTTGAAAAGCTACTTCTCTGAGAAACTGTTTTAAGGAAAGCATATACTCTGCAAGATAGCAGTATTTCAACACTTAAAATTTACTACAAACAAAAAAAAATTATTACCTCAATTTTAATAATAATACTCAGATTAAAATTTGAATATGCATTGTTAACCTCAATGCCTTTCTGACTGATTAGTTGTTTACAGTTCAGGATTGCCTTTGTTGCATGGACTCATCAGTCTTTATTGGCCTGGCTATGAAGTTCTTTTTTCAAAAGAGAGCCTTGCTTAACACTTTCTCTAGAGGAATTTCAATTCCACTTTCAAATATGCAGTGCTTCTGACCTCAACACAGCTTCAAAGGTGTAAAAGTAAACAAGATGCTCTGTGGGGGAAAGGAGTAACTTCAAATCCTCACTCGCTATATGGGAAGTCTGAAGGAGACCAGGATTAAGTCAATTTCATGCAACTGTGCCCCAAATGATGAAAATGGATGTTAGACCTGTCCAGGACATCTGCTGAAATAATCAGCATAAGAACTTGCTGGGGACTCAGAGAAAGACAACTAAAAAGTCCTGCATGTTTTTATCAGTTACAAAGATTCCTGCTGAGCAATTATCTCCTTGGATCTGCTCTGTGTGCCTACAAGAGAGACAAGGATTTCTGGTCATACCACTGCACACCAAAATAATTCTTGCACCTAAAGCTGAAACATTACACATAAAGCTCTGTCATGGTTTAACCCTGGCTAGAAACTACGCACCACACAGCCACTCACTCAGTCCCTGCATGGTGAGATGGGGATAGAATTGGGAGAGTGAAAGTGAGAAAACTCGTGGGTTCAGGTACAGACAGTTTAATCAGTGAAGCAAAAGCCGCGTGCACAAGCGAAGCAAACCAAGGAATTCATTCCCCACTGCCCACGGCAGGCAGGGGTTCAGCCATCCCCAGGGCAGCAGGGCTCCGTCACAGGTAATGGTGACTTGGGAAGGCAAATGCCACCACACCAAACATCCACCACATCGTTCCTCTTCTCCAAGTCCCCTATAAACTGAGCATGACATGGTATGGTGTGGAATATCCCTTTGGTTCCTTTTGGGGTCAGCTGCCCTGTCTGTCCCCTCCCAACTCCCCATGCACTTCCAGCCACCCCACTGGTGGGACAGTGCAAGACGCAGAAAAAGCCTTGGCTCTGTGCAAGCACTGATCAACAACAACAAAAACATCTCTATATTATCAACACTCTTTTCAGCACAAATCCAAAACACAGTAGCTCATATTAGCTACTGCGAAGAAAATTAAGTCAACCTGAAGAAAAATTAACTCTGTCTCAGCTGAAACCAGGACATTATCCACCCTTTATTCCATACCATTTACATGATGCTCAGGTATCACACTATCTAATACAACCTCACTAACCACCACCACCCTTCCCATCCTTTGATACAATGCACAGATATCATTCCCTTAGCCTATGGACCACCCCTGTAAAATGCCGATACAATAGCCACAAATGTCCACAAAATGTCCACTCAGTACATTTAGTCTGTTACTTTGGGCTCCACCTGTTACAGAGGTCACTCGGGACAGGAGAGGTGGTATGTTCACGTGGAGTTATCGGGCACCAAAGCCAGGTCAGGTCAGGTCACTGCTGCACTTGCACTGCTCCTTGTCAGGCTTCTCCTCCGTTGGTTCAGGTGGTTCCTGCTACAGTAATTCCTATCACATGCAACCCAAATCTTGGGTTACAACAATTTAAAGGCACTTTCATTACCGTCCTCACCCCTGGTGCTGTTGGACCAGACCATTGGGTTTACCCTTGCGTCTGCTCCAGCTTGGACCTACACACAGACTGCAGTCGCTTAGGGGTGTACCTGCTCCAAGTGGAGCCTTACCCATGACCCACAGTCTCTCCAGGGGTAACCTGCTGTGGCATAGACTTATCCACAGCCACAGGCACTTCGAGGTGCCCGTGTTCCAGCACGGCTTTATCTTTGGGCCATAATGCCTTCAGAGATACACCTGCTCCAGCATGGCCTTGCCCACAGCCACAGTCCCTTTAGAAACAAACCTGCCCTTGTGTGGGCTCATCCGTGGCTGCAGGCTTTGAGGTGCTCCAGCATGACCTCATGCACAGCCACTGACACTTCAAGGTAGTACTTACTGCAGCATGGACCTATCCACAGCCACAGGTGTGTTGAGGTGTACCTTCTCCAGCATGGGCTTATCCTTAGGCCTCAATCCCTTCAGAGGGATACCTGCTGCAGCACAGACAAAACCACTGTCACAGACACTTCAACATATACCTGCTCTGGGGCGGACTTATTCATGGCCACAGAGGCTTTGGGGTGTCCTGCTCCCACGCGGGCTCACCCACAGGTCACAGTCCCTGCGACTCAAGTGCACACAGGAGCTCCAGCCTGTCAGCGCAGCAGCACAGACACAGCAGCGGTGCCCTGGCCATCGGCCAGCCCAGGCACATCCCCATGGCTGGTATCAGACTGTTCCCAGGCACAGCGCGGTCAGACGATCAGCAGTGCGGCAGCACAGCGAGCAGCGAGAGCAAAAAGCAGCCACTGATGAGCAAGAGACTCCACTGCACAGTGAGGCAAAGCAGCCCCATGGCAAGCACAGGGGCCTACTAATTAATAGCTAAACAGCAATAACGGCTATAAATTCAATCTAGCACGTTCCAATCAAATCTGTCGTCATCTCAAACCTTTTGAGCCCCATGTTAGGTGCCAAAAAGGATGCACAGGCTCACAGTGAGATTACAAATTATAGTAGGTAAAAATGGACACTGACATCTATGCAATAGCTTTTAAAAGTTCAGAATTACACATTTGTAGAACTTGCAACAACAAAGGTAATCAGTACTTGAATTACCTTCAAGGAAAAATAGCATTTTTAATACAACAATTTCAGTTATTCTATTTTCAAATAAAATTTGAATTTTTGGATGATATATCTATCTGTTGAAATAGATGCTTTCTACCTTGAAGGCTTGTTTTAATAACCTTATAAAGTGGTTCTAAGGTTCTAAATTATTCTATTTTCCCAACTTGACCTAGGTACAGAAAATGATTTTTTGAAATTATATATATAAAATTTATATTTACAGAAAAACCACAAAAGTACCAAAATTAACAATTCTCATCTATCCTGTGAAATTGTTACTTGCCTTAACCATACAAAGTTTGCTCAAGGTTTAAATTTTGCTTTTTTTTAGGACTTGCATTTCAGATACTTCATAATATACTGTAATTTCCTCCTTTATTTTGTCAATTCAAATTCTATTAGTTATTTTATAATACATCGTAAAATATAATATAGCATGTATTTTCCAAGAACAATGACAATAAGCCTTGCTTTCACTAAAAATATATTTTCAGTCCTGACGGAAAGCAACAAAAATATCAACTACATTAAAGATTAATACATGCAACGATCAGTGAAATTAATTGCCAAGCTTTCTTCTCTGTGTGAGAAGACATAGTATATTAGAATTAGAAGAAATTAATACGTTACAGCATTATACGAGTGGGTTTTGGTTTCCCCAAAATACTTAATTTAACCTTGTTTAAAGTTTTTCATGGTTCTAATTACCTAATTTAATACAGTTTAGGAGACACTACTTGTTATTTGCCAGCACAGAGGGACCTGAGGAAAGAGAAAGCATACTGGAAGTGGAAAAACTTGTCAACAGGTATTTTTTAACACCACCACAACAAGCCTTTCTAGCCTGCAGTTTAGGTTGGAAATCACACCGGCATTCAGCACTTTCACATGTCAGATGCTAACATATGTAAATGTCCAGTTCCCAGTTTAGGCAAACTATGGTTAGGACTTAGACAGTGTTTTGGGTTTGTGTGGCAAGGTTTTCATAGTGGAGGGGGGCCACAAGGGTGGCGACTTCTTGCAAGAATCTGCTGGCAGTTTCCCCTGTGTCTGATAGAGCCAATGCCAGCCAGCTCCAAGACAGACCTGCCGCTGGCCAAGGCTGAGCCCATCAGTGACAGTGGTAGTGCCAGACAGAATTAAGAAGGGGGGAATAAACAGCCACGGGAGTTTTTGCAGAGAGAGGAGTGAGAAGATGTGAGAAATTCTACAGACACCAAGGCCAGTGAAGAAGGAAGGAGATAAGGTTCTCCAGGTGCTGGATTTGACCCAGACGTGGCCCAGGTGAAGACCGTGGTGAGGCAGGCTGTCCCCCTGCAGCACATGGAGGAGGGGTGATGGGGAGCAGAAATTCCATCTGCAGCCCATGGAGGAACCCCATGTCGGAGCAGGTGGAGACACCCGAAGGAGGCTGTGACCCTGTGGGAAGCCCCTGCTGGAGCAGACTCCTGGCAGGACCTGTGGCCCCATGAAGAAAGGAGCCCACACCAGAGCGGGATTGCTGGCAGGACTTGGACCCCGTGGGGGACCCATGATGCTGCAATTGGGGAAGAACTGCAGCCCGTGGGAAGGACTCACGTTGGAGAAGTTGGTGGAGGAGTGTCTGCCATGGGAGGGACCCCAGGCTGGAGCAGGAGCAGAGTGTGAGAGGAGGAAGGAGCGGCAGAGACAACATATAGTGAACTGACACAACCCCCATTCACCGTCCCTCTGTGCTGCTCAGGGAGGGGGGAGAGAAATCAGGAGTGAAGTTAAGCCCAGGAAGGTGGAAGGGGTNGTGAGGAACCCACGCTGGAGCAGTTGGTGAAGAGCTGCAGCCCATAGGAAGGACTCATGTTGGAGAAGTTTGTGAAGGGCTGTCTGCTGTGGGAGGGACCCCATGCTGGAGCAGGGACAGAGTGTGAGGAGTCCTTCCCCCGAGGAGGAAGGACCGGTACGGACAACATCTGATGAACTGGCCACAACCCCCATCCCCGTCCCCCTGTGCCGCTGGGGGGGAGGAGGGAGAGAAATGGGGAGTGAAATTGAGCCTGGAAAGACGGGAGGGGGGGGGGGAGGGGTTTTAAGATTTGGGTTTTATTTCTCACTGCTCTGATCTGTGTTTGCTTGGTAATAAATTAGATGAATTCCTCTCTAAGTCTGGTCCGTTTTGCCTGGGATGGTAATTAGTGAACAGCCTTTCCCTCTGCTTATCTTGGCCTGCAATCCATTCTTTACACCTTTTTACTCCTGTCTAGTTAAGGAGAGGGAGTGATAGAGCAGCTTTCGTGGGCACCTGGACTTCATCAGGGTCAACCCACGACAGACAGATAAGAAGAGAAGAAAGAATCTGATTACACATTTCTAAGTGCATTCAAAATTGAGACATTTTTAGAAAACAGTGTCATAGAATAACTACTGATTACCTCACCTCTACTGTATAATGTTATATCTCTGTAATTCTCAAGAATCTGGAAACTGGGGCAACAAAAGTAGTTATGCTGACTTACTCTGAGATCTTCTTCCGAAAATTCAGAAGAATTGAAGAATTGGTGTTTCTGGGAAGCACACAAACATAAAGTCTTCTATTCTAAAACCTGCCATTGAGTTTGATTGGAAAATTGAACTAATTATTTTAAATTCTTATCAAATATTTCACACTCTAAGAGTATCCTTTCTTGTAAATATATTGTGCTATCACAATATACTGTGCAGAAAAGTTCATTTATATTAAATGCATTGTAGCAAAGAGAACTTTGCAACTGCTATACAACACGAAGTATGCTGTCTTTCATTATTCTACAAGGTCCTATGGTCATTCCATATTTTTCGAGTGTAAATATTTTGTGTAGATAATCACCCATCATCCCACTTAAAACTTTAACTACCATGGAATGTAAATGCAAATACTTAAAAATCTACTAGGTGAATTAACTTATAGCAGCAGAAAATCATCCTCCCTTATCTATGTACTGGCAATATTGCTGGAGACTGTCAGCATGTAGATTTAACTACCTTACCCTGCTCCATTTTAAGAACGTTACATTTTCATGATCATTTACATATGAAATATTTCCAATATGAAGAAAATAATAAATTTATGTGCAAAAATTACATGGAGGTATTGGGAAAAATGTCAAAGAAAACAGAGGAATACATGCTAATCGTCCATACAGGTTATGTTGTATGACATAGACCCACTTACTCTGTTTCAGGGTTATGGACAGCACTTTCCTGTAGGTAATAATAATATAGGACACGCTATTCAAAAAGCCAGACATGGATCTCTTCTGAAACTGCCCTCGCTCTCTATTTAGCACTATGATAATGTCAAACTTTTGGTGATTTTGCCAAACCCTACTTTGGCAAGGAAAGCAGGTGTTCAGGGGTTGCAACAGAAGTGCGGTGAATTTTATTTTGTTTACAAGGTAATGGAGGGTACTGACTACATTTCTATATGGTTTGTTAAAAAGTAGTTGGAGGAACATGGTTCTTTTAATCTTCTCCACAATCCAAGTGCACAATGATAGTTTTATGTATGTTTGAGTGAGTGGATGTGTATGTGCATGTGGAAGCATGTGTGTTTGTGTACACTGTAGCCAACAACTTTCATTTTAACATTTCAAAGCATCTGATAGTGTCACAAACTTCATGATGACAGAAAAAAAAAAGCAGATCAGTTTTCCGCTTTACTTATGGAGTGTTAAACTGACTTTTAATCCCCTCTCTTGACTATTCATGGAGAAACTGAAGAAGAACAAAGTTATGAATTTAGCCTAGTCATTTACATACTCAGGGCAATGGAGTTCCGGCCAAGTTCAGAAGAAAGCAAATTTAGAAGAGGCGTAAGTCACAATCACATGCAATTTTCAGAGGGGAAGGAAATTATTTTCCATGAAGAAGTCCAAAATCTTGTTTCCTTTATTTTGTTATAGCCCAGGCTGAAAAGCAGAAATCATTATTATGTTTGCTTCTGAATGTGTCCTAAGTTAAAGCAATTGCAGGAGATTTGAAGTCATAGCAAAGCATAAAAACTAATATGAGAGTGCATAGATGTGCTCAATTTATGATACTGGAGTCTTACTTGAATTCATGCCTGCTCTACTTTGTGAACATAGCAGTAACAGCTCTCTTTAGCCTTTGTTTAATTAATTTATATTAGATAAACCAATACCAATGGAATCCCTGCTGTTGATAGGGTCTTAGTTTAGTTTAGAGATTCTGATTTATAATATCACAGTATTGTACTGAGTACAAATAGGTTTAAAAGATTCTGAACAGAAGACACTAATGAACCATACTAATTCAGCAGAAACGAGTGCAGTCATCAGGTCCTCTAAAGCAAAGAATAATCTATATGTACTTGACTGCAGTCGTAAAACTGATGGGGCAATGCTGACTGTGTAAAGTGAGAAATTTTGCATATGTGAAAAAGGTTTTGTTCAATGAGATTACAGGCAAAAAAACACCCATATTCTGCTGAATTCTGCTTGTTTCTTTTGTACAACAAAATTAAACCCTAGATCTTCAAACTAGCTTAAGCTAATCAGTATTCATGGCTAAAAGTGAATGAGATATGTCATCATCTGACAAGAGGACCTAACCTGTTTTTTGGATTTACCAAAAATACTCTTATTATGCCTGTAGAGTCAGTGCCTTGCCTCACTCTCACAATCAAGCTAATTTCAAATGTTTTCTCTATGTCTCTATATCCACTTACAGACCAGACGGGAATGATGTATCTTTCAAAAGTTTACTGTGTCAGTGCACCACAACTGCCTTAGTCTCACGCATAGTGCAAATGTTACTAATGCATTTGTGAAAAAGCAAAGAATATTTTAACTCTCCTTAGCTAAAGGCCTAATTTAAACATCCCTTACTCTGAGCTTGAATGTCTTAGACTATATATCTTTACTGAAGTAAATTGCATGTTAGCATTTCTGACTAAAATGTTTTAATTCAATTTAGTCCATTATCCAAGCAGTTCCCATTGCATATTTTGCAAAGTCACATTAAAACCTAAAGCACTCAATGACAAGAGTTGACCTAAGATGTTTGTTTTCTTCCTGACTATATTGGTTTCTCTGCCTGGAGCAGCTAACAGCATCATTCTTCTTCCCTGCACTTTTTGTTTTGTACAAGTCATAAGTTAATTAATTCCTTGGGGGAAAAAAAAGCACATATTTTTAAAAACAGAAAGCAAATATATAATTTCTACTGTAAGTAATCATGTTGTCTCTCAAAATTACATTATGAGTTTTGGCATAAGTATTTCAAATCTTCAGAAGAAAAAAATCCAGCATATCAACTAGAGGTTTTCTTCAAGAAGTGTAGAAAATCTGTCAAACATGTTTTGCTCTACAGATACAGTATTTCAGTATTTTGTGAATGGTATTCATGACATGACACTATATGAACCACATGATTCCTTTAGATCAAAGAACTTTCAATAAAAATTGTTGCTTCATTTTGTAGTTCTGCAGCAACATCTTTCTGTGCACATATATTGGAGACTATCCCCTTTCATTATCTTCCTTATTTATTTTATGTATTTTGCAGCAGATGTGCAAGCTATTCTATACAAGAAAAAAAAAATGCAGGCCACAAGAGGAAGCTTTTAGTGCTAATGTACGTGTAGCTATGTTACTTTAACACTCCTAAATCAAACTTGTGTTTAGTTTCTTCTGTGCACCTTTCATCCTAATTTACTCTTCTCACAAATAGGATATGCTCCATAAAACACTACATTTGTTTTCATCTATTCCAATCTTTTTCATCTGGTGGAATATATAAATACATAAGTAAATATATACCTGCAGACTCATACAAAGTGTTTTTTACAAATTCTGAATAATGTTAGAGGAATTAAAAATATTGGAAGAAAAATACAAAGAGCTACACTTCCCATGTAGATTGTTGTAAAACAAATATGATGCTTGCATGTCTTCTAACTGCAGATGGACCAACGGGCAAAACCACTCAAATGGTACATGGATCAGATATCATCAGTTTTATTTCTTTAAATCTTTTAATTTATGCTGTCAGCAAACTAGCAAGGGCAGATGCAATCACCCTGCACCAGCAGCTGAATATCCCTGATCACATTTTAACTTGGTTCTTGAAATTATATAGTTTGCACATAATTACCTGCCAGTGAAATGTGGCACTGATTTGTCTTTCTTTAAGTACTTTTTTTATCTTGCATCTTCCAAGCTCACTTTTAAAATTGAATAGAATATCAATGTGGCATAATTTTAAAGTGAAAAATGTTAATTTCTGTACAATACTTTGTTTTATTCAAATGTGTGTAGGTTCTTCTTCCCACATCCTTTTCCTGTTCTTTTTGGGGGAGACAAGGGCATTGAAAAAAAGTTCCACACATTAATTTCCATGATTAAAGAAAAAGACTTATCTCACAACCCCCTTCAATAAAGCACTGAATATGATGCAGAGTTGTTTAAAATGTGACTATCAGGAAGCTGTTATGATGTCATCCGTAGGTGTACATCTTCGTCTGTACAGTACTGTTCTGCATGTTCATCCCTATATTTTTCCTCTTCTGTCATGCTCAGAAATATTCATTGTGTTTGCTCTAAACTTCTTCATAGCTCTCAATAGGTTTGTGGGTTTTGTTCTCTTATTTTTTTTCTGTTAAACAGGTTCAGTGCTAAACATTTCAAATCTTTCTCTATATATATGCATATGTAAATAAAACATACTCAAAAATACGAACTCCAGCGGATCCCATACCAGTGATCCTTGAGGAATGCTTAATGCAGAATTTCTTTCAGCAAGATACCCACTTTTACAAATATCTAAGATGCTTCATAATATCTAGATCTCTGTTAGCTGGCATGCTTTCCAATTTCAACTCACAAATCAGGCCATAATTTTTCACATGTTAGATTCTTATTACACAGATAAAGATTTAGCATCTCTCAAGCATGTTATTCTTTTCGTATGTGGAGTCGTCATCTGAAAGAGCTGAGTCACATTATGAAAAGTGAGGTATTAACACTCACAGAGTGAACACAGCAAAAACAGGCGTCTAGCTCTACCCCACGTGCTTTCCAGCAGATTGTATTTCTAATTTGTTTTGCTACTGCACATTTTGACTAACTTGTGCTTTTTGTGTGGAAATAAAATAGCATATAAACCAATACAAAGCAGGCAAACTTCATGATTCGAATAAGACTTAATTAAGATTTTATAGGCAGCTGAGGCAAAGTATGAAATGCAATTTCTGAAGTGGTGAAAATCCAAAGAAAGCAAAGCAGGAAAACAACATTCTGAAATGTACAGGATTGCAGAGAGGCCAAATTAATATTTATTTCGTCATTAACAGGAAAACCCCTCTGACTCCAGTCGTATTAAACTTTCACACGGATCTCTTTTTATCTCTGTATATAAAACAGTATCTTTCACACTAGTCCTTTATGTTTTCTGGCCAAGGTAAATATGTTTTACATTGGGATGTTTATGTATAAAACTCCACTTTATCAAACCCTATATTTATGGCAGATCCTGGGTTTAGGGTTTATTTGTTTTCACTTCTCTTTAAACAAGTTTCTTTATTAAAGTCTTTTTCTACGATTTATCCATAAAAATATTTTTACACTTCAGATACAACAGAATACTAATGAGTATCAAGTGTACCTTTTACTGAACAAATTCAGATATTTTATAGGGAAAATAAATCCCATTCTATACAGACTGGTAGCACTGTATCTACTACAGCTGTAGTGGATCTTCTCAGGACTGCTTGATGGTGTTACTGCAGCAGTTTTGATTCTGATTGTCTGAAGCTGAGTATTAGTCTATGCTCCTGGGAGTCAGTGAAGTCATGATAGTTTACCTCAGCTCAGAATTTGGCTGAATCACCATGCATCAGTCTCATGCAACTCTCTATTATGATGTCTGTATTTTCAAAAATTAGTACATCCTGCCATATCTTTGGAAGATTTGCAATTACCATGTCACAGGAAGAAAAAACAAAGCAATTTTTAGAGGTTCATTTAAGGTCCATCTGTATGATGAATGGACCCACAAGTCTAGCTAAGAGGCTGTTCAACACATATTTCTGAGCTCAATTTATTGGCAGCTTTCAAGCTTAAGACCCTCCCAAGGTATAATTGGCAAATTATAGTGACTGCAAAAGCATTCCTACCTGAGTGTACAGGGCAGGGGTTTTTTTGCCAAAGTTCAGATCTCTGTAAAGCAATGCAGCCCTTACAAATCAAAATGTTCAAGTCTGTATCATAATCTGTAGAGAATTGCTAGCAGTGATTCATATTTCTGACTACAGAGTTCACAATTGTTAACAGCTAATTCAGCAAAAAAGAAAACCATTGTACTTCCGGAGTTTTGGAATAAATTTGGTGCCAAAAGGGACTTCCAATTGGGTGGAAACCATGGGCCAAGCCTTTGAATTAATACCAAGAGCACATCCTAATTTCTCATTTAATGTAAATGATCCTAGCCTGATTTTACCACTAAGCCTTCTTCAAGCTCTAATTGCTTCCTGCCCTTCTACAGAGTTCTCTCTTTCTTTTTTTATTCTCTTGTTTAATCCTTCATCAATTTCCTGTGACCACCTTAACATTATTTCTTTTTTTTCCTATTTGTTCAGTCATTATCAGACATTTTTAAAAGTTTCGTTCACTTTGAATTCTCTGGGTATCACAGTATTGCTTTGCTAACCCTATTCCCTCACTGTGGGATTCTTAATATATTTAAAATCTGCTAGAAAGAAGGACATACTCTGTCTCTCTCACTCCGCTATTACATAGTATGTGATAATATACCTAGGATAAGATGGCTTTATGACAGAATATGAAACAGAAAAGTCAGATTTCAAGTCAATAATAACTTCAGTTTAGATAAATGTGAGTAAAACAGAAACGGAGAAAGGGGAAAACAATTTTAATTCAGAGGTACTAAGCAGTTCAAACAGCTAATAAAGGAAGTGGGAAGAAATATGATTTGCCGCAATTTTGACCAAAAAAGGGAAAAAAACAAATAGTTCTGGGTTTATGTCTAGCCAAGCAAGTAGGAAAGCAGAGGCAGATAATAATGTGATTACTTTGGTAATGATATGCATTAGATACATTATGGGAAACAATAATACTCCCTACTGAACGCAGTCAATCCAGTTATTGATTTTTCTTAATGGTAAAAGCACTGCTCCAAAACTAAAAAGATATATCCTTTATTTATTCTCTCTCCCTCATGAGCCCCATCTCCACAGTCCCCTTGATGCAGAGTAGTAGACAGAGATAATGGAGTAATGTATATCTAATCTGACACCTACTGGGCCAGGCTAATGTTTCAGATAAAAGTTGCCTGGATCAGTGCGGCTACTGAAAACAAAATGTATGAATTACAAAAATAAAAAATAAAAAAATCAAACTTCATTTTTGCTTGAAATGTTTGGAAATTTTGTTTCATTTCTCTCCTTTCACTCCAGTGTTTAAGGACCATCAGCATATACTTCTTGCAATTATTTAATCTGACTGCAAAACTAGCTAAACCTCTGTAATGGGTTGCTCCAAAGTCCTTGCACTCCTTAGCTGCATTCTTTCAATTTACATGTAGTACGGCCAGATTTTTAACAAGCTTGCAACATACAGATTCACCAAAGCTTCATCCTCTAGGTTGCCATACCCTCTTTCCAGCAAAGAAAAAGATATCTGACACAGAGAATCAAATCTAGCTCTATAACAAACTAAAGTTTTGGTCTTGAGCCTTTTTTCCCATGACAAGAATACAATCCCTGAATATGTAAAGAAAAATAAAAGAATTGAGTCAAAAGTCACTTACATGATTGATCTGATACATCAGTAAAATCAAAGTATTTGTACCAACCATTTTTATTATGGCTGATTTTCATTCTTACTCACTTCAAGTTCCATTTTTTGAGTGCAAAGAGAACAAAAGAGCTCTCTATCATGTTATTATCCCCTGAGCAGATTAATTTAAACCTTTCATAGATGCCTGGAAATGTCCAAGATAACAAAGCCTCGATCAACTGCAGAGAGTAGGTTAGCTGTTCAGTATCCTCTACTGTCATCAGTACAGATACCTTTATGATAGGTGCTTAAGTAATGTATTTTCACATAAAGCAATAAAACAGGACAAAAGACACAAATGAAAATTAAACTTAATAAATATCAAGCCTTAGTGTAATGTTATTAATTAATGAATGGCCCAACATATTTTTTGATACAAATATATAGCTTAGTGTTCAAAATCATGTGTTTGGGACAGAAAGAGTTATTATTTCTGTATCAAAAATTACAATTATATTCAGTGTAGTCTGTTTAAAATATCTAGTTTTGATATTAACCTCTCAAGAGCTGAGAACAAATAACTGAATAAAGAAATCAGTTCAGAATCAATCTATACCGCATGTGAATTATGGGTTCCAGTCTTATTATGTAAATGTAGGCATCTACATCCATATTTAGAAACCTAATGTCTCAGAAACACTGGGTCTTCACAGTTTCTGTTGACTTGTGCTGGAAATCTTCCACTGAAATGCCTTCTTATGGTGCTAGAAGCCTGAAGAGGCAGTCAAATTTGACTGTTACTACTTTGGCCTTTTTATGCACTCTCAAAAATTTATTTTTGTAAATTCCTATCTCAAAGATAGGGCAATGATTTTATAGATCACTCACATTGTTCTTAAATAAAGGAATTTCCTCCAGGTTACGTAGCTGAGCCAAAATGCAGGATCTTAACAAAAAACCTCAAGGAACTGCCAGTCATCATACAAAATCACACCAGTCCTACATATGACCTGCTCCTCTTGTGTTTCTGAGGACTGCTGTGGCTCTCACAACAACGAGAAAAGTGAGTGCATGTGGAAGCAGCAGAAAACATGGCAATACCAGCCCAGCCGCCTGAATTGGTGAACATGGTTATGTAGAAGAGAGCAGCAGTAGGAGTTGCCCTGGAAATGAAGAAAAAGCATGTAGTGGGGAGGACTGCCAGAACCAGTCAAAGTGACAACTGCGAGTGGAGTAAGTTCTAGTAATGCAGGGAGCAAGAAAAAAGGTTGAAAACCTGAATACCAATTGAAGAGGTGAAACTTAAAAAGAAAAGCAGAAGAGAAACAAGATGAAAGGGAATGGATGACCAAATGCAAAACAAACAACAAAAATTAGCAACAAAAAATTCACTCATGTAGACTGCGGTTAAAAGTAGTTACATTTTTGTGTGGAAAAAAAAAACTATCTGACATTCTACCACCAGTAGAATGTCAGGGAAGGAGGTCATTAAACACTGTATTTTACATGTTTTCCCCTAGAACTATACCTCATACTCTTATTTTTAAATGTTTTATAATTATCTGCCTGCAGCTGAAACAGATTTAATAATCAGAAATTATGCTGCTTCCATGGCCAGACAAAAATGAAGCACCGTGGAAACGTGGAAATCTCTCCTTCCAGTAGATTTTAACTCCTAGAATTTTTAGACTGATTTAGGAGACTAGATTATTTAAGAAGTGTAATTTATACCCCCTCTAGCAATTACTTACATGAGAAGTATGCAACAAAACAAACCCAAAACAAAATCCCACCACTAAACAGCAGCAAAAAGGACTTGACTTGATCTCCAGCAACTGTCTCCCTGCTTACTCTCATATGTAACATGGACACATTAAAAGCAATAATTTTTTTTTAAATCCAGTCTCTAACTGCCAAAATCAATTTATGTCATTCCTCAGATAGGCACACATTCTAAAATAAACCTAATTTTGTGTGTTGTTGTACAATTGTTATATACAGAAAACTAGAAGGCTTTTCAAACCACAGGCTGTAGTTTCACCAGCGTGCTTCCAGCCATTGTTTTACATGTTCCTGGAGTATGACTCGCACTTTTTTCGTGAATGATTAATGATTGAGAATATATTATTGAACACGTAAGAAAATCTTTCTTCCCTTATAATCTAATTCATTTTCACTGTCATTAAAATGAAAAGATAGGGCATCTCCATTTGCAATATGATAATTTCGCTGGGAAATGGCAGGAAAATAAAGAAGGGGGGGAAGAGAAACATTTAACAGTTTAGGTTTTTATGATCCACCTATAACTTTAAATATTTCTGAGAGGTTACGCTAATAAAGCAAGGGAATATAAAGAAAGAAATAAAGCGCTAGCTTTTAAAGATTATATTGGGATAGTAATAAGGAGACCTACAATTAAATCATTTCTTCAGAATCTAAAGTTTTTCTTGCATCTTCAGTATTAAAGAGAGTTACCATTATTTAAAGGTGCCATATTACATCATCTTCTTCATTCATCTTCATGTAGAACCTTTCCAGTTTTAAAATGTACCTAACTAGTTCTCCAATTTAGAGAGAGAACATTCTTCAAAGATGAAATGCACTTCCCATATCCCCAGTCAAATGTGAATAGAGAGCTTTAGAAAAACTGTTCTGTTAATTTTGAATAGACTATTATAGGGATGTTTTCATCATTTTCATATTTTCCACACATGGAAATACCAGAATACTTTGATTCTGCATTTTCTTCCATCCGTCTTTCAACTGTAGGTGTTAAATTAGAGCTGATATTTTTATTTTGAAATGTGCACTGAAGATGCAGTTGTTGATATTTGCTGTCCTGCAAAAGCATATTTGACAAAAGAAAGAAAATCCTTACATGGATTTTGAAACTTCTTTCTGTATTTGTAATAAGCTATAACGATGTGAACCCTGATACTTATCCCCCGTCCCACCCCCCTTCCTTAAAATGACATTGTGGCTATCTTGAACAGTTTCAGCAGGCAGTGCAACCAAGTAGAATAAATAGCTTTCATACAATTAGATAGCAGGCAAAAAGATAAAAATATTAAGCATTCATATCCATATGCTTCATTCATATATGACTTCATATTCTTACATAAACATTAACAAAAGCAATGAAAAAACATACAGTTATATATCCTTCAATATAGGAAAACATAGGTTATAACTGGGCTGCCCAGGTTAACGCTTTTTTAAAAATATCCAGATTTGATTAAACTAAACTAAACCAAATCCACCTTTCTTATTTTCTTCTTTTTAATGCAAGTTTTATTTTGTCAGGGTATAACTTTTCTGAAAAAAAAAAATAAAAAGATTGAAATCAAGTGAGCTACAAAGATGAAAAATCTCAGCATCCATAATAACAATAAAGCCATCACCCTCATACTTATGATTCCTATAAAAGTAAAATAGTCTTCTAGATGAACTTATTGACATGTGCCATATTTATGCTGTTAAGTAATGATGTCATAACAAAGGCAAAAAATTTGGGAAAAAAAGTTTGAGGGATTTGTAGCTGCCACTATATATAAATAAGAAATACGACGAGTTACAGTAAGAATGTCAGCATTTTCTTTGATTTTCCCAGCTTTTTTTTTTTCCATCTTAATATCACATGCTCCTTAAAAGAGAAACAATATTAATTTAGAAAATACAGATTTTAATATCTTTCATAGCATTTTGCTTTGTTGTTACTGTTTTGTATGTTATTATATACTGTCAGATATATTTGTCCTTGCACAGTGCTTTACATTGGCATCAACTCTACAAGCTTGTGTTGTAGCACTGTTTATACAAGGAGAATTATAAAATGAATCTTTTTATTTCCACCAGAGAAATAACCATCTTTGTTAGTGTTCTGCCTCCATTACATGAAACCTGTTATCGCAGACAAAAACTAAACTCCTCTGTCATATTTCAGAAGCTTTTTGACTTTGGATATTTTGGCTGATGGTGCTGGAATCCTCCTCCTGCTGCAGGATAACCAGTCCAGGGAAAGGAAAAGTGAAATTTAGCTAAAAAGACTGATATTTCATCCTGATCCTCTACGTGGAAACCCAGGGATTATTTATCATGCACTCTGACAGCAACTGTTGTCTGGTCTCTTACATCTCTTTAGTGTGGCTGTGAAACCTTACCGAGGCGAGCTTATAGTGTTTCAGAGAACATCTAGCACTGATTTTTCACACAAAGTACTCCAGCAAGTGGAGAAGCAGAGGGGGAGGCAGAACTGGTGCCCACGCAGGCTGCAGCAATGCTCCTGCCATCGTCCCGACCCTGTCCCTGACACTGAGCAGCGGAGCTGAAGCACATTTTTGTGTCTCGGGGAAACAGCTGTATCTCCTTCTCCTTGTGCTGCGAATTAGGGACATCGGCCTCATCTAGAAAGACGCTTTTCACATGGCACACAGAGACTTGCTGTGAATTTTCAGTCTAGTGTAGCACCATGCAGTGGCAGAAGCAATGTGCTGCAGTCTAATGAAATGCTTTAAAATCTGTTTCACAGAGAAAAACCTATACTTGGCAAAGAAAATAGCAAGCATGAGTAAATTTGAGAATCCAAAGGCTGAATTATTTTACAAATACAAAATATCCAGTTTCTTATCTGATAAAAAAAGAACTTTATTTGTGATTTCAGTAGTGAAAAGTGGTTGTGGGGATACGCTCTAAAAATGCTGAAAGTGAAAAGGATTTGTACAATGTTAAATGCTTTCAGTGGAATCCATTCACATCCATGTGCAGGCCTATGGATACACAAGGTATGCTTTAATTAAATTTTGGGTGACAGAAGCTCATTAATTTTGTATTTCCATGACCCTTCACATGAAAGTGATATACTAGGGTTGTTATTACTATAATAAAAATAATAGCTTAAAACAGAAAAAGACAACATTTTAAAATTCAATCTGCAGAACTAAGAGAGTAAAATGAAATGCTACATACTTACCTCTTACTCGTAATCAGCAGAGTTTAATAAAGGGAAAACTGTGAATTAAAAGTGAATTAATAGTTGGTTTATTATGGCTGTTAAGTTATGAAGATCCTACACAACTACCTGAACATTTTCATAGATATCCCACGTATTGTCTTTAGCCATAAAGCACTGAAGCAGATCTTAAGAGAAGTTCACCAAATAAATCTTTCAGAGGAGTTCAGATCTGGCAATGAAATGTGTCTCTCTTCTCCTGCATCCATATATATGTTTGTGTGCATAACGTGCAAAAACTTGAAATATGCATTTTGCATTCTGCACATTGGTCCAATAGTAAAAAAAAAAAAAAAAAAGCTAATATGCAGAAAAATCACAGTGCCCCTGGAAAATACCTTAAAAAATTTGCACACGTATCCACCAAGGCATATGATCAGGAAGAGTCAGAGAAATGTTAATGGAAAAAGATATCATTTCCCCTTAAGAAGGCAAGGTAAGCTTTAAAAGGAACCAAATTATGTCTGCAGGGCATGGACAGATCTGCTGGCAGCACTTAAATAAATTTGATTGAAAGCAGCTAATAATTCCCAAATGTAGAAATATTAGACTGCTTGTGCTAACAGAAATTATATACCATTTTGATGATCTAATTCTTGAAATGCATAGCAGAAATGCAGAACAAACGCAAAGGTCTGAAGCCAGCTCCAGACAGGCACTCAGCAGACGAGTCACTGGCTCCCAATAATTTTTGGCACATTCTCTAGATTTCAAAAAGCCAACAAATACGTGCAATTCTGAAAGCTTCCGTACACTGCCAATCTGAATCTGAGCTGAACTACAATGTGTGACTATATAGTATTGCTGTGAATGCACCATGGCTAGTGTAAATCAAGCTGGTAATATAGTCATTAGTATACCATAAAAAATTCATTATTCATTCCCCCTTTAATTCTTTTCTATAACATCTATATCTAGTAATACTTTCAGAGAATCATAGAATGGTTTGGGTTGGAAGGGAACTTTAAAGGTCATCTAGTCCAAACTGCCAGCAATGGGCAGGGACATCTTCAACTCGACCACTTTACCACAATGTTCTTGCTTACCATGTCTCCAAAAGACATATATTTGTGAAACTACTGGTTTTATTTGCCTGATCTCTTAAATACCTACTATCATTGACTTTTCTGTATTTAAGTGTTTGGCTTGATAATTAAGACTCCTGAATAAATACTCAAGCTAAAGACTGAACATTATGTCTAGAACATTGCAAACATAGTATCTCTGTGTAAGAAAGCAGAAAAAAGAAAGGAACCGCGACAAATCTGCTAATCTGATCTTAATGCTATAAAAAAGATTAGGCCAAATTTTGAAAGAATGGAAGATGATTCAATTGGAACTGTAAGAAATCTTTTAAGCAGTTTACCAGAGTAGGTAGGTTAATATCTTTCTTAACAACTGGAAGAGGAAAACAGGGTGGCTTCTGTCTGGCTGGGCGTTTTGATACAGCATCTCATAAAAACAGTTGCTCCTGTTGGTAGAACAGACAGTAGCAAAAGAAAATGGTGAAATGAAACATGGCAATGGCTTGTACTGTAAATGGATCATCTGGGCTTGAGCCAGGTCACTACTAAATTTCTTTAGTGGTTTGCTGTAGGAGTAATCTTATTTTCATTAACAATAATTTCATTAATGATTTTTTGCACAAAATGCAGGGCAACACAAAGCTGAATTGCAAATCTGGGAGGCACTGTAAGTATAGGGAAGGGTCAGGGTGCGGTAAGGAAAGAAATGCAGTCTGGAGAACTAGAGATACTAAAATGAAGACACTTGGGATGGATACAAAGATATAATTTCTTCCTTTCTGACTAGGGGGGATAAGCAGTGAACAGGGTACTCAAGTGACTCTAGAAATGAAAGAAAATGTTTTCATCAGACGCAGGCTGAACGTGTGGTGCTAGTGAAGAGCAGCTACAAGTAAGGAAATGTGTTCCTGTATTGTATCAGCTACCTTCAGGAAGGGTTAGGAAGAAATGTCACTGTACCAAACATAAGCTAAACTTATTTCTGGCTACTCATCTCCAAAAAAAAAGAGGAATGCAGAGTAGAAGAAGGACTACAAAGACAACCAGTAGAGACACCTGACTAGGAAAAGAGTATTAGTATTGTTCATCTAGCCTAGAAATAACAAAGAGAAGGGATCTCTGTCAATGAACACCTGAAATTGAGAGCAACAGAACACACTAAACAACAGTGCTGGTTTACTTACAAATATAGAGTGAATGGTTGTAGGAAACCAGGGACAGAACTAAAAAATTTTCTCAGTTTCAAGCATTGTAAGGCTCTGCAGAATCTGTCCCAGCAAGTGACTGTTTTTGAGGAGAGGGTGTGAAGATGTGCAGGAGAAGGAGCAGTGGGAAGGGGGAAAACATTTAACAGTGTGCAAAAAGAGGTCATACCACAATAGTGCAAGGTTGGATTTTGCATTCCAAAGTCTTTCATATTCCTTCTTTCTCCTTTTTATCAGTTCCTAATTAACCCTCACAACTTGTTTGTGACATAGATACTCAGTGTTTGTCCTGTTCAGCTGGAACAGAAACAGAAATTATTTGAATTACTCTTCACTGAAATATTCTATTATGATCTTTACTAAGTAGGTATGGTTTCACCTTATATTGAGATATAATCACTGCAACCTGCAACATGCACACATGCCACTTACTCATGTGATCTGACTTTTGCAGACAGAGTATAAAACAGAGAGAAGGGAAAAGAGAATCAAGCAATAGCTTGATATATCCATGATTTGTCAGCTAACTAATAGACAAAAAATCTAATCCAATTATTGTCCTGCTTACATGCAACTTGGTTTTGTTTTGTATGAAATAAAACAAATCCTGACTAAAGGCTCGTTCCAAACAAACACACACACACACACACACACAAAACAAACAAAAAAAAAACCACCAAACCACACACCAAAAAAGAAAGCAGGGAAAAAGAAAATTCAGAAGCTTCAGTTCTTTTCATTGGCTGGTAAAATTGTCCAAAGAATTCTTATGTAAAAATACATAAATGCTAAATTTTTTGTAGATACCCTTTTGTAGATATGCCCTTTAAGGCATGAGATTGGAATCTCACCTTTATGAGTTTCTGTACCACCACCCTCCTCTTGCCCAATGGATGATGCTGAATGGGGCACTTGGTGCCCTATTCTCACCAGTGCCCACGCTTTAGGCATAAAGCACATAACTCTGGAAACGCTGGGTGATGGTACCAAAGTCAAGGAAATGGAAAACTATTTACAGATCCGAGACATTCTGAATAAACCCAAATATTTAAAAAAAAAAAAAGATGTATCGAGTTAAAAATCTGAAACTGAAACTCAAATTATTTTGTTTTTATATGTCCAGTGCTGTTTGAGCCCTCTGAGGTGCAGTTGTGTTGTATTTACATATTTGTCTTTGTAGCAGTAAATAAACAAATAAGGATCCATATATATGTGTGTAAACTCCAGCAGCAGGATTCTACAAATAAAACCTAATTTTGCACAAAATCCTTTTCTGCAAATTTCTCAACTCTAGAGGTCTCACACTTTCCAGAAAGAAATTGCATTGGATTGAGATGAAAATACCTAAACAAATTTTAGTGATGATGTCCGATTGTCGTTAACTTTTTTTAAGTCACAATGATAAGAGTTCTTAAATTTAGCACAGGAATGAATGAAAACAGTAGTCAGGGACAGAGAATAAACTGTTGGTTGCCTTTTAGAAACCTTCAAATTGCTTGATTTGACACTGGAGCATTTTTCCTGACTATCTTTTCTGATCAATGTTATCCTTGGAGCCACAAAAAGTGTGTTGTCTTTCTACCAGCGGTATCTTTGATTCATTTCTGAACTCAGCGGAGCTGCCTTGACTTTCTCATTGTGAAGAGTAATGATTTGGAGTTTGTGATCTGGTGTCCCATCAATGCTTTGAGGATAAATGTGTATCACCGCTACTGGCAGTACAGGTGCTACCAGCCTATGTAAGTCCTTATACCACTGGGAAGAGACCACATAGCATCAGGTTGTTGAACAGTTAAGAAGATTGTAGCTAAATAGTTCCTGATTGGTGTGAGTGAAGTTCTTTCTTTTTTGTTTCTTTATTTTTTCTTGGCCTGGGCTGATTATGGAAAGCAAGAAAAGAATATTCTGGCAGACACAGAATAGACTGATCTATGGCTCTCTGACAGTTTGCTATATTTTCCTAGAAGTGAACAGGAAACATTGTTTATTTCACCAGGAAACATCACACTTTCTTTCTGCACAATCTGGTTAGCTGGTGGCTTTTTCAGCTTACTTTACAGAGATCTTGAAGACCCTACATTTGAATTTTCAGACAAAAAACATTCTAAATGGGTGACTGCATAGCTCTTAACTATTATTTTTTAACCACAAATGTCAAAAAGTGTGTGTGCCCATAACATACAGTGTGGAAATACACAGACCACTCCCTCCCTGACCAGCAGTGGATTTGGCCCTCTTTTTGCAAGGCACTCTATTGAAACAGAACGTATACAAGATATATATATATATATTTCTCTGTCACAAGCTATTCTCACTGCAATAACCCACTATGCACAAAGAGAAAATGCCTGCAGTTTCAGTCCTGTAAGTGTTGGGAATCATGGTTGATACTCAAAAGCATCAGAGCCTCACCATCTGATGAACAGTAAGAAATAAGAATAAATTAATTTTATTAGGTTTATACACATGACACAGTTTTCCATTATCCATTTTTGTCTAAATCCACCTCCAAAATACTGAACTTAAAATCTCTTGCTACTTGGATGTATAAAACTTAGATGTCTTTAATACAAAAGCGGCTGAAAATTACATGCAACCTGAGAGAAAGAAGTGACATTTCCTTAAAAGACAAACCAGCCATGACTTTTTTTATTGTTATTATTTTTATTGTCACATTTTCTCCCCCCTTTATTCATCCCACAAGACACCACAACAGCTGCCTTAGAGGCAAGCTGCTGCTTCTATTTAATTCCTATCCTTAGTTATGAATCAGTGAACAGGCACTATACAGCATTTGGCCTTATAGTTTTTACCTTTTCCTCACTGAATTTCCTGCTTTGCCATAATTGCTTTTAGCATCAAGAACACCGAGTTCCAGAAAACAGTCTGGCCAAGAGACAAAGTCTCCAACTGGGACGTGAACTTGTGGCGCTGAAGTGCGGGGGAAGTAGCGCATCGAAGCAGCGACAGAGGTTTGTCTCACTAAAACAAGAGCCGAAGCTCTTCTGTAATTACCTCAGTGCTGGATGACTCCCTGTTTGCTCTCAACTGAAGGGGATGTTGTACACTGGGTTGAAAAATGGAAGGCCTCTCATTTACCCATGAAAAACTATCCTGCTCTGGAGCTTACCAGGCCAGGCTGCAGCGCTGTGTACGCACAGTGCACCCAGGGGCTTCGGTGGCTGCCTGCACGCTGCCCGCGCGCTGCGCTCCCACGAGTCCCCAGCAGCCTCCTTGCTGCCATGCAGCAACAGGCTTCGCAGCCTCCTCTGGTTTGCTTCTGGCTCTTGGGGTTTTTTTCATTGCTATTGCCTGAAATAAGGCATTTACTGAGTGTCCAGCCTGGGAGCTGACAAAGGAGCTGAGAGCCAGAAGGTGCAGGCTAGTTCAGGCACTGCAGGGCTCGTCACAGGAAAACGTGAGTTTTATTTTCTCTGAGACCTCTTTTAGGAGACAATGTCTTCTGTGCATTGCTGTGTAAAGAGACTCATGTCAACGTAACAGGCTGTCTTGCTGAACTGAAAAAAAAAAACCCAAAACCTACAATAACTTCTCCCCAGCTAGCAAGCCAAATTAGGCCGATAACGTGAAATGCAGAGGGAACTTGCTTCAAAAGGCTCTCCTCGCTTTCACCATAGTCATCTGCATTATCTAAGAAAAACTGAAGACAAACGTAATTCTAATTGCAAAAGCATATTTTTTTTCAGATATGTAGGCTGGGATTTCATCAGCATTGCTGAACTGCACCCTTCCCACGGAAGTAATGCTCTTTTGTGTCCAGGAAGGACAGTAGATTCAAAGAGGACATCTGCACTTCCTCCAGCTCGTGTACCAACACCTTTCAAAGCCGATGGAACAGTGCCATCGAAACAATATTCACTTTTCCGTTTTAAGGTTGAATTCTTCAAACTATGACATTAATTCCGTATAAAGATACCTCATTTCCTCCCCAGAACACAGATACAAAACTGTCTTCAAAATCATAACACTGAAAAAATGGAAAATAGCATTTTTTTCGGAAATTATTTATAGAGGTCTCTTACTAAGTTAATTCTCCAGTCACTTTATTTTTACCCATTCTGTTGATCTTTTCTCACAATTTCTTCAAAGAAAATGTACTTTCTCTTGTTCTTACCTTGATATTTTTAAAACAATTTGTTAAGCATTTGACTTCTGTGACCATGATAGAGCCTATGTTTTATTTATTTACCCCAAAATAGTGGAAAGATGCCACCTGAATAGATAAACCAATGCAAAATAAAAACAAACAGGGAGAAATATTTGTCAAAAAGGCAACATTTGCCCACACAGTTACCACTGTGTGAAAACTGAGATGTTGCAATTATTTCACATTTTAATTTAAAAATCTCCATGCATACAGTACAGACAGGGGCAGTAATAGGTAATATCTTTGGCCATATTTTCCTTTCCAGGGAAAACATTTTCCTTTACAAGCATTTTGTGACCTTTGGAAAAGTGCTCTAGAATTACTTTGATTTGCTATATGACTTTGACATTTGTCCAGGCAGCAGTCCTACAGTTTGTTGCATTTCAATTTGGGAATGAATCTTTTCAAAGCAAAAGAATTGCACTTCAGTTCACATTTTTCCACTTCCACCATGGTCAGTTAACGACAGACACATAAAGTTATTTAAAGTTCTAAGGAATCAGATGAGTGACTCAGATGCCTAGCTCTTAGTACTTAATTCCTTCTTTTGTGTGCAATTACCTGAATGTTTCCATGCTGTTTGCAATGTTTATTTGCATCAGTATGGGAAGTTGCGTAATATCACATATGCGAGATCAACTTGGTTATCAGACAACAGAAATCAACATCTTCAGTTACTTAACACAAAAATATGTCAATATTTCAAGATGAAAGCAGAAGTTTGTGCTCAAACAAAGAGCATGCCTCACATGAGTCCTTGGTGCCTGTCAGATGAGGCTTGTATTCATTGATCAGAAAAAGCATTTTGAATTTGGAAGAAGCTTCCTGCTAGAGTCTAAAGGTGCATTTCCAGTCGTGCATTTATAGGAATCAAACCAGATTGTCATATTAGCAGAAATAAACCAGCAAAGAAAAATACTAAAAATTGAGCAGAAAAGCAGTCGTTTAAGATCAAACATTGCATCGTGCCCTATGAGTCCTCCAAGTCCAAAACTCAATGTTTTCCAGAGGCACAAGCATGTCCAGCAAACAGTCTTCCCTAGATATAAGCCTCCATATGGTCTCGATTTTAAAAATATTTTTAATTCCATCAACCTCTATCCAAAATAGATTCTAATGCTGGATACAGTACTTGGTTTAATGCAGTGGCAAAGATATATTTTTCTCCTCTTTCAGCTTCAAATGTTTTCATTAGTAGAACACATTTTAGAAAGTAAAAAGCCATTTGCCATCCAAAACTATCCCTATTAACAAAAAATATATTTTACATGTATTCATAAAATTGTGTTAGTTTTCTGTTTGAAGCTAGCAGCTGTCTATTTCCTGACTATTAGTGCTAAAAGCATCTTTCTATAATTGGTGATATGTAGGCCATAAGGCAAACATTTCCTGAAAGAGATTGTCCCCACATTATTGATATTTCTGAAATCTTTTGACTTCTTAAAAGTAGTTTAACATTGATAAACTATGTGACGACAAGAGGTCTTGAACTAACTAAAGTTTGGGAGAGAAGATGGCTAGGAAAAAGAAGCCTGAGTATTACTCTGTATAACACATTTGAAACCAGAAATGAACCACTAGGTTTGTGTTTTCTTGAGGCGTATGATCTACAAAGTGGTATAAGACACTGTATTTCAATATTTCATATCAATAAATATATTTTCTAGAGTTATGGTCGTATGCTGCAATTATTTTTAAGATCTTTTCTGATTGCATAATACTTTATTTCTGAGGGTCCGCTATAAGTAATTTGAAACTTCTTGTGGATGAACTACAGTAATTCTTATGATGATTATTTTTGTCATTACTAATGACTACATGTATTTTCTCTATTTGTCTCTTTATAATAGGTGGAACTGTGATAAATAATAACACTACAATCATTACAGTTGCCACACTCCAGATATGGACCTAACAATACTAAATTAATTAATTAGATAAATAAATAATAAGCAAATAATATTTCTATTGAGACTTTGGTTATTAGCTCCTTATCTGGTCTGTTTTCATTGTGTGAGTAAACAAACTACAGAAATGTTTTAAAAATATTATATTATAATAAACTGTTAAGCCATTTTAAATAGATGAGGTAAAAATTGTATGTTGCTTGAAGAAATCCTGAGCATTTTGCAGCTATGCTTCATTCAGTTAGATGAAAGCTAATCTGAAAACCTGCAGAACATTTTCAGATTTCAGTGGGGACTGTAGTAACTTATTTTATGAAATACATGAAGAAGATTAATTTAGCAAGGGCTTCTTAAATGTATACCATCATCTGGCATCAAAATGCACAGGACAAGAAGACAGAACTGTCCAAGGTGTTTCACTTCCAAATCTGGAAGCTCACAGAGTGAGTTGTGCTCTCCAAAGCAGATCTGCTGATTTATTCCCCTTGCTTCAGTGAGTCAACCAAAATTCCACATAAGGTGGAACTCACAGTCATCCTGCCACCCCTGAGCCTTCTGTTTATAATGAAGTGTATCCTGCCTCACCACAGCAGGAAAGGCAAGACTTTGTGGTCATGTGGGAGCACGTCACTCTCCGAGAACTAAAATAAAATTTCTGAACTTCTTGTATACAGGGTAAGTGGATCCTCTATTTTGTATACTCTGAATTCTTTCTGTTAAATCTGGTCTGCAGATGGGATGTTCTTGTCTTGTTCTCATATCTATGCTGAGGCTTTGACTTACTTGAATTACTGCAACTTGTTGCAAAAAAAAAAATCACTGTTTTTTAGAGAATGAGTGGTTTTCACATCCCCTTCCAAGAATTTCAATTTTTGTTTTAAAGGCAGGCAAGTTACTTTTTATTAACAATATTGATTTGGGTCATGAGTCTGGAAAACTTGAAACTTTTTGGAACTTTTTTAAATCCATGCTTCTGTTTGCAGTGCAATAAAGTTGCACACATAAATCTTTACATGACGTTAATGCAGTAGTATTAAGGTTATGAAAACCTTTTAGACTACCCTAAGTAAGGATATATCAATAATCCAGGCCCTGAAGAATAATAAATATATTTATAATATTTTACACAGATTTTTTCACATCATAATTTTTTTAAAGAATTTCAGAAACAGTTCTGTAATTGTTTACCCTGCAGATTTTGCTTTTAATTAGCTCATCCTTGGCAAGGCAATTTAATTGCTAATGAGTTTCTTGAATGAATAATGACGAATGTTTTTCTTTTGCTGAAAATCATTCTGCACAGAAGGGGTTTACTTAGTTCTGCACAGGATTTATCTACAACTGTTGGCTAGTGTTAGTCTTGCCTGTCTTCGAGCTTGCAATGAAATCTGAAATAAATGATCATAATGTTTAATGAAGAGCAAAAAGCAAAGTATATCCTACTTATTCCTGTGCACCAACAAATACTACTGGCTGACTCTTGAAGATTTGGCTATACTCTAAATGCAAGCTACAACTAAGAAATACTATCACATCTTTCTCTATACTTCACGTAACTGTAAGCAGTTGCTTTACTAGCCAAGATTATTAATTCTACAGTCTTTTCTATAATGGTATTTCTTTCATATCTGTTGCAGTTGTCAACCAGAAAGTTTCTTCAACAGCTGAACTAAAGATCTTTTGAAGTGGATTTTTAATTAAATGTACCAATTTTGCTGGAATTAAAGAAACCAAAAGAACTGAAAATTCTAGGTAGCTATTGTCACTTACCTAATAGTCACTTGTCACAAAAACTTAAACATGTCCTCAAATACTAGTAATTTGTCCTCATAAGTGAAGTTATGGCTTCCCCTCTACACCATATGTAGAATAAGAACAGGGCAAGCATATAGGATAAATTCTTGGTGCTGCCAAATTCTTGGTTCAGCTTCCAGTTTTTCAAATTTCAGTGTCATCATCGAAAGGGCATAGTTTCTCTGTATTTAATAGCTGTCCATGGATTTTTTTCCTCAGCTTACCTGGAGCCATGGAAAACACAAACTCCTAGAGTCTACTACTTCCTAAGCAAAAACTTCCACAAATCAGTAACGGACTCCATGAGGAATCACTGCTTTACACTTTTTTCTGAACGTGGTTTGTTTCCCCTCTGCTCCTATACTGGAAGAGAAATACCCATTCAAGTTCTCCAAGGTCTTTGTAGACTTCTGTGCTATCCCCCTCAACTGCTTCTTCTCCAGACCAGATTCCTAACTTACCCACTCAGCCCACTTTTGGAAAGTATTTCATGCCTTTGACCATTCTTATTGCCTTTTTTTGAACTTCTTTTGAGTTCAACAGATAGTAAAATTTGGATAGGCTAAATACTTTACAAAGCAACATGAAATGGGACTTCACATCACACTACTTATAGTTCTATAGTTAGGAACTTACAATAAGAAGTGAGAAATTATAATAAAGAAGAGGAAGACAATAGTCTAGAATTGAGGTGTAATCAAAACAGACAATAAAGTCAAGTAAAGTCCCCTTATTATAACTAAAGTAAAAACTCTACCCAAATATCCACATCAAGCATTCTACTCCACAAATTACTAATAACATGATTCAATGATGGCTGAACTGCTTCAAAAAAATCCTGTTGTTTTCAAGATCCACATTGTCAATAAAATTCTGTTTTGTGGCACTGATGCTGTCATATCTGAGAAGCAATAGAAAGCGGTTGCTTGGCTAGTGGAGAAGTTTCATACAGGATAGAGAAACTGGAAATGTTTGGCTTGGTTCTAGCTGAGAGAAGGAAAGGGTTGGTGAGTTTTTTCTGAGGCTGAGGAGCTGGAGGGATAAGGATCTCCCTATCTCCTCCTCTTGTGCCCAGTCCTTTCATATACTAACTCTCTCCACTCTCATTTTAACTTGGTTTTTTTTGCAGGATGAAATGGGAGAAGAAGGAGCCGAAGACAGTCCTACAGCAAGAGAAAGGGTTGTGGAAGAGGAACGGAAGTGAGACAGAGATTAGTGTTCAGAGCTTCTTCTGCTGAGGACAAGCAAGAGGGCTTTACAGGCAGAAGGAAAAATCAGTGGTTGGGAAAGCAGGCACTGCTCCAGCAGCTATCCTTCACCTGTACTGGCCTGAGCTCTGCAGGCAGTCTGCATCTTGCCTCCTTTGCCAGTGCTTAAAGCCAGACCTACCTGAACCACAGCCTGACACCCAGATACAAACCTTAAATTACGTGCAGAAAGTCTGAGTAGTGCATAATCTTATGCCAGCTTGGAAATGTGATGCTTCTACTGCATAAATTGAAGCAATTTAGTTTTGCACTTGCATCTGTTTTTACTGTAGTTATCATGGTTATACTGCTATCTATCCCTAGATGTCTAAGTAAAGCATTCACATGGCAGCAAATGGTTACGCTAATCAGTAAAAAGCGAAAGAATAGGAATCAGTGTGGTGTGCAAAACACAAGCAAATTCTACACCATTCTAATTATCTGCTAAATATTTTTAAACATATAGTAACTAAATATAACAACGTTGTTAAAGTTGAGGTTCAGATGGTTTAAAAGAAAAGGTCACTGGTTCTCAAATGACACAGCAATCTTACAAACATTGCATGCTGAGTCAGTCCATTGCCTACGGGCATCTCTATAGAAAAAAAGTGAGATTTTTTTTAGCCAGATTTTGAAAAATGATTCACCTACACTATACCCAAAGTATTATATCAATGACAAATGATACCAAATAGCAAAGGGTTTTGTAAATCTTTACGAATATAACATAAAAAGGCAAACAAACTTCTAGAACTGAAATAGTATGTTTCCTAATCTTAATGTAAGAACAGCACTCGTGGCACTGGTGTCAAGTAATGGACCAAAAATTATAAAACAGTCTCAGTAGCACAAAAAGTTCTTATCCCACATTTTCTCAGGATTATTAATTTCTCACCATAACTTATTTGTAAAGAATTCTAAACCAGAGTAAATATTTTTCCATTTTAAATCACCAAGTATAGTGGAGAGATTACTATACTAAGGGACCTGCAGAAGTTTATAACCTGAGTGAAAAAGGAGAAAAGATCAAAGAATGAATTTAGAAGCATTAATTGGGGAAAAAAAAAAAAAAGAAAGAGCAGTACCAAGGTTTTCAAACAATTGTTACTGATGATTGAAAAAAACTCCAGTAATGGGTATATCTTTTTGTTACTTCAGGCAAGTATTGAAGGAAAAGAAGAACATATACATGCGTGTTTTTAAACAAATCTCATCACAAAACCTAAAAAAAAAAAAACAGTTCTGATTTGCTGTTATAAAGACTTCAACACATTACTTTTAAAAGTATTCTTTGAACCTGTTATGTCAAAGACTGATTCTTATTAAGGTTCCACAGCTAAATCAAACAAACCAGAACTGTACACCCATCTAAGCAGCCATAATAGCAAAACAAATGTTAGCCTTTACATGTGATAGAAGGCTTAGGGTAAGTCTTTGCTTCAAACATAACTTTCAAGAAAAGTGGAAGGGCTAGGGAACATGAGAAAGGATATGAGTTGCTTTGAGTGCATTTTGACAAAGTAGATTGTTCCAAACAGCTCGTTTTGGCTTGAAACATCTTTACTACAGTAGTATACATGAGCTTCTGAAGGATAGATGTTTTATGTTCCAGGTAACCTCAGTGTCTGCTGAGTCTATCATTGCTGAGACAGTGAAGTCCTTGCTTGTTCTTAGCATATCCTGCTCTTGCTTGATGCCTGTACACATTGTTTACTAAAACCTCAGTTGGATTGTTCAGACACTTCTGCTGCTTCATGGCTTTACATTAGGGATAGAAATGTCTAATATTAAGGAAGAAAAACTGGTTCTCAGTCACTCATTCTCCACTTTTTTCGTCCTTTGCTCTTCCTTCTTTTTATCTTAGGCTGCTTCATACTGTTTTATAAAACCAAAATGAAAAAGTTCCTGAGAAAACTCTTCCATGGTGCAAAATTACTTGTACTCCCTTCACTCTGTTGCAGGACAAACAGGATTGCTGTGTTAACAAACTGGGTGGACTGCAGTTCCAGACCAACGTCAAGTGAAGAAAGGTAGGAAATAAATGGGTAGAAGCTGGAGTATGTTAAGGTAAGTAGGTACTGTGAGTAAGGGGACAGAGACATGTGCATGAGTGGGGTAAATACTGGCGGGAAAGGAACCAGTCAGGATGCCTGTGTGATCCACCTGTAATACTAAGAAAAAAAAGATTGCATATCTGCTTCATTATTTTTCACCATTACTTCCCACATATTTTTTTTACAAAAAGAGGGCAAAGAGACAGAGGAGACTGACTATGGGAGTCTCAGGGAAAGTTCCTGAAAACTACCCAAGATTTACATGGAGCCTGAGGCATCAGAGTTAAATTGTATAGATTGTACAGAACATGAAAATGGAGCTTTAATTGCTTTAACCACTTAACACCAGCAGTCATCAGCTCTGGAGTTAAATGTCTAAAATGTATAGGACTAAAAGCATCAGGCTACACATTTTGGTTCTTTTTCCCTTGCTTTGGATATAGGACAAAGCACGGTTGCCATTCACAAATTCAGACAAACACACACCATAAACAGACATTTCTGGATAGATTTTTACATGCAAGATATGCTTTTCCGTGATTAAATTAATATGTAATAAAATGTAAAACTTTCTATTTCTGTTTTTGCTAATTCTGTGTATCACATTTCTTTTTATGATAATGTAACATCTATTATATTAAGAAAGTTTTTTCTCATCCTGTGTTTTCTCAGTTCTTGAGCTCAAGTGGAGGTATAACCTTTTGTACCTAATTGTTCTTTTCTCTTTTGTTTCTCTTCATTATATCGTATATGCATTGTTTTCCTCTAGACAGGAACAAATGATTCTGCCAAAAGAAGCAGCACTACAATCTTAATGAAGTTTCTGGATGGTACCCATGATTGATTTTAAAGTAATCCAATTTCTTGTAAAGACCGTGTATCTCTTCTAACATCACAGCATTTGACATCACAACCAGTCAAAAGCATCCTACATACGAGGGATGAACTGCAGAGCCTCAGTGCTTTCTCAGGCTGACCAAAACAAAGAAAAAAAATCCCACATTTGAGGCCTTGCTAATGAAAAATAAATTTTAAAAATTTAAAGGCCCTTGGGCCTCCTCTTCTCCAGACTAAACAAGCCCAGTTCCTTCAGCCACTCCTCATAAGACCTGTGCTCCAGCCCCTTCACCAGCTTCGTTGCCCTTCTCTGGACACACTCCAGCAGCTCAATATCCTTCTTGTATTGAGGGGCCCAAAACTGAACACAGTAATCGAGGTGCGGCCTCCCTACTGCTTAGTACAGGGGGAAATCCTAGGATACATCCCAGCATTTTCTCTTGCAAACTTGATGGTTCACAGTTAGCAGCTTGCTCAACATAATCTGAAAAATCTTTTTTTTCAAGTTTGGTTTCAAAACAGTTATTCCTGTCCTGAATCTCTGCAGCCTTTTGTTACCATATTTATCACATGATAAGTATTTATATTTCTTCATGTTTATCGTAATTAATTTCTTTCTTATTTTCCATCCCATATGTCAAATTTGTCAAGATGATTTTGAATTTTAAACCCTTTCTCCAAAGCAGTTATCCAATTTTTTCCTATAGCACGTTTATTATGTAATTTCCTTATTCCCTCATCCATGTAGCTAAAAGTACCAAGTAGTGCCTCTATTGACCACCACATTTTTCCATTTATTAGACTACTGATTCCCACTCCACCATACAGTTGTCTTTTTCATAAACACAGGTTTCCTCTAGACAATGTCTTGTGAGCAGTGTTATGAGAATGTCCTCTAAGGGAATGGTAAATAATTATTCAGATTGGATATCCTGTATTAAAAACCTAGTTTAAAGTATTTGAAAGTAGCACTTTTTTATTTCATTTTAAGCCTTTAGCTTTTTTCTAGCAGCAATAGAACATAAACACTATTATGCATTTTGCCTTCCACTAAAACCAGCTATATGATCTTTCGTTGCAAAGGTTGCTATCAAGACTACACTGTTGCCTTTGTGTGCAGTCATATTAATTACAGAGCTATAGTTGTACAGCTGTTTTAGAATGAGCATTGTAAAAGACAGATTTTGGCCTCTTGTTTGCTGTCTGTCTAGCACACCACTACACATGAGTCAACACAGATTCCAAATGCAAAATACTAATTGATTTGATTTGATGGAACTCTTGATCTAATAATTCAGAAAGGTCACTTGTGGGTGGCCCACATGCTATGTGTGGAGATCTCAGATAGCAGCAGGTTGCACTCACCCATGCCCTGAAAACAAAATGGCAAGTACAAACGTTTTTCCTTGGAAACAAGTCAAACTACAAGACTTTTTTCAAAAATGTTTCCTCCTCCCTTCATACTTTCCAAAACAAAGTAATAAAGGATTTTTTTGCTTCTTTTACATTAAAGAGTGATACAAGAAACAGGTTGGTGTCAGCACCTTCCTAAAACTGTAACATGCTAGACTATTTCACAAGAAGTATTGTCTACCATTTTCTGTGAGACTGCTCTCAAAATATATTATTCAGTGTAATGATAGCAGAATCTGTTCCTGAGGGAATGCAACCTCATATGTGTTCAAGGAAAAGAAAGAGAGATACACTTATACAAGAAAAATAAAAGAAAGACAGAGACACTAATGTCCTTGAGAAATGTATTCATTTTTCTTTCTCTGTGCTGTTTCAATCTAAACCAATTTCTTTAGTGTCACAGGCAAAATTTAGCTTGAACAAGTGCAGAGAAAAAACTGCTATGAAGACTGAAAAGAAAGGCTGCTTTATTCTAAGCTGCCTCCTGGTCCTCTGCATTAGGAGACTGAAAAGTTAAGTATACAGCAGTCACTGACTTCAAATCAAGTGGTAATGAATGCAGATTTCCATGAAGATTCCATGAGTTAGTAATTACAGTTTTATTGCAATTGCAAATGGTGAAATAAACTCAGTCTCCACTGTCCCATACATGTAATTGATGAGTTAATTTGTCTTCAGCACTCTCACAGTTTTAATATTTCTCCATCAATGCCATGAAAATTAATAGGATGCAAAATGTATAAAATCATACTCCCCAAGAAACCACTGTTGACTACCAGTGAAGCATATTTATCTCATTTGCCTTTGATGTGGGGTCACTGTCTCTTTCTCTTTCTCTTTCTCTTTCTCTTTCTCTTTCTCTTTCTCTTTCTCTTTCTCTTTCTCTTTCTCTTTCTCTTTCTCTTTCTCTTTCTCTTTCTCTTTCTCTTTCTCTTTCTCTTTCCCTTTCCCTTTCCCTTTCCCTTTCCGCCTTTTCCTTTCCCTTTTCTTTTTTTTTCCTTTTCCCTTTTCTTTTCCTTTACTTTTTCCTTTTCCTTTTCCAGTCTCTTTCTTTTTCCTTTTTCTTTTCCTTTTTCATTTACTTTTCCTTTTTCTTTTTTTCTTTCCTCAGTGACATTTTTAGACTTGGCATTTTGTGACATTTTCAGTTTCGTATTACTAACACTCTGGCTGCGGAATTAAAAGTACACCCAGAGGAAGCATTGCATTCAAGCACATCAGCAGAGGTTTACATGGGCTCCTTTCCTTACAAATCTTTATAAGTAGACAGCTTTCTTATGAAAAGGCTAGGCTGATTTTTCATTTTGGTTTTGGCTCTGTTGTAGTTTCTGTCATGATTCATTTCATTTTGTAAACTTTGTGCCTCCATAGCATTCCTCTGGGATTCAGTCAGGCAATAATAAACCAGAATAAAAGGAAACCACTCTGCTGCTCTGCAGCACACTGTGGTTGTACCAGGTGACGGGAGACTCTCACAGAAAGGAGAATAAATAATCCTCATAGAATAATTAGTCTCTGTTCTGAACACATCTGGAGGAGTGACCTGCCTTGTTGCAAGAGTATCATCTACATTTCTGCAAGGGATCGCTAAGGTTCCAAGAGCTACTATGCAGCCTATGGTGCTTATCTATTGCCAACAGCAGCAATTTTGTTTTTTCGAGTAAGTATGGGGTTTAATTTTAATTGGTGAGTAGGGTGAAATATTGCTTCAAGAACACTCCAAAGCAGTCCAAGAAATGCATCCTCATCTAGCCTTCAGAAAGGTGAGAAAATAAAATACTCTTTAATGGAAGGAATGAATCAGGACTGTTTGCACCTGTCATGGCTAATTTTCTTCAGAGTTGAGGTTCTTTACCTCAATAATTTCTCTAATATCGGTGGGAAAAGGATGACATATTAATTTGTCTGACCTGCAGAAATATTTGCATTAAGGTTTGAAAGTTCAGCTCCATCTGTACCTGCAGACCATGTTAAAATGTAATTCTAAACAAACTTCTTCTTTGAATAACATTTAGGGTTGTGTTTTTGTTTGGATGGTTTTGGTTTTTTTTTCTACCCTCATCTTGGAAGCCCCAACCCTGGAATTGTTCAAGGACAGGTTTGTTTTGGGCAACCTGGTGTAGTGGAAGGTGTCCCTGCCCATGGCAGGGGGTTAGAACAAGGCGGTCTTTAAGGTCCCTTCCAACCCAAACCATTCTGTGACTCTGATTCTATGATATTGGTGAGAAGCTGTTCTTGTGACTATGTTATATCTAAATGGTATTTTTACATTAGATATTTTTCCTGTGGCAAAATGCCTCTTCTGCTACACAAGAGTGATGGTGGTACCCTCCCCTCCATTCCATTTTCTACTGAAAAAGTATTGTTGAAACAACTGATTTTAGTGGGTTTCAGATTTTCAAAGAAAATAGTCAAATATTTAAGAAAAACTCAAGAATTTTAGTATAATGGAAAGGCATCATAAGAAAAGAGAATTTCCCAATATGCACTATGAGTTAGAAAATGAACAAATTTATCTAGTTATCCAGAGACCTGTTTAGACTCGGGAAAAAATAACAACAACAAAACAACAACAAAAAAAAAAAGCAAAAAAAACCCCACAAAATCAATAAAACCAAACACACAACACAAAAAGAAATACTCAATGTATATAAACTTTCAACGCTACCCTACTGGATCTTAATTTAGAGGTGTGTGAAAAGGAAACACTCCACAACATACCATGTCTCTCTTTTTCCCTTCATAACGTGTATTCTGAAAAAAAAAAGTAAGCACGCACTCCTTTAGTGATATAAGCAACAGAAGAAGAGAAAGAAAGAGCAAAATGTAAATCTAGCATTGGGTAGGGCTCACTGACAGAAGATAAATTTACAGCTACCTTGCTACCAATATACTGATGCCTTCTTGCTTCAGTTTCTTCATGAAAGTCACTTAGTGAAGACATAATCATTACAAGTGCCAGAAACTTAAGTAACAGTGAGATTGTCATTTATATCTACATAGGCTTATTAAAAGCATCTCAGCTATGCTCCAGGCACTAGTATAAATATTAAAAGTACAAATCAAATGGCTGTGACACTCAGGTCTGCCACCAGTGAGTTATGAACCTGGCATACAAGGGAATGGCCAATAACTGGCCATCTTGGTCACCTCAGCCTATGCCTAGCTAGGTAAAATACCAGCCTTGAAGGTCAGCAGCTGGAGGTTGTCCTTATCTCACCAGTGAGAAGTATATCAGATTTATGACCACTGGACAGACCACAGAAAATCCTCTTCCTACAGGTTTATCTACAAAACCATGGTGCCTCTTCTTTTTGTAGGTGAAGACTGGAAACATGTCAGCATCAGCAAGGTTAAACTTAGCATTACTAATGCATTGATATAAATAATATCAGGCATGAAGCTTGTTGTTATTTTCTCTTACAGAACAGTTGTTTTAATGATCATGCTGTGTATTTTGTGGAGGAGAAGTCTAAAAATTCCCATTTTCTTGTAATTTTAGTGAGCACTGAAGTGTAAATAGTAGTTCTTTTCCCTACAGCATCTGTCTCCTGTCCTTATCATATTTTTTCTCTAGCAAATGCAATATTCTGGCAGCATACATGGTTCCATCTATTTTCATTACTCTTCTACTTTTCTTCTAGATCTAACTACTTTATATATAAAAAAGACCATACCGGTTACAGATAAGAACTTCTTAAACACAGAACAGACTCCGTGCCTGTTTCTTCACAGTTTCTCAGCATGAAAGTTTATAACTTTAAAAGGCAGAAAACCACTTGATTTATTCCTTACTTATACCTGCAAAATTCTGACCTGCAGCCATTACCTAGCATGCTGATAAACTAAAAGATCTCCTTCCCTATTACATCATTTGCATAATCTAGTCAGCACTAGAGTAGAGGTATTATTGAGATTTTGTCTAAAAAACCTCAGCAACATGAACAACACAAAACAAAAAAGCTGCCTTTTTTATATTTCTTAATATATTTGTGCTTTCACTCCACAATTTCTCGCAGTGCGAGGGAGAAAGTCACAGAGCATCACAGATACTACTTACACAACTATGGCGTATTTGTCCATTAGGAATATTTCAAATTAATACTGGGAAAACAACCTCTAATCCAGTGTTTTAACTACTTGACCCTATGTACGGTTCTAGTCTCTGCAGTTCCAAAATGCGGATAGTGTAGTTTGAAAACATATAAGAGCCAACAAAATTATTAGGAAGAGAGACTAGTTGCCTCACAGGGACCAAACAAAAACGCTAGACTTCTTTCTTCATTTGAAGAGGAAAAGGCTGCAGAGGAATCGAATTAAGGTTTGCAAAATCATGATTGTTGTGGCAAGATGAATGCAGAACTGCTACTCAGAAAACTCTGTAACACTGGAATCATGGGGTGGACGCTGAAACTATTAGGAGATCATTTGCAAAAGAAAATAAAGTGCTTTTTTACCCACCAGATGATAGAATCACTAAGGTTGGAAAGGACCTCTGAGATTATCAAGTCTAACCACGAACCTAACACCACCATGCCTACTAGACCATGTCCTGGAGTGTCACGTCTACATGTTTTTTGAATGTCTCCAGGGACAGTGATTCAACCTCTTCTCTGGGCAGTCTGTTCCAACACCTCACAACTCTTTCTGTGAAGAAGTTTTTCCTAATATCCAATCTAAACCTCCCCTGACACAACTTGAGGCCATTCCCTCTCGTCCTGTCACTTGCCACTTGGGAGAAGAGACTGACACCCACCTCACTACAACTTCCTTTCAAGTAGTTGTAGAGAGCGATCAGGTCTCCCCTCAGCCTCCTCTTCTCCAGACTAAACAATCCCAGTTCCCTCAGCCGCTCCTCATCAGACCTGTGCTCCAGCCCTTTCACCAGTTTTGTTGCCCTTCTCTGGACACGCTCCAGGGCCTCGATGTCTTTCTTGTGGTGAGGGGCCCAAAACTGGATGCAGTACTCGAGGTGCGACCTCACCAGAGCCGAGTACAGGGGGACTATCACTTCCCTACTCCTGCTGGCTACGCCATTCCTGATGCAGGCCAGGATGCTGTTGGCTTTCTTGGCTACCTGGGCACACTGCTGGCTCATGTTCAGTCGGTTGTCAACCAGCACCCCCAGGTCCTTCTCTGCCAGGCAGCTCTCCAGCCACTCCACCCCACGCCTGTAGCGCTACCTGGCGTTGTCACAACCAAAGTGCAGGACCTGGCACTTGGCCTTGTTAAACCTCATACAGTTGGCCTTGGTCCATCAATCCAACCTGTCCAGATCTCTCTGGAGAGCCTTTGTACCCTCAAGCAGACTGACACTGCCTCCCAGTTTGGTGTCATCTGCAAACTTACTGAGGGTGCACTCTATCCCCTCGTCCAGGTCATTGATAAAGATGTTTAACAATGTTGGCACCAAGACCGAGCCCTGGGGAATGCCACTAGTGACCGGAAATAACCAGATAATGGAATTCTGGGACAGGGCATCATGAAAGATTCACAAAGGCAAACAACATTAGCAAATTCAAAAGAGGCTTTACCTGATTTGTGGATAACAGGTCTTCAAATAGACCTGTAGACAGGTACTAAGTAACCTACATAATGCTGGGATGAGTGTAGAAGTTGGAGGGATATGAGGGTGTCATGGTTTTACCCCAGCCAGCAGCTGAGCACCACATAGACACTCGCTCAGTCCCCCTTATTGGAAAGAGGGAGAGAATCAGAAGAGTGGAAGTAAGAAAACTCCTGGGTTCAGATACAGTTTAATAAGTGAAGCAAAAGCCGCGTGCACCAGCAAAGCAAACCAAGGAATTCATTCCCCACTGCCCACGGCAGGCAGGGGTTCAGCCATCCCCAGGGCAGCAGGGCTCCGTCACACGTAATGGTGACTTGGGAAGGCAAACGCCATCACTCCAAACGCCGCTGCCCCCCCTTCCTCTTCCCCCAGCCCCTTATAAACCGAGCATGACGCCATATGGTGTGGAATGTCCCTTTGGTCAGTTGGGGTCAGCTGCCCTGTCTGTCCCCTCCCAGCTCCCCGCACACCCCCAGCCATCCCGCCGGCGGGGCAGTGCGAGAAGCAGCAAAGTCCTTGGCTCTGTGTGAGCATCGCTCAGCAACAGCAAAAACATCTCTGCACTATCAGCGCTGCTTCCAGCACAGACCCAAACACAGCCCCATGCTGGCTGCTGGGAAGAAAATCAACTCTCTCTCAGCTGAAACCAGGACAGAGGGGAAAGGGCCACCAACACCCCTACCACTGCTGGAGGGAGACTACCAGGTCAGACCGAACATCAGTCGGTGACTTGGGGAATTTCTAATATTTTTTTTTTGAACCATATCGCTTTTCATTTGCTTGCAAAATCTGACCTGAGGATAACCTTTCATAATTAAGTTTCCAGGTCAAGCCATGTTTTCTTCTTTAGTGGTGTATTCACTAAATGTCTACACAGTTCTTGAGAACAGCTGAAACTTAAACAGGAACCTTTTGCAGCTACTTTTCCAAGTGAGGACAAATCTTCCCTTGAAGATGAGTCCATGACAGTTTTATTAAAAAATATTTAACATTTTTCCTTAAATTCATAGTTCTGGTAATTGATAATTCAAATTGCAAAAATTTCACATAAGATTTTTAATAGTGAACTCATTTTTGTCTCAGAAAAAATTTCCATGTCACTGAAAAAAGGCAGCAAAACTTGACACCAGAATCCACCTGTCATCATCAGAAGCCAGCACAAAGCAGGTAAGGGACCGACCTGTCACGTATAGGATGACCTGTGTGTCAAATCACAAAATCACATCTTTGCTGTGTGATAGCTTTCCTCACAGAGGTCTTGTCTATGGATCAGTGGGGAGACATACCCACACACTGTTTCTAGTCTTTTAATTATCATAAACCACTATAAATAGAACAAGAAAAAGAGCAGCAGCAAACAGAAATAAATACTTAAATGGAAGAAAATATTTTTTAAAGAGCAGTAAAATGAGGACAGACGAATCATCTTTCAACATAGAAGTTATACAAAATACACAATTTCAGTCAGATGAATGATGTGTAATTTTTTTTTTTTTGAAGTTGTGGTTTGTTCTCAAAAAAAAAACCCAGCAAACTACTTCTATTAGTCAGGGGTGACCCAACAAAAGTTAAGTTTAATCTGCGGTATGAAGCAGTCTCACACAAAGCACAAGTATATTGTATTGTGGGAAAGAAATATCTCTTTTGAAAGGTACTATTTGGTTCTCCCTATTCCCTGCTGCTTGTGTGTAAACACTTACAGAAATGGTGCACTGCACCAAAATTCACCTATAACTGGCAGTTCAAATTAAAAAAAAGAGAAAAAGAAAACTGTAAAAATAGAGTGAACACTTTGATAAATGAGTTTCCTCAGTTTGTTAGGCAGTGACGCATGCAGGGTTTCTAATTTTAACATAAAGGCAACAAACATATTTTAAAATCCTTTTGTTAAAACAACCCTTTACCTTTAAAGATAAATGAGATATTTATTATGGCTTTGGAGTTTTTTTCCAAAATACAATACTTCTGTTTGCACAAGGGTGTAAAGGATCAAATCACTCTCTACAACAACTTGGAAAGAATACAGACTTGACGAGCATAATGATATTTAGAAGTTTAGCTAGAGTGCAAAAGAAACTAACCCCTCAGGTACTTGTCAGAGGCAGGTGTGATCTGCCCAGGGCAGATTCACACTGTGTTTTGAGCTTTATCCCCTGTGTCCACTTGTCATTAGTGCCCATTTCTTATCTGGTGAAAGGTTGTTACATAGCAGCATGTGGTCTATGCTATTGCTGTGCTTTCTCACAGGGTTATTCACATTTTTTCCCTGCATAGATTTTGATGAAAAGCTCTTGATCATTTCTGATAATCTGGTGAAATCATTTCCTGTCATACTTTTGTGCAGCTGGCCCAGTTCTTGGTCCTGCAAAACAATTCCTGCAAAGGGAAGGTGTTAGTGGTTCAACTTGTCTGGGAGAGATGTCCTTTGTGCAGAAGTAGCCCCTTGTGTCCAGCATTCATTACAGCTCCTGACCATCAGCAGTGTGCTAATGAAACATCCCAGTATCAGCCAACAGATGGTAAGGAAAACAACCAAAGCCCCTCACACTGTTTATTTGAGCCGTGTCTATCACATCCATGGCCATTTGTAATTTTCATAAAGGGTGGCGTACAAGTGAAACAGAACCGAATCTGCCTCAGAATTTACAGGTGCCTGAAGGGACTTTTTGACACAGCAGTCACAGAACTATTAGATGCTGTGATAACAAAGTTATTACCTGGAAGGTATTTACAGGTAGAGAAATTTATGATTTTGTTCCCAAGAGCTAGGCCAGGTCGGCACAGCAAAATGAGGACATGGTTTTGTTAATTAAAAAGCTGTGAGATAAAAGATAGGGCTGGCAGATTGTCTGGCAAAAGTCTTAACATCAGTTCATCTTATAACAGCAACCTAGAATACATTTTATGCTATAAGTTATTTTATTCAGGGAAATATGGAATATACTCTGCTGGCAAAATCTCAATTTCTGATAGTGACATACAAGTGCTTTTTTAGTATACTAAACCATTTTAACAACACTGGCAAAGCACTCGAGATGTAGTCAGCCCAAATCTCTCTAAGCTAACATCTAACTCGTTGAAGTAAAGATCTTACTTGCATATATTTTTGATAATATTTTATCTTTTTTCATATTTCGGATTGTAGACATTTCAGAGCATAGGGCATTGATTCCTCAATACAAAAACAATGAAGTTCAATGTGTGGACTAGACTTCCTGTGAGATAAGAAATACATAACTATTTTTAATTAATTGATTTGTGATCCTGCTAGGTCTTCTGTTCCTACCATGCAAGATCCTGAACTCCATCATCTTGTGGTCACTGCAGCCAAGGCTGCCCTCGAATGTCACCGCTTCAACCAGACCCTCCTTGTTGGTGACGATAAGGTCCAGCAACGCTCCTCTCCTGTTGGTTTGTCCACCATTTGCATCAAGAAGTTGTCATCGATGCACTGGAGGAACCTCCTGGACTGCGCATGGCTGGCTGAGTAGGCCTTCCAGCAAATGTCAGGGAAGTTAAAATCCCCCATGAGGACCAGGGCCTGTAGTTGCGAGACAGCCGCGAGCTGCCTGTGTAATGCCTCATCACCTTCCTCATCCTGATCAGGTGGCCTGTAACAGACCCCCACAACAGTATCACCCATGCTGACCTGCCCCTTAATTCACACTCACAAACTCTCAACCCGCCCCTCATCCGTCCCCGGGCAGAACTCTGTACTTTCCAGTTGCTCTGTCACATAAAGAGCAACTCCACCACCTCGCCTCGATGACCTATCTTTCCTAAAGAGGACGTAGCCATCCATGACCACATTCCAGCCATGCGAGCT
>VWZZ01008314.1:54437-91433 GCA_013399095.1 Psophia crepitans
ACATTTCGGTGTGATGTACTCTAGGTGGTCCTGCCCTGGCAGGGGAGTTGGACTGGATGTTCTTTCGAGGTCCCTTCCAACCTCTAAGATTCTGTGATATTCTGTAATTTCAGCAAAACACATCTTGAAAACAAGCAGAAGTAAAATATATTCCTCTAGATTTATGTTTCACTTTAGCAAAATAAGAAATCTTTTTTGTTGAAAATCTACTTAAATCTACTCTCAGAAAAGAGCAAGTGCCAGATTCTGCACCTGGGAAGGGCCAACTCCAGCTGTATGGAAAAACTGGGTGATGAAACAATGGAGGGCAGCCATGCTGGAAAAGACTTGGGGGTGTTGGTTGGCAGCAAGTTAAACATGAGCCAACAGTGTGCCCAGGCTGCCAGGAAGGCCAACCGTGTCCTGAGGTGCATCAAGCATGACACTGCCAGCTGCTTTAGGGATGTGATTGTCCCACTCTACACTGCACTGGTGCAGCCTCACCTCGAGTTCTGTGTGCAGTTTTGGGAACCACAGTACAAAAAGGACATAAAGCTATTGAAGAGTGTCCAAAGGAGGGCAACCAAGATGGTGAAGGGTCTAGAGGGGAAGACATATGAGGAGAGGCTGAAGTCCCTTGGTTTTTTCAGCTTGGAGAAGAGGAGACTGAGGGGAGACCTCGTGGCGGCCTACAGCTTCCTCATGAAGGGGAGCAAAGGGGTAGGCGCTGATCTCTTCCCTCTGGTGACCAGCACTAGAACCAGAGGGAACAGCATGGAGCTGCGACAGGAGAGGATTAGTTTGGAGATCAGGAAAAGGTTCTTCACCCAGAGGGTGGTGGGGCCCTGGAACAGGCTCCCCAGGGAAGTGGTCACTGCACCAAGCTTGGCTGAGTTCAAGCAGCGTCTGATCAACACTCTCAGTCATCTCCTGTGATTGGGCTGGTCCTGTGTGGAGCTTGGAGTTGGACTCAATGACCCTTATGGGTCCCTTCCAAGTTGGGATACTCTATGATTCTATGAAAAGCAAGTAGAGCTAATGTGGAAAAGTGTTCCACGACAGGTATTGACTTGGTTATTATGCATATGTTAAGCTTAGCATTTTCATTTTGGTTTTATGGCAGGGGTGTGTTGTTCTTGTTTTGTTTGCTTTTTACACAAATGTCTGTATTCATGTTTAAGTCTCAACAAAAATCCAGGCATTTGTTATTTATTTTAGGCCTGCATTAATATTTTAACAGACAAAATAGTAGACAGATGTTATTAAACTATTTTCCTTTTTAAATGTCTGACTGATAGAATCTGGTGAACTAAGTAGGATTAATGTAAATTTGTAAGTAGGAATTTGTATTTTTTGTAAATAATAATATAAGGACTTCCATCATGCTTTCAACACACTGAATTGCACTCAGATTGCAGGTCTACAATAGTTCCTTCCTTAATTTACGTAAATTATGAATATTTTCTTATAACTGAATGCTTGCCAGTAGAAGAGTGTATATCCGCAAAAAGTAATAAACACTATGAACCAAACCAAACACACACTATTAGCAGAAAGAGGCAGGGATTTTATGATTCCACTTGCTTCCAAGTTTACCAAAGCTACCAGCAGACCTCACCTAGCCTTTCCAACATAAGACCTGATGGAAAGCAGGGAAAGGATTTTGCACTTTATACAAAATGTCATCTTTCTAGAATGAAAACATGGTAAAAAGCAACATAATTTACAATCTAAGTTTATTGCATATTAATGATTATTAAATTTTCCTGAATCAGCAAAAGAACACAAGGTCTCTCATATATCATTCTCTTCTGATTTATCAATCATTAATAGTCAACAAGAAAGATATTCTTTCTTCCCCAGCATTCTTGGCTAACAAAAATCATGTATCTGGCTATAGCAATAAAAGTAATCTATCTAATAAGTGCTGCCAGGTTCTGAGCCTCTTGAGTTCATTGCAGCTACTAACTTTTTCTGGGAAGAAGGATGTGTTCACTAATACTTGGCAAAGTGCTGAAATCCAGGGATATCTCTTTGGCTCTACTATCAAAATAAATTAGTAACTCGAAAATGGTTTCTCATGACATCCAAACAAACCAATAAGAATGAAATTAAGCTTTTTGGAGGAAGAAAACAATACTCTGTGTAATAAACCAGATAATCAATATGTATATCACAGTAAGCATAATAAAAAGCCAGTCCTGCAAAGAGATCAAAAGTAAAGACAGGTTTCTGAGACTGGATCTGCAACACATTGATACTCTTGCTGAAATCACTGACATGAGTTGATGTCTCTGTGTACATTACATCACATACATCATATATTTAAGAAAAAAAAACCACACTTAGTCAATGTCTCTTCTGAATTACATGATCTAGTGGTGTTTATAGAATCCTAACAAACAGAACATTTTGAAGATTAGGAGAATAAAATCACCCTGTGGAAAATAGTATGTATGTGGATAAGATATAGGAAAAGAACAGGAAAAAAGAGTATTCTGTTATATACCTTTTTTTTTCTCTCAAGTTGATCATAAACATTATATTAAAATATTATTATTTTTTTAAAAGCTCCTTTTTAAGCTCCAGTCTATTGAACATTGTCATGTTAACCCAAGGTGGTAACTGACTACCAGGCAGCCACTGCCTCTTTTGTCTCCCTTCCCCCAAAGGGACGAGGAGGAGAATGGACAAAAAAAATGCCACCAAACCTTATGAGTAGTGAAAAATATAGCTTAATATGATAAAAAGGAAGATAATAAGTAATAATAATAGTAATACAGATCTAAAATATGTGATGCACAGGTGCAATTGCTCACCACCTGTGAAAAAACCCCAATGCCCAATCTGTTTCTGAGCAGCAATTCCACCTCTCATCCTGCTTTCTCAGTTATATGTGAAGCATGACATTCTATAGTATTGAACATACTTTTGGCCAGCCTGGGTCACTTGTCCTGGCTGTGCTCTCCCAGCCTCTTGTGCACTTGGCAAAGTGTGAGAAGCTGAAAAGTCCTGGACTTAGTGTAGACGCAGCAACCACCCAGCAACAACTGTATCATCAGTGTGTTATCAACATTATTTGATATGAAATCCAAAATGCAGCACTATACTGGTTAATAGAAAAAAATTAACTATATCTCAGCTGAAACCAGGACCAGTATCTTTCTGGTTTTTTTTTTTTCTTATGATTAATCTAAGGAACTCTTCTTTCACTCATCTTAAACCACTCATCTTATTCCAAAAACCTGTATAGGTAATTATTACATCAAATCATCTTCTGATTTCTAGCTGGTGATTGAAAGTTGACCAGTCATTTCTGCTATCATCAAGGTAGCAGCCAAGAGAAATTTCTCAGTGCTCTAACACACAATGGCAAAGAGTGGCATTGACAATTTACTTTCTATTATATGTTAGTGGTTTCTGGAGTTGTCCTGGTTTCAGCTGAGAGAGAGTTAATTTTCTTCCCAGTAGCCAGCATGGGGCTGTGTTTTGGGTTTGTGCTGGAAGCAGCGCTGATAGTGCAGAGATGTTTTTGCTGTTGCTGAGCGATGCTCACACAGAGCCAAGGCCTTTGCTGCTTCCCGCACCGCCCCACCGGCGGGATGGTTGGGGGTGTGCGGGGAGTTGGGAGGGGACAGACAGGGCAGCTGACCCCAACTGACCAAAGGGACATTCCACACCATATGGCGTCATGCTCGGTTTATAAGGGGCTGGGGGAAGAGGAAGGGGGGGCAGCGGCATTCGGAGTGATGGCGTTTGCCTTCCCAAGTCACCATTACGTGTGACGGAGCCCTGCTGCCCTGGGGATGGCTGAACCCCTGCCTGCCGTGGGCAGTGGGGAATGAATTCCTTGGTTTGCTTTGCTGGTGCACGCGGCTTTTGCTTCACTTATTAAACTATCTGTGTCTGAATCCACGGGTTTTCTCACTTTCACTCTTCTGATTCTCTCCCCCTTTCCGATCAGGGGGACTGAGTGAGCATCTGCATGGCGCTCGGCTGCCGGCTGGGGTTAAACCACGACAGGAGCCTAAGCATTTTATTTTGTCAAAAATAAAAATCAATTCTTTTACTACCTTTCACGCTTCTTTTGTCCCCACACCTCTTTCCATAACAGCTTTCTTAAACATGCAAAAATTACTCTTTTATATGAAGATAACCATAAAAGCTGGATAGGTTCATTTGTAGTTGCAGAATTCAAATCTGAACAACATCCATCTTATAAAATTTAAAATTTAACAAACTTATTTTAAACAAATTTAGCATTAATAACAAAAATTTCTCTTTTTAAAATAAACTCAATAAGCTTCACTAAAAATAACTTAATTTGGCCCTTAACAAATCATATCATTTATTTTGTTAACTACAAAACAAGATGTTGTGATTGCAATGAGAATTGCAATGTACCACCTTGCACAGTTTAGGCTGGTGAGCATCCATGGCTACAAACTTTTGTGAATGCACCTCTTTCTATAATGCTTTTTCATCTCATCTTTTTCATCCAGCTCGTCAGCTGCCTTATCCACCTGTTGCATGCTGCTTAAATCTTAGTCTGAAGTCTACAGTGTAAGAGATAGACCGCTTTGTGCCATTTGTGAAATGCTTAGGACAATTAAATTCTGACCTCTGTTGGTATCCTCTGGGACTTTTATCATTCAGACAATGAATAACGAGAAGATCAGAAATCACTGTGGTGATTTCACCTAGTCTCAGATATAAAAACATTTTCAGGCAAGTGTGCCCTCAGCAACTATGAAATGAGCTTAAAATTCCAGCAGTGTTAAAATACAGTCCAATATGCTCCATGTTTTACATAGAATCATAGAATCTTTAAAGTTGGAAAAGACCTCTAAGATCATCAAGTCCAACAGTCAACCTGACACCACCATGCCTACTAGACTATGTCCTAAAGTGCCACATCTACACGCTTTTTGAATGTGTCCAGATACGGTGACTCCACCGCCTCTCTGGGGAGCCTGTTCCAATGCCTGTCCACTCTTTTGGTGAAGAGATTTTTCCTAACATCCAATCTAAACCTTCCCTGCAGCAATTTAAGGACATTTCCCTTTGTCCTATCACTTGTTGCTTGGGAGAGGAGACCAAAACCCATCTCACCACAACCTCCTTTCAGATAGTTGTAGAGAGCAACAAGGTCTCCCCTCAGACTCCCATTCTCCAGACTAAACAAGCCCAGTTCCCTCAGTTGCTCCTCGTAAGACTTGTGCTCCAGACCCTCCACCAGTTTCGTTGCCCTTCTCTGGACACGCTCCAGCAGCTCAATGTCCATCTTGTAGTGTGGGGTCCAAAACTGGACACAGTACTCGAGGTGCGGCCTCACCATAGCCAAGTACAGGGGGACAATCACTGCCCTTCTCCTCCTGGCCATGCCATTCCTGATACAGGCCAGGATGTCATTGACCTTCTTGGCCACCTGGCTCATGTTCAGCTGGCTGTCAACCAGTACCCCTAGGTCCTTCTCTGCCAGGCAGTTTTCCAGCCACTCTGCCCCTAGCCAGTAGCGTTGCCTGGGGTTTGTAGTGATTGAAGTGCAAGACCCAGCACTCGGCCTTGTTAAACCTCATACAGTTGGCCTCAGCCCATCGACCCAGCCTGTCGAGATCCCTCTATAGAGCCTTCCTACCCTCGAACAGATCAACACTCCTGCCCAATTTGGTGTCACATTGTCTGTGATGATGACCTAATCCTGAGAAAGGATAGCCATTTGAAAATAGCATGTCTCTAGAAATGACAGGGTCTTGGAATCAAAAGAAGTGTGCAGAAAGATTTTACAAACCGAAAACTTTTTCTGTTTTCTCTAATTTAATGGAAGCACATAATCAACAAATACATATAGGATACAGAATGAACATCTTGAGTGACAGTTCAGTGACATGACATATCAAACCTGAATTTAGTATCTCTGTAGTCCTGATTCAGTTTATGGTATGAATTGTCCATTCAACCCTAAACTAAAATGCTGGTAAAAAACCACCAGCATCCTCATATTTGACAACATCAAAAAAAAACCATGAAACTGAGTTAATTTGTTTGCATTTTGAAGAGCAGAACTGAACTTACTTTTTGGTAAATTCTCTGAATTTAAGTTTCTGAAACTATGTGGCGTGCATAGTTTTGGCTGAAAGTTAACTCAGAAACCAGCAAAACTACCTTTGTTTTGTATTTTGGCTGGGTGCATTTCCAGTCTGTACATTTAGTACAAAGGATTAGCTGAAGCCAAGTTGGAAACGGGGTAGAAGGGAAAAAATATACATTAAAAAATGATATGAAAACATATAAAATGCTAAGAAATGTGTTAATAGATGCTGGCAGGCAGCAGATAGCTAGCGTGTACCTAACATTGATCAGCAGCTTTGCTCTGATCTGACATCCAAAAAAGCTTTTAAGATGCTTTGGTGAGCAGCTCAGACTTCACTTTTGGCAACAGTGGGCAGAATCACTGGTTTTTTTGGAATTTTTCTGTCTGCCAATGGCAATGACCATTTGGGCCACCATTTGGCAAACAAGAATTTTTGTTCAGCTTTTGTAATCTGGCTGTAGTGGCAATTGCGCATTAACAGTAAGCACTTTCCTGTTCAGTAATGTGCCTAGTGAGGCTCTTTCTGTTGCTGTGTCTGGTACAAAATATCAGATTTCATGGTAGACATCCCTCTGGGAAGGTGAATGACTTCCTTTCATTCCTAGTCACAGCATTTCAACTCGAAGTTGAATTCTGACTTGAATGTCTGCTCCTGGACTACTTCTTCAAACAGGCAGGTGGTGTCCCTCCAATACTTATGGTTTTGTGGTTTTTTATCTTAAGACACTAAATTCCAGAATTCAGAAATTTTTAAGAATTGCATACTGTATTTTTCTCCTTCTGAACATGAGTTGCAATTCTTGCAGCTTCGGACTGAAAGATGCTTACAAACTGGTCACACAGACTTGTGTATATGATGTGTTATGTCCTTTAAGATTTCAGGTTCGTATTACCTTTATAATATTTTGGTTTATTTAAATACATGCAAATGACAATGAAAACCTGTTAACACCAGGAAACAACTCATTTATGCACAAAACCTACCTAAATTCCCCAACTCATCACACCAGCTGCTTAAACCATGGACTTAGGAAAATAACTGCTATGTTAGTCTGTCTACATGCACATACTGTTTGACAAAGATGTTCTGTTCCAAGCTATCTTGCTACTGGATGTTTTCATTTATTTTCACAGAAATAAAATGGTTTTGAAGTTTTATATATATAGTTCTCTACTCATTGATAAGAAAATAACCTTCTTCTAGAACTAACTGCTGTTATCAGTAAAACATACTGCAAATCTGTAAAAAAAAAGACAGAGCTGAAATGATAAAGACTATGGACATGAAGGTTTGCTAAACGTGTAAAAGAAATCACATGCCTAAGTGAAAAAACAATATTAATCTTCATGCACAGATAGAGTTTGTTGCTTGATGTGTCTCAGTGGTACTGGTCCCTTAACACATTATTTTATTTTATATTGAGGGAAGTGAGATTACTCAATTAAAGTGGTTTTTAGTATTAATTTATTACAGGAAATAATTAAATCATTAGTATGTTGCTTGCCTGCTTTTTACAGATAAATTTTCTTATTCCTTTGGTTATCTATTAACTTGCCTTTTGTTGACTTTTTAATCCTCTAAAGCAAATAAAGAAATGAGTGAAAAATTCGTTTGGCTTTCTTTGCATTATCACTCCTGGATGATAGAGTCAGTTGACACTTTAATAGATTGAAGTGGGTTTTTTTTTCTAATTCTGATATGTTACAGAGAATTAACCAGAGCTAACACGGTGAGTGTCAGGGCTCTGAGAGCATTCATGGGCCTTACCATGCCCTGTCCAATCTCCCTTGGGGTGCCTCACACCCCTAACCATGGGACTGGGACCCATGCCATGTCCTGGTCTCCTGAGTGGGACTCAGACCCAGGCCATGACCTTGTCTCCAGTCCTGCCACTGGCCCTATCTCCTGCTTCTGGACTGACCCTGGACCTGACTTAATCCCTGGCCATGCCCAGTACACACATTAATAACAAAAATGAACTCAAAATCCTGAACTGTGTACACGTGAATGTAACTTACATATCTACCAACAAATACACAGCTCTGTCCTAAACTATGTGATTTTTACTCCACAAGGTCAAAAGACTGCTCAGACCCTGCACACTCAGCTATTGCAGTAGTGAACAGGAAGGTACATCAGGAGCTATTTATGTGCCTAATTATCCAGTCTTCAAGCTCATGGCTGCATAAGCAAATTCAAATGCATGCCTACCTTGGTTTTGATGATAAGCACTATTGTTAAAAAATATTAGCTCAAAATGTGAGCACAAATCTGTACTGTTCGCATCATGGTGCTTTTTATTGCAATTAAGAATACTTCATGTGTCATAGTTGACATATTAATTTACCAGGACGGAGGATCCTGACCAGGAGAACTTACTGTACAAGAATAAAAGTAGAAACTGTCACTTTTAGTGACAGTTTGATATAAAAAGATTATGTCAGCTGAGTAATATTACATGGGAGGGTCACCCAAGCTGGGTCCATAACCCATATTTTCTGATACAAACTTATTTTTTTTCCCTTGTGTACTACTTACTACAATGTGTCTTTTCCTTTATAAAGATTAATTACAAGTGGGTTTTTTATACCTAAAAAGAAAGAATTTTAAAACAGATCAAAAATTATTTACCAGTACAATGGGATAAATATATACCCATAACTGAAAAAATATTACAAATGCTATTGATTAAAATAAGGCAGCAAATAATATCTATAAAACCCTTCCAAATAGTGATTCTAATTTAAACAATTTCTTTGGTATAAGTCAAATATTTGAAGTAAAGTTAGAATCTATTGATATGAGTAGGGCCACAAAGCTGATCAGAGGGCTGAAGCACCTCTCCTATGCGGACAGGCTGAGGGACTTGAGCTTGTTCAGCCTGAAGAAGGGAAGGCTCTGGGGAGACCCAATTGCAGCCCTCCAGTACCTAACAGGGCCTACAGGGAAGCTGGAGAAGGGCTGTTTACAAGGTTAGGGAGTGACAAGGACAAAGGGAATGGGTTTAAACTCAAAAAGGGGAAATTCAGATTGGATACGAGGAAGAAATTCTTCCCTGTAAGTGTGGTGAGGCACTGGAACAGGTTGCCCAGAGAAGCTGTTGAGGACCCATTCCTGGCAGTGTTCAAGGCCAGATTGGATGAGGCTTTGGGCCACCTGGTCTAGTGGAGGGTGTTCCTGCCCATGGCAGGGGGGTTGGAACTAGGTAGTCTTTGAGGTCTTTTCCAATCCAAGCCATTCTGTGATTCTATGACAAATAAAAACTTTTTGAAATGAAAACTAGAGTTAAAATAATATGTAGTGTATATCAACAAAATGTAATTAACACATCTCTCTGAAAGCTTCATGAAAGAAAATGCAAAAATAGAAAATGCGTTTTATTGGGACTTGTAGGAATGTATCTTATCAGACTTATGGAATGAATACAGAGAGGGCACTGTATTGATTCAATAATCTTGCACTTTCTACAAGAATACAAAACTCCAGTGCAGATATACCTGTTACCTGTGAGTCTACCAGCTGAGGTATGAAAGTCCATGCTAGTTGCAACAATAGGGAGCTCAGCGAGGACTAATTTACCATCTTAAAAAGCAGAATTATCCCTTGCCGAGTTCAGTGTACCTACAAGAAGCCTGGTTTTGACTGGGAGAGAGTTAATTTTCTCCATAGTAGCTGGTGTGGGGCTATGATTTGGATTTGTGCTGAAAACAGTGTTGATACCACAGGGATAGTTTTGTTACTGCTGAGCAGTGCTTACACAAAGCCAAGGCCTTTTCTGCTCCTCACACCACCCCACCAGTGAGTGGGCTGGGGATGCAAAAGGAGTTGGGAGAGGACACAACTGAGACATGTGAATGCAACTGGACAAAGGGATATTCCATACCATACGTCATCATGCTCAGCATATAGAACTGGGAGAAGAAGTGGGAAGGGGAGGATGTTCAGAGTGATGGTGTTTGTCTTCCCAAGTCACTGTTACCCGTGATGGAGCCCTGTTTTCCTGGGGATGGCTGAACCCCTGCCTGCCGTGGGGAGTGGGGAATTAATTCCTTGGTTTTCTTTGCTTGCGTGCATGGCTTTTGCTTTACCTATCAAACTGCCTTTATCTCAACCCATGAGTTTTCTCTATTTTACTCTTCTGATTCTCTCCTCCAACCTACCAGGGGCGGGGAGTGAGCGAGTGGTCGAGGGGTGCTCAGCTGCTGGGTAGGGTTAAACCACAACAACTTATTTTGGTAATTAAGCTCAGGCAGAAAGTTAAAACTGGAATGTGCTAGAGAAACACTTTTTCATGTTTTCTACCTAAGTATCACAGCAGAATTTGGACCTTTTTAGACCTTTATCATGCCAATATGCATTTTCGTGGCCCAGCTCAAAGGCATGTGTTTTCCATGCTCTGGAGTGGTTGAGATATTCCTCCTACTTGGGTATCTCCAGCCCTGCTGTACAACCACCAACACAAAAAGTAGTAACTGATGTGCCTGTGAGCTGGTGATGTTATGGATGCGAGTGAGGTTTAATAGTTTTATCAGCTTCTCAACTGGTATAAATTGTTATAGCTTCAATGCTCACACTGGCTGTGGGTCCAGCCCTTAAAAATAAATGTAGACCCAAAAGTGCCAACGTGGTACCTGGAGCACACTGTTCATCTACACAGTAGCTATAGCAATGACCCATGCAGGCAGCCCTATACCTCACAGCAATGCACCGCTGGTGATCACAATGTCTCTCTGCTTGCTTTATCAGAGTGGGTAATAAGAAACATGGCGTGACACTTACCTCGCTCTCTATTCAGCTGCCTTAACTCTTCTCCCAGTCAAAAAAAAAATAATTAAAAAAAAAAAAAACCCAAATACAGTCAGTTGGTGTGATGGTTTTATGACATGGATACCTGCATGTTAGAAACTGAACTGAAATCACATCTTTCTGCCATAGAACAGACGTCATATGTAATGACTTTAAGTCATCCTTGTCTCACTGTGGATATAAACCAACAATTTAGAGATGAAAATGTTTGGATGTTCTTAACAATTCCCTAAGCTGGAGCAGGATGAACTAAGACTAATTCTCTGAGTTCCAAAAGTTATTCTACTGAAGGACTCCCGTGCATCTGTATCTTCTCAGCAAAGGAAGTATCACAAATTGTTAGCAAGAAATTGAAAACAACCAAAAAGAAACCCCACTGTGAGAATGAAAGCAAAAGTCAGTAACTATCTTGTATTTTCTTACAAGTTACATGCTGGACTTTAATCCATGAAAGTAAAATATAGGTTTTTCTGTAGGAATCTAAAATATAGGAGATATTAAAATCTTCATTTAGATTTTATGTCTGTATTTATGTAGAATGTGTATTTAGTTCAGGATTATGTGCGTGTTACTTTATAAAGTTATAACTTCAATCCAAAAAAGCCTATGTAACATCAGCTATCCTGTTAACTTTTGTGCCCCATAGAAAGTGTTTTAATTTCAGTGAGATTGAATAAGAGGGGGGAAAAAAAAAAAAACGAAAAGGAAGAACAACCCCCACAACAAAAAAACAGTGTCATTCTAACAGATGGTTGTCACAGACATACCGCAACTAAGAGTTAGTATACAAGTTTCTGCAGCTTGACACACAATAAACAACTCCTGCACATAAATTCTGAATGAAATAAGCCTTGGGTAACACTTCAGCAAAATAATTAATTTTTATTATTTCCCTGTTTCTCAAAGACTTTTTTAATATTTCTAGATACGTAACAAACAGATTACCCATGCCTACCAGCAGATGCAGAGTCTCTGCAATCTGTGGGTCCTACAGCAAGTTCCCTGTGTTTCCACATTTTCAGTAAGTATGAAAAACAAGCAGCCATTGCCCCACAGCAGGACCACTGAAGGCATTCCTTCAAGCCTGACAATAGGAATTATAGAGTTGAAAATAAAATTATAAAGAAATGCAAGAAGCACCAAATGGCTTTCTGAAATGCAACCTAAATACAAGCCATTGTCACTTTGCTTCCTCATTTACTTTCCAGTGACTAGTAATTACTGCAGAAATACTTCCATTAAGGTAGCAGTGGTCACATAAATGGCTACTCATGGAAGTAGTCTATGTCTTACAATTGGATGCATTATTTAGTAACTTTGAGGGGATTTAGGTAATCCTTTCACTCACAGGGAAGCAAGTGAAATTTGGAGAAAAGCCATGTAGTAGTTTACAAGACGTTGTCCAAATATTTAAACAACTATGTAAAACATTTTTTTGCCTATATAATATTCCTTCCTTTTCTCTTTCTTCAGCTACTACCTTCTTCACGTTTTACCTCTGAGCTCCTCAAACGAGTCATTTACTGCCACTGTCTTGTTTCTGCCCAGAGTGTCCCACAGCAAGCTGAAATCTGTTGTCCTGAAGTCCAAATCTATGACTTTACTGTATGTCTGCTGGGCTTTTCTCAGGATCTTAGCTCCATAGTGTTATGGTGACTGCAGTCAGGACTGCCTTTGGCCATCACAGAATCATTTGTGTTGGAAGGGACCACAAGGATCATTTAGTTTCAACTCCCCTGCCATGGGCAGGGACACCCTACACTTGACCAGGTTGCCCAAAGCCCCATCCAACCTGGCCTTGAACACTGCCAGGGATGGGGCCTCCACAGCTTCTCTGGGCAACCTGTGCCAGTGCCTCACCACCCTCACAGGGAAGAATTTCTTCCTAACATCCAATCTAAATCCCCTCTCTTTTAGTTTAAACCCATAACCCAACTATTTCTTCCAATCACACATCCAATCACTTCTTCCTTGCTTGTGACACACAAGGCCAGCAGAGGATCAGCTCACCAGTTTAGGGTATTGAGAAATTGCCATCTATTTGTCTAGATGTTTCCCAGATGACTTACACTCAAGCCTATATGTTGTTTATAGCCTATTGCTCAGCAGATGTAAAAGGTATATGTGCTACACACAGTTTTTCTTATTGGGGGAGTCATCAAATTTTTATCATCTTATTCAAAACTATGTTTCTCAAAAATAAAAATTTTCATTTTTATCACGTTAAAAAAAACAACAAACAACATTAAAATTAATAAAAAGTAAGAAAGAGCTGCTTCCAAACAAAATATATGTATTGGACCTGTTCTGATTGGGTAGTAGTCTTATAGTTCAATGGGTTTATTATTACTACATCTCTCATTCCCTCTAAAATCTAAGATCATGTAGCCCATGCCATGTCCTGTCTCATGTATAGTTCTTAAGTCTGGCAGTTGGATAAGGATGTATGGCAGCTTGAGCTCATAGATATGAGCTCCTCTGCATTGCTCAAATCTTTTCTGCACTTCATATAGCTCCCTAGAAGATGTTGAGAATGATTCAGATTAGTCTGTTGAACAAACCTTAGCAAGATTTTCTTGACAGTTCAGTGGTAAAATTTCTCATAGGGATGAACATACCAATTTTTACTCAGCTCTAAATCAAACCTGTAAGTGCAAAGGGTGCTGTCATTTTCAGTGTCATTGTACCAGTCAGACCAATTCATCCTGAGTGCCTCTAAATAAGGCATGTGCTTAAAAGCAAACACATACATTTATACATGCAATACCAGCATGAAGTGTACTTAGTGACTCCAATTGCTAGAGTGATTGCTCAAATGGAACATTTCTGCCGAATGCATTACACCCTGTTTCTGTCAGGTATGTGGATTTCAGATACTCTCATGCGTTAGGAATACAATTAATAAATAATAATTAATCACACATAAGTACTGATCAAAAGAACAAACAACTAAGAACAGCTCTAATAGAAATACTTCCTATTATTCACCCATGTAATTTAAATAATTTCTACAAAGCTAATAGTACTATTATTTAAACCCAAAATTCCTTATCTTCTTGTAGCAGCAGAAAGTAACCTGGTTTGGCAGTTATGCAGGTGTTGCCCATATACCAAAAATTGAGTCATTTGCGACTGTGCTTTCGAATAGTTTAGTCTGAGTTCCTGTTGTGAAGACTGAACTGGCAAGCACTGTGAGAGGTCTAGGTTGTGCAACATTCAGGTTCAAGTGTGGCTTTGTTAAATATCTCCCAATAATCTCAAACGGATGGATATAGAATTAATTTAATTGATCAAAACCTCTCCATCACAGATTACTCTATACTTGACTTCTTCAACTTGCCTTAACTACTTCCGTTTGTTTGCTTTTTCAAAACACATCTCATTGCTTCTCATGAATCTCCTGGCCTGATTATATACTTTTAACAGACAAATGTTTCATCTGAGGTCGGTTTTCCGTTGCGTGGGGCTTTGGACAGAGAGAAGGGAATGAGTTGCTACTGCAGTTTTAGATATCACAGTGCAATTCTCCTTAGAGGAAAGAATCATGCACATTTTAGGCTGGCAGCCCCTTTGAAACAAGCAGAGAATAGGTGCAAAATATCTTATCCACTTGGTAACCTAAAAAAGTGAGTTATATTCAGTAGTCGAAATAGAAATAGTGTAGTGATTTAACCTGGGCTAAATGCCAGGTGCCCACCAAGCCACTCTATCACTGCCCTCCTCAGCAGGCCAGAGAGGGGAGAGGGAAAAGTAAGATGGAAAAGACAACTCCAAAACTGTGGGTTTAGATAAAGGCAGTTTTAATATAACAAAAGCACGATCGCGTGCAGAAGCAAAGCAAGGAAAAACAGAACATTATTCTCTACTTCCCATCAGCAGGCGATGTCCGGCCACTTCCCGGGAAGCAGGGCTTCAGAACGCCTAGTGGTTGCCCCGGAAGACAAAACGTTGAAAAAAACGAATGCCTTCCATTCCTCCCCCTCTCCCTCAGCTTCCCATTGCTGAGCAGATGCCGTATGGTATGGAATATCTGTTTGGCCAGTCTGGGTCAGCTGCCCTGGCTGTGTCCCCTCCCAGGGTCTTGCCCACCCCCAGCCTACTGCTGAGGGGTGGAAGAAGGGCTGGAGACACAGCCTTGATGTGTGCCGGCACTGCTCGGCAGTAGCCAAAACCCTGGTGTGTTACCAACACCTTGCTGCTACCAGTGCACAGCACTGTAAGGGCTGCTACGGGGAAATTAACTCCAGCTCAGTCAGATCCAGTACAAACAGCTCCAAAATTACTGCTTGCTACAGAAACCCATATTGTGTTATCAGAGATCAGGATTGTTTTCCATAGTAAAATGGAGGAGGGTAAAAAAAAAAGTTAAAAAATCTGTGAAGAGTGATAACATATGTTCCTTAATGGAAGACGGAAGGAGAAAGAAAGAGGATTGCGCTGATGGCCTGCAGCGCTCTGTGTATGGTACAGGCTTTACAGAAAGGCACAGTCTGTCTGCATTGGCTGGTACAATGTTTTCACTCGTACATTTCCACCAGTGCTGTTCACAGCGCACATGATTCGATATACCTCCTGCCAACAGTTTTAATTGGACTTATGCTGACGGCGCAGCAATAAAATGTTGCTGCTGCTGTGACTGTGCATTTCTGTGATGCCAGCTCTGGGAGGCAAAAGGAGCTAAGTGGGCATAGCACCCTGCTACTTGTTGCAGAGCCCACCGAGGTCAAGACTTTTTTCCCAGTGGTTTCTGCTGGGCTTGAATTAGGCATTACATTTCTGGTAGGAAGCCTTTACTCCATGCAAGCCCCCTCCAAAAATAATGGAATTTGACTTCCCCTTTGAACACATTAGGCATAAACCAGCAAACTATGCAGCAAATCCACACTTTTTGCTGAGGTACTTCCTCAGGTTGTACTGCGGGTTGCAAAAGCAGAATTTGGCTTGATAGATTAGATTTTTCCCTCTGTGCTTTTAGGAGTGATACTTTAGTCTTTTTAACTTCCATTAAATGATCAGCTCTGGGAAAAATATGCACTTTATCTGGCAAGCCACAACAAAGCCACTCTAGTGAAGGTGGAGGCGGGGGGAGCTGGGGGTGGGGGAATTAGCTTTTGTTCAAGAAACATAAAGCTACACTGTCTGGTTCTGAGGTAATGGTCAGAAAAACTGATTGGATTCTTTCAAGGTTGCTCTGAGAGAAAAACACTATTTCTTCAAAGTCTCAGAACTGCTGTGGTTTTTTTCCTGCTATTCTAATTTAATTATTTCTTTCAATGTTCTATTTCAGCTGATGGCACTTCTGATATTCAGTCCTCTCATATTCTCTTTCCACTCTATCCCAATTCTTCCGCATTTTCCTGTAACTTTGATGAATTTCTTATGTTAGATCTGCAACCATTTAAAAATTGTGTTCACCATAAATATAGGGGATAGGGAAATAGATTAATTTTATGCTTGTAATGCAGAAATAATTCTCATGTGCTGTACTAAATTAATGTATAATTTCAAATGATAAATATGATTACTGCATGACAAAAACACTCACAGGTGCTTAGGAAAGGATTACTTTATATTCTCTATCATTGTATTTGATCACTACACTGATAACGGTACTAGCAAGTATCTAGAAATTCTTAATAAAATCAAATCCAATTGTTTTTTCATTTAAATTTCTTTACTTCTCACCCTTGGTTTCTGAAATACAGCTGATATATACTGACTGAAGTTTTTTTCTTTCTATCCAAAGTCATAATCACAATGCTTGCCATCTTCACCAAGACTATGTGAAATGTCTGCCAGGCTGTCAAAAACTCAAGCACAGAAAACTAACAAATAAAATGAGTATGCACATGAGAGTGAGAGACAATCTTGAAGAAGGCTCTTGAATATTTTATTATATAAAGGAGAAAAAAACTAACAGAAACAAGAATGAAAAAAGTGAAACCCACACCACATATTTTTACAGTTAAGAAAATATTTTGTACAAAGTTCTCCAGATGAAAATTCGATTCAATTTAAAACAAAATGTTTTAAATTAAAAAATAATTATAATTATTTTGTAGTTAGAATGATTCTTCAAGAGGGTGAGAGTCTAGCGCTGTCAGCAGATGATTTTTAAGATCACATCTGAAACACAAGCAATTTATGATTAAGCACCTTCTCCACTGCATTCAGACTTTACTTTGCAGCAATCTCATGTGAGTTTCTTAACCAGCTTTCTGTGTGATAGTATCTTGTGCTTTCTGGTGTATCATTTTGTCTTCCTTTTCCAAAACACAGAAGATGTGGCATTTTTTTATCCCATAATGAAAGCTAGTTTTGAAAGCTCAAAATTCATCATGAAATATTGTTCCTTTCAGCAGTTTTACATGTTTTAACAGATGTAGCAAAAAAACCTCTTGGATAAATCTAATAGAAAACTAAGTAGGACATTGTGAAGCGTTGTTGCAACTTATTAATCCTAATAAAATAATCAACAAAAAAAAGTATTGGAAGGAGTTAAAAGGAAATGGTGTGCTATGTATACTAAAAGGACTTAGTCCTTAGTTAATGCAATAAGATCTCCCCCTTGTTTTGGTTTGGTGGTGTTTTTTGTTTATTTGTTTGGTTTTGGGTTTGGGTTTTTTGGTGGTTGTTTTGGGGTTTTTTGGTTTGGGTTTTTTTTTTTTTGGTGTTTTGTTTTTCTTTTTGATTGAAAGGTGCTTCATACAGCTCAACAGACTAATTCCACCCATCTGTATGTCATGGTTTAATCCTTGCAGGCTTCAACCAAGGGGCTGGAGAGGAGGATAAAATAAAGTAATAAAAAAATGGGTTAAGATAAAGACAGTTTAATAGCATAACAAAGGAAGACAACAACAACAACAATAATAATAGTAATATTAATAGTAGTAGTAATAACAACAACAACAACAGTAATACAAATGATGCAGAAATGCAATTGCTTACCACATGTGAAAGGAAAATAAAACAATCCAACATCCACTCTGTTTCCAGTCAGTGATCCCACCTCCCAGCTTGCTTCCCTCGTTACATACGGAGCATGAGGTTTTATGGTATGGAACATTTGGTCAGACTGGGCAGCTGCCCTGGCTGAGCTCTCCCAGCCTCTTGTGCACCTGGCAGGGTGTGGGAAGCTGAAAAGTCCTGGACTTAGTGTAGACACTACGTCTACACCCAGCAACAACTGTATCATCAGTGTGTAATCAACGTTACGCTCATACTCAATCCAAAATGCAGCACTACACTAACTGCTAGAAGGAAAAATTAACATTATCTGAGCTGAAACCAGGACACTGTAACACCAAAGTGGTTCAAAACTTCAGTTAGGACCCATGTTTTTACATTAGCATCTGAAAAGAAAATTCCAATAAATTTCTTTCCCAGTGCAATTGCTATTACAAATTGGCATTAGATGGAGTAATGTGGTCTACAATCACAGTCCTCCAGAACTAAGGCCTTGAAGTTGTATAAACAGAACTATCTGACTCCTGCAAGTGTTGCAGTAGTCAAGAAAGGGAGAAGTAGAAAAGGCCTGCAGACAAGAGGCTGTGATTCGGAATTGTAATTAAAAAATATGTGGGTGTTTGCATGTCTTTGCACACATGAAGAAAATACCCAAAAGCTCTATTTGTCCTCTAAACAGACAAGCTCATGGGTCAAGCATAAATCAAGTTGAATGCAGTATTTCACTTAAGGCTTTTCTCACCCTTCTTTACCTTCCAGTTTGTTTCTCAGATTCACACATGATGTGAGCAAGGGATGAATCCCTGCAGTGTCAAATGGTACGAGGCAGAACTTCCCACGCTCAGCAGCCCTTAGAGTGCTGGACTGATTGAATAAGTTGTTTAAACACAGGTCTAATGCAACTACCAGAGCTCGCGGTGCTTTAGTCAAGGATAGTTCAGAAATATACCTACCTTGTTCTACTTTGCACACTCACATACTTTTCACCTAACGTCATCCTTCTCTTCCAGTACCTGTGCTTACCTTGTCCATACACACAATAAACTCCAGTAGCACAAGTAGACTATTTAATAATAATTATGAGAGAAAACATGGCAGAACATTTACTGCACAAGAAAACAAATGTTAGGAAATTCAGAGCACATCTTATTTATTTTTGTGCCTTTATTTTGCTTTTAAAATATTTCAAGCATGGTAAAATCAATAATATAAACATGAAGTATGTCTCTGTTAGCATTATGGAATATTTCCAAAAAGTAATTGCGTTTGTCTGGTTGTTTTTTGTATGGCACAGTTTCTGTGATTACCTTGAACTGTGTTAATAGCTGGGTAATCTTTTGAATATCAGCTGGCATGCGTATTAACATTTTCTCTGTATTGATTCTGCTCTATTTTACTGAAGGCATCAAGTTTATAATAAAGATGATAAAAGTACTTCTCAGTCATAAGTTACCATTACAAAAAACACCACTTTTCTTTACAGTATCTGGAATAAAAGTGTTCTCCATAAGTTCTGAGTTTATTGAAGGAAACTAAGGACACTGAGCACCTTGCAGAAGAGGACTTCAGCATGTGCAGTGGTTCACAAATGGTCTTTAAAATTCTGCTGTCATCCTTGTCACAGGGGGTCTAACATATAAGAAAAATGTCCCAATTTTGATTCTTTGGCAGACTTTACACAGCTAAAGTGCAAGTACAGTTTTCTGCACTATTTCCTTGCAAATTATATCATAAATCATAAATAGCAATAGCCTGATGCTCATCGGTCCCTGTTTCCTCTGAAGATAGAAGTGTTCCAGTCATAACAGCTGTGTGCAGCTGCATGCAGAAGGTACAGAAAAGAGTAAGGAATGGAACAGGCAACAAGAAAGAATTAGCAAACCTTTTGTGTGTAGGATACAGATTTGCAAAATGGACCATTTTCTGAGTGTGCACTGCAGAGTCTACAAATTGATTTACCCAAGCTATTGATATGCCTACAGTGCTTAGTATACAACCCTGTTCAAAATCTTGCCATTTAAATACCTACAAGAAGGCAAACTGCTAGGAAATGAGACTATCAGAATTGGAGCTGGTTTTCCAAACTGACCGGACTGTGTAAAGAATAAGATTTGAATAGTTTCCTGTATGGACACAGAAAAAGAATGTTCTATTTCCTAGATAATTCTTCTGCATCCTTTTAAAGTACTCATGTGGCTGAAGAAGAGCATAATTTATTTAAGCTTTTAAAAGGGTGTGTCATAAAGTCCCTTTTTCCAGTGAATGCCTTTATATAAGTGGCATGCAAAGCCTTTCCTTTTCTCTGAAGTTCTCTGTATCTTCAAAACAAAAGGCATTGCCATATCTGCCCACATATTTGTTGAGGGAACTTGATAAGAACCTCTGTAATGCCATAAATAGAAATAGATAGCCTAGGCATCACAAGATAAAGAGATCAATGCTTTGGTTTCTCTTAGACCAGAATATCTAAACTGTATTCTTAGAAATAGGAAGTTGAAGTGAGTAGTGGCCTGAGTTTGGTGACACACAGTAGGTCCAGATAAATACAAATGATCTAAAATTTGAAAGCTTTCTTAGACCTTTTTCAGGCTTTTGCAATTTTTTTACCTTTTCATAGATGAAAGAATGTCTTCTAGGTGGCATTTTATTATTTTTCCTACCCTTCTCAATCAATACACGATTTGTATATAAAAGTAGAGAAGAATGCAAAAGGCTGCACCCAAGCAAAAAGACTTTTCTGAACAATGAATCTTATTAGATTCATCAATAAAACACTTAGCTTAGGAAGTTTCTGGAGCTGAAGAGAGGGAAAGCAGTCACAATATCTCATTTCCCTATTCCCATCCCACTTAGTAGTAGAGATCTAACCCTTTTAGCTTCACAGGTGAACAGTTCATTCCTGCATTATCCATGCTGATAATGTCCTTTCTCACGCACATTTTTATCCCACTGCCTTCTGTAACCCTCATAGCTCCAATCTATCTAAGGGAAAGGCAAATGGCCTTTGGAAGAGTCACCAATATATAAATATACATGCATGCCAATTATATGTACTTATTGTGTATGCAGAGAGATACACATGAAGATTCACCAAGATCATCAGTACTGTGTTTTCTGCCTTTGTCATTTTCTTCTGCAATCTATAGTCTTTCTAGATCTTTGCATGTTCTTTAAAGCAGAAAAAAAAGGACAGTATTACGTTAGATACCTTTCGGAACACAACACTGAGTCTGACATGGGTATTTCAATGCTATAGGCATGACTAGTGTGTTGGAAACATCAGATAATCCCCTAAATATAAATGCTTAGTAGCCATGCCGAATGACATACTTGTAAAGATCTGCATAAAGATCCACAGGTCTGAGAATGGTTGAGTCCTGAAACTTATTTTTCACAGAGTCCTTAAAAAAACAGCATAAATATTTTGCTTTTTGTTTGTTTGTTTGGTTTTTTATTATTGTTCAGCTTAGTACTAGCAATACCAAACTTTCAATTTCTTAGAATGCTCACTAGCTCTCCAGGCCTCTGTGTACTACTCTATTTTTCCAGTTTCAGAAGCTATGAGGTGGTTCAGACATGGTCAACCTGCAAATGAGTTTCTGGAAAGAATCAGAAGTAATACTTCAAAGATGCTTTAGAAAACCGTTCTTCCATGGTCTCAGCAAATGATAGCTCTGGCAGATCCAAGACACTTCTTAGGTGATGGTTTTATCAGCAACCTGAGGAATTAGAAGATTTTTCAGGTAGATACCACTGGCAGCTGCAGGAAGTATCTGAGCCCTCAACTCCTCCACACTGAGGGCTGCTGAGTTACTTTCTCTTACAGTTCTTCCATACCACAGTACACACAGTGAAAAATCCATCACAAAGGCAACAGGCACTTTTTTATTACTTTCAGTTTGATCTGAAGGCTTGCTAGTCTTATTTCTCTGGAAAACACCCTTCTCTTACCTGTCTGAAGCCCTTTTGTTACAAACAAAACTACTTTCCACATTAAGGTTTCTCAGAAAGCACATGAAACCAGTTACTTTTTAATAAAGAGACTCTAAATGGGCTTCAATAGAATCTGATTTACAGTTAGTAAAAGTAACACTGTCAAAATGTAGTCATAGGCTTTTTGATTATTAAATGTTTTAGATCATTTCTACATGTCATAATACTTAACAGTTACATAAGGAAGAATCTGTTACCCTTGGAGAGTTTCTGTAAACATATATGAAGAAAAATTTTAGAAATTAAGAACATATAGAGAGACAATTAGAGTCCACATAGCACCAATGAAATCTGTCATAGATGGATAGATGCTAATCTTTATCCTTCATTTATCATTTATTTAATGTAATAGCTATTTATTTCATACACTTAATTACTGAAGACTTGTTTTATGAATAGTGAAACCCATAAAATACAGTCATACATATCAGTTTTACACTAAAATCTGCTTGTCCTGCCTTCTCTTAATACAAGACAGATAGGAAAAGTAGAATATTGACAATGTTGGTAATGTTTTCTAATCCATTTTTATTTTTAGAGGGGTGAATTATACTAATGACTTGAGTATGCTGGTTCCTATCCTGAAAGAGTACATGTTAATGATCCTGCTGTAGACCTGAAGAATAATTCCTTCCAGTCACTGATCAGTTAGCTTCTTGGTAGTGTAATGAATGTGATACAGAAGACTATAGTGTCTGCTGTTCTAAGTATAAATATTTATACTAACAATCCACAATACAGATGAATACATATATTAAAAATTACCTAAGCATATAATACTAAAGCATTTTGCCTCTTATCATATAAAATCTAAGCCAGATAGTGAGAGACTGAGATAGTTTCCTTGTTCTTTTGCTTGCAAAATAATTTTTTAGATTTTTATTACTAATGAGATATCAAGTCAATTAAAAAAAAAAGCAGAAGTAATTTTAAATATATATTTTCATTGACAGCACCTGTTATGTACATTTGGGGTTTTTTTTTAATTTAAGGACTAACTTGGCTTTTATTCTTAAATGGAAGATATGCCAGTGTTTAAATTTAGTCACTTCCTAGATTAAATTAGGTGTCAGGTCATGCCATGATCTACAATCCGTGTAATGCCACTGCATGAGCTAGGACTGCTTGGTACAGAGAAATGCTAGCATTTGATCCTCTAAATTGCTTGATGTAATGTTCAGATAGAAGGCAGTGCTAAAATGAATTCTGTTGTTACACCTTGTTCTAAAAAGGTTGAAAATGACAAAGCACTATCAAGTATAAGACAGTACGACTAAATATAGGTAGGACTTGTTCTCTGTACATTTAAAGTCAAATAACAAAATCCTTTTCCACCATGGACAAAGATGGTTCCTAATTTTTAATCTGCTCCACTTTCCTTGTGTAGTCATTATAACTTCATCAGTGACTGAGGTGTGTAACCAGGGACTAACAGGACCCTTTAAATCTAATCTCCCCTGCTGAAGTGATGACAGAAGGGGAAATGGGATGCACACATTACAGAAGGACCAGGGCCTAGCTTTCTTTAATAGATTTACACTAGGGATAAATAACTGGTCTGCTGTAATTAGAACAAAACATCAAGATCAAAATGCGCAAATGACGGTGCAAAAGTTTAATGTAGACACACACAGAAGATCAAAATTAATTATTTGTTTATTAAATTAACCACAAACACTACATAGTCTGTGTGAATTCATCTCTGAACTATGAGGTGCTATTTATCAAAGAAGTAGAAAAGCAAACATTCACAAAGAAAAGAACAGAGAGCGTGAAAAAAATGGGTTTAAAAATCAGCCCTCTGGTATATCGATATCCAATGATTCTACAAGCAAAAGCAGCTTCTTTAGACTTTTCTTCTTCAAGTGTAAAAGTCTCAACAATATTCCTGCAGACCTAATGTAGCTCTTGAATCAACAAACGTGATGTTTCACAACAATATCTGGAAAGCAAAGATCTCCTTATTGCAATGCACATTTAAAAGGCAATTTGTATCTCTGTATCTTTTAAAAAGCTCTCTAAATACTTCAGAATCAAAAGGAAAACAAAAAATTACTTATGTGTTTGTCAGGAAACAAGGAGATCCTTAGTCATGTAACAGAATTTACAACAATTTGATTTCATGAAATGTTTCCTCCCTACATAACGTACCAAAATTTTGACTCACTAACAGAGGAAGACTCTTTCTTTCTCTATAATTAAAAAAATACTCCAGAAATTTATTCCATATTTTTAAATTAATCAGAAAACTATAGGATCAATCCTAAGACATTTCAGACTGTCAGGGACCATGGGAGATCTCCATTCTGACCCCCTGATCAGACCAGGTTGCTCAGAGTTTGATCATGTTGGGGCTGGAAACCTCCAAGGAGGCAGATGTCACCACCTGTCTTGGCACCAGCCCCACTGACCCGCCATTCCCAGGGTCGAAAACATTTCCCTTATCTTCAGCTTCTCTGGCCCTGCCTCAGCTTGCTGCTAGACAGGACCCAGGGCCTTCTCCCCAGAGCTGTCCCCAGCCCCATCAGCGTCCTGCACTTTGGCCACAACAACCCCAGGCAGCGCTACAGGCTGGGGGCGGGGTGGCTGGAAAGCTGTGTAGAGGAAAAGGACCTGGGGGTGTTGATTGATGCTCGCCTGGACATGAGCCGGCAGTGTGCCCAGGTGGCCAAGAAGGCCAGTGGCATCCTGGCCTGTATCAGGAATAGTGTGGCCAGCAGGAGCAGGGAGGTGATCGTCCCCCTGTACTCAGCCCTGGTGAGGCCACACCTCGAGTGCTGTGTCCAGTTTTGGGCCCCTCACCACAAGAAAGACATCGAGGCCCTGGAGCGTGTCCAGAGAAGGGCAACGAAACTGGTGAAGGGTCTGGAGCACAGGTCTGATGAGGAGCGGCTGAAGGAACTGGGCTTGTTTAGTCTGGAGAAGAGGAGGCTCAGGGCAGACCTTATTGCCCTCTACAACTACCTGAAAGGGAGTTGTGGCGAGCTGGGGATCGGCCTCTTCTCGCAGGTAACTACTGACAGGACAAGGGGGAATGGCTGCAAGTTGCGCCAGGGGAGGTTTAGTTTGGAGATGAGGAGAAATTTCTTCACTGAAAGGGTGGTCAGGTATTGGAACAGGTTGCCCAGGGAGGTGGTGGAGTCACCATCCCTGCGGGTACTTAAGGAAAGGTTAGACGCAGTACTGAAGGACATGGTTTAGTGGGTAATAGGTGGGGGGGGTCGGCTAGACTAGATGATCCTTGAGGTCTCTTCCAACCTTAATGATTCTATTCTATTCTATTCTATTCTATTCTATTCTATTCTATTCTATTCTATTCTATTCTATTCTATTCTATTCTATTCTATTCTATTCTATTCTATTCTATTCTATTCTATTCTAATCACTGCTGGGGTTTCACTTGCCTGGGTTAGGGCTGCGTAATGCTGCTGCCCAAGTGCATGCGGGTCTTGGTGAACCCTACCTCCTGCCGATCCTGGTCCCAGTGAATAGCAAGCCCTATCCTCACACTTAATGGCCAAGTCCAAGGATTCAATATTTTTTTTCTGAGAGGTTTAATGAGTTGTGATTGTTGCCCCAAATATTTAACAATTTTTGATGGTCTGGGAAACACGAAATAAACTGAGATGAATTATGTGCATACAGATTTCAGAAGAATTTAATTCTCAGAAATAAAGGGTATTTGGCTGTCTGCCTTGTTGGCTAGCCAGCGTGACTGCCTTTCCCAGAAGTACAACCTCTGATACACATGATGTTGGCAATGCCACCAGCCTGGTGATGTGACATTATTTCTAGGAGAGACACACCTGCAAGATGGCATTGCGCTGACACAGGTGTACATGAAGTTATGTATCTGGTTATTCTACTTATCTAAGTAGCTGACTGTTGTGGTGGGGACTGTAAACACTCAGGTAAATTTCCAGACCCTCTCCGTGAACTCCTTTATCTACTGAAAATTCCCCCAGAGCACTTTTGTTCTCAGGAGCTGTGCAAAAAATCCAGAGAGAAAAATGGATGTACAGATAGAAAGGAGGTTGGAGGCAGGGGAGTAGGGGGAAGAACAAACTCCTTTTTTGCCTTTTTTTTTTTTTTTTTTTTTTTTTTAATTATTGCTAATAAATGAACAGAATGGCAATATTTACAAATACAGATGGCACTTATTTTTCATGTGTGTAAGAGTCAATATCAGTAGCACTAGATCTCACCCAGAGTAACTGCTTTTGTGTAACTCCAAACAGAACGTAAGCTTTGAAATCTCCTGATTGTCTCGTTAAGCAGGCTCTACTAAGGAATTGTAAAACAATTTGCATTACTTAATCTTCTGAATCCAGATGAGGCTCTAATCAATTACAGCCATTAACTGTGGGTGCATAATATAGCAAGAAGCCTAATGCATTCAACTAAGAGTCAGGTGGGTCACTATATCTTTTCTATCATAGACAAAAACTTATAAAAATATCTAAGTAATTTATATACCACATGAGACACATAGCTTATTGTCTGCGAAAATAAATAATTTTGTGATGTGGTAGCCTGAGACACAAAAGGACCTGAGTAAATCCATTCTCAGGATTAAGGCATGGAGAATTTCTCTGCAGCTTAAGCTGCAGGTTTACAAGTAAAGTTAAGGGAAACTCAGTGCAAATTTTCAAGCCAATAGCCAAATATCCAAATATCATGGGATGCAGTTGTACTGATAAACTGCAAAAACCTTTTCCTCGTCCTATTCTTTAGGGATTAGGGATACATTTTGTCAGCTCTGTTTCCACTGAAAATAGGATATTGAGAGGTTTAAGAAGACCAAATATGTAATACAATATAATTACATATAGTGTTCCTGAGTAGAGAGTCACACCAAACTGTAAGTTTTCCAAGTAGCAACTACCTAGCACTTTTTGAAAAATGTGCCTATTTAATTATGTCTCAAGCAGAAAACACAGTTTTAGTAAACTATCTTACATCATCCAGTAAATAGAGACATATAAAACAAGGAAAATATAGGTTTTAAAATATATATATCTCTGAAATTCAGCATAATTCAAATTATGTAAATTTGTCAGAGTAAATCAGAGTAAATCAGAGAGCTATAAAGAAATAACTTAAACTTCATTAGAGTGCAGCATAAAAATATATTATGGCCAAAAAATGCAAGACTATACTTTTCCAAAGAATTCCAATCTGTGAATCCAGAAAAATCTCAGCTGAGACCAACAAATGATAACCAGCACAGATATAAAGAATATTCTTTTGCCCTTTACCATTTGCTTTTAGAGAAAATGAGGGCTACTTTAATACACCAAAGCATACACTCAGCAAAATAAGTTTTGTTCATTAGAGGAAAATTGACATTAGGTTTGAAACACTGGAAATAATTTCATGACAGCTGAGTGAGAAATTGAAAGGTAAATTGCACCTGCTGGTAAACCAGTAAACTGTGATTTTTTGAGCTATAAATTTGACCCACAAAGTATTTTAATAAATAATCTCTAAAATCAAATTCATGTTTCTTAACTCAAAAACATGTAGAAGCTTTCTTACTTGTTTTATTTATGCCATTCAACAGACAATGAGATCACTCATTATTGAGATGTTAATTCTTGGTTAAGACACAACCCAAATTTTAACAACAAACAGCAGCATTTTAAGAACTGGAGGTTAAAGAACAGGAAACTATAATTGCACAGAAAAGCAGATGAATGAGTACTGTATTCCATACTGTATAGACGTCATCTTTTGTATTGTAACTATCATATTAATAAGGTGCACATGCAAATTAAAGTAATTAAAATATGTTTAGGAATTATGATGTAAGATGTAAAAAGTCAAAAAAGAATTTTGAATAAACCTGGCATTGTTTGCCTTTTCAGATCTGGGATGGGGATGGAGCATTTAGAAATCTTATTGTACCAAGTCTCTGTTCCATGTTATATAAAGTTATTACTCTACTAAATGTCATAAATTTGTTAATATTACTTGTTAGTTAATATTTGGGTAGTACACATACCTTCAAGAAAAAAACAAGCCACGCTTTTGAGACTAACAGTTACTGTGCACTGCAGATCAATATTTGATGATGGCCAGCAAGTCTACAGGGAAACACGTCAGATGGTAGTTGAGCTTAAATGTGACTTCTGACATTGACAATGATACAGGGCTACAGCTGTGGCAATGGACTTCCCTTTGCTCATATTCACCTATCTATTCCTTTTTATGCCACAATTTCCCAGCCTCATCTTCTTAGTCCACCTTTCAGGTAAGTGTATTTATTTACTCTTTACAGATTCAGCTTTGAAGAACACTAGAAAAAAAGGAGATAAAGGAGAAAACTTTATTGCCGCTAATCTATAATGTACACGTGCTATGAATAGTGTTTGATCTACCTGAGTCTTGAACTGGTCTCCTTCATGAATACTGCAAGCAATTATTTTCGGTGAAAAAGGTGCCAAAGTGCACCTGCAACTCTTGTTCATAAATGCAACTGATCATCCACTAACTCATCTGACATATTAAAAACAAGCAATTATTTTCACATTTAATATTTCAGATTAATTTTAAAGCCATGATCAACATAAACTTCAAAATTTCAAACAAATGCATAAAAGTATTTTAAGAAATTATTAAAAAAAAAAATCCATTTTCACACAATGAGCAGTTCCACTGTGAAGTTTTCTACAACAGAATGTCACTGAGGTAAACAAACAAACAAAAAAACCCCAACTATCAGACTAAGGATCAAAGATCTATATAGCCAATGAGATAAGTAACCAGAACTGAAGGTAATGAAAGAAAATGTCTCTGCACTTTCCACTAATAGATCTGGAATTGACCACTGTCAGAGACAAGATGTTAGACAATTAAATCCTAAATTACGTGATAATGGCTCATTACTTAAATCTCGTGATACTCTTTCTGTTCTCTTGACTGCCATAAATAGACAAGTACTCTTTCAGCAGGTTGTCATCTATATCATCACTGGACTGTGTGTGCTACTTGTAAAACACTAGCAATATCTGGACTACCACAATGATTGTAGACTTCAGTCCTCCTTAATGACAACAATGTGCAGAATCCAGTAACCGTGTTAAGAGTATTACAACAAAAAAGACAATGACGATGCTTTGTAGAGGCCAGAAAATATCCTGCCTGAGATTACAAAACTGACTTATAGCTGTCAAGGCGTCCCACCTGCCCTGTTTGACTCCTGTTAGAAGTGCTGATAACTTGAGTATCAAGCCTGGAAGCAGGTGAAGATGATGTTTGTCTTATAAGCCTTTATTTCTGTCTCAGTGCACAGAATTTGTCACACGCTTAGGCTTTCATTTGGGACATTGGAAAGCCATCACTGCCTTCTGCCATTCAGAGCAGACATCGAATCAAGTTTTCCCAATTCTCTGCAGAATTATACAATCACCAGCATAGAAAGTCACATCCATTTTTCTGTTCTCTGGTTCACGAAATAATCTTTTGTTCCAGTTGAAAACGTTCAACAGGTGGTATTAAGGTAAAATGATCTAAAGAGTGTTCCAGAAAGCTAGATTTCTGAATTCAAAGCAGAATTGTAACCACAAGTTTCTGTGCTTTATTAGGCCCTAAGGTATGATCAAGGGAGAAGGATTTTTCCCCATTTTTTGATTTTATATGATGCAGAAAATTCTTTTAATCTATTCCAGCATATATTTATTTTCATTTACATACAACCATGGACTCTGTTACCAAACTATCTTGGTTTTTTACTTAGCTGATCACTATTCAAAGTTTTTGTGGGAGGAGGCAGCTACCTTATTTCCTTTACCATCACATTTCTTAAATATTTAAATTTTTGACCTCCAGATGACAGGACAATTTCAGCATTAATTTTAAAGATGTTAGAAATAATCCTGTTTTTTCTTTATTTATTTACTTAATACAAAATGTGACTTTGCGTCATGGTATAACAGTGTTACTTGCTGCTTTTCCTAACAGTCCAATGAAAGAGTAATGCATACAAATCATTTTATTGTTTAAAACTTTTGAATAAAACATGCTAACCTTGTCATACGAAGTGACAGACAGAAATGTCACCATTGTTTGTCTGGAACAAATAATCCATATACTTCATGTATAATTCATCTGATCTTTAAGAATGTTTAACAATATTGAATTTAGATAAATTTCAATAGTATGGCGCATCAAACTCCCTTTATCAATTTACACATGTGCTTCATCAATTTAAGTCTGCATCTATATCAGTCTACCCCTATGTTAACCCTGACAGGTTTGGAGGCAGTTCTTTTTTTACAGCACACAGACACACTGCACAAGTTGCATCATTCAATATCCTCCTTGTGACCTTGTCTCCACTATTCTGAACTCGGGAACCTACAATAAACTGAGGTTGTACATCCATCAAAGTGGCATTAGCTGTAGGGTCACGTATCTGGTAGTAGCTTGTCTCAAGGCCATTGGATTCTGAAAAGGGATTGAAACACTAGTCTAGATAAGATTTAAATCCCTCCCAAAATAAGATTCCAATCCCTTCCTAAAACTTCCTCTCCATCAAACTTGAAGGAGAACAATCTGAAAACAAAGGCTTTTGAGTGGCAGGGAGAGAACATTTTACAGTAAAACGTGTGAATGCGTGCACGCGCGCACACACACACTTGCTGGCACTCCTCGGTGTCAGAAGGGAAAAGACATGGGCTTACTAGCTACTAAAGTGTCACTCTTGTGAAAGGTAACAGCCCTGTATTGTCCATTCTGCATTGGCTCAGTACAAACACTTAGAGGGCTCCAAAATGGCAAGATCAGTTACATAAGAATTGTGGCTACACATTTCTAAAATGCCATGATTTTTCTCACCTTAGGACATGCACTATGCTTCTGAGTGAAAAGGCTTGAACAATGCAAATACAAAAAGAAAATTAAATCTATCTGAAGATTTTATGTGACAATAGCAGACAATTGTAAATAGGTTCTCTTTATTCTAGTGCTTAATAGCTTTGCATGATGAAAGGACAGAGACTCAATCTAAAATTTGTTCACAGGCACGGAGAGAGGCTGGAAAGTGGGGTGGAATCTCTGTTACAGTAAACAATTTTTTTCCTAAAATGATTTTTTCCTTAAATAGCTTTTGAACTTGCCAAAAGGTTGCTACCTCATCATGTTTCTATTTCCCTGATGAGAAAACCGAAGTAACGAAATATTGCAAAGAAATAAATTAAAGCAACAAAATGCAAATCTGCAAAAAGGCACTGAGTGGTGTCTTCACACATTTTTATTGCTGTTTCCTGGATGGAAAAAAAATGTATTCCAAATTAACAAATCCAAAGGATTGCAAATCCAGGTACAACCCCTTACACAACAGGGACCTGTTATATGAATGAAGTTCCTAGCTGTTACCACAAAGCTCTTCAAAGTAGCATGAGGGATGTGATATTGTACTAAAGTACATTCTGCTTCTACTTAAAAGAGCAAAAATATAATAAAAATACAAAGCTTTAATACTGTTTGTTCTACACACACCACATACCCCTAAAAAAAGGCATTGGATTTTTCTGGGAATATTGACTTAGTGTTTGGCACTAATTTCATTCAGAAGTAGACCTATAAAGAAAAATTCCAATATGTCTTTTGACATGATGCTAGCTTTTCGGTTCTTCCAGAGTCAACAGCCCACTTTTTGAAACAGTTTTCCAAAATATTCACTACCCCAGCGCCAGCAAGTGAGCAGTAGCTGGAAGGTTACAAATATAACTACAGAGAAAGAAGCAGTAACAATATTTAAAATAATCTCCACAGAAAAAAAGATTGAGTTCTTTATGAATTTGTACCTTAGCAAACTAGTTAAGCAAGTCACGCAATCTGTTTAATAGAGTGAGAAAGTGGGAGAAAGAGTAAGAAGGGTTATTCCCATGTCTCCTCTTCCCTGCAAATTTCTATCTTCTGTCCATGAATGCGCACACCTGCATTTGAAACCAACCTGTGAGATGTTGAAAGATTTGTTACGCTTCTATTCCTGTGCATCTAAAAGCGTAAAATAGTAAAGAGGGCAATATTAACGGGAAATCAAAGGCCTCAGAATTATTGGTATTCCGTAACACAATCTAGAGAGCTGAATAATCCAATTTGGCTACAAAAGTCTTAAATACATAGAGGTCAGCAAGATATTCCAGTTCTCTACGCTTCTTTCAAAAATTGTTTTGATTTGCAGCCAGGGTACGTGGAGGCTGACAGCAATTCTAATACCTCTAAATTATGGTGCTGTGATCTGCTGATCTCTGCAGTCTCAAAACTAGAAGGCAAAAGAGTATTACTGTGTATAAATTTAGATGGGACTGCAAGTCTGTTCAGGTCATGTGCACGCATATAAACAGAAATGGGAGATGTCTCCTACTCTGTGTACAAAATCTAATGTTAAGTGACCTTGGATTTCCACTTCCCATAGTGTATCAAAGTCTGCTAGTGTATGGGGAACAAAACCACTTGTATTGTGACAAAACTTCTTCTGTTACAAGAATAGTTATAGGAGTAAATTAACCTCTGTTATGACTTTTAAAATCTTTAATTTTAAGATTCTAATTTTTAATTTAAGACTCTAAAAATTAAGTCCAGAACAAAATTTAATTATTTCAGTTGAGATCATCTTACCTGTCTGAACATGAGCATACTGAATAATGCAGCTCTGAGCTGAGTGAACTACTGCATCTTTTCATTTAGTAGTCTCATCCAAGTTAAAAGTTGTAGAAATAGTCAAGAAAGCGGCAAACTTTTTTTTCATAAAAAAATTCTAAGGAGGATGTTCTTCAATGATAAAGAACTAGGATACAAAAAACTGAACCAGACAGTTTTATTACCTCTATTTTATCACCTTACTTTCTATGTCTTCCCTATCTTAAACTACCTAATCTGCTGGACTCTTTTATTTTAGTCAAGTAACACACTTTTCCATAGCATAACAATAGCAGATAACAAAGGTCAGCTCATTATAAAATGCTAAGATCACTGTCAACATTTCTACTCAGCAGAGATGTTTTGGATAGGATAGATTTGCTTTTCATTTTCTGGTTTTCTGTTAGGAGAAATCTCAGACATTCAGCTGCTGTACTCACTCTTCATTGGATCTTTATCGTAGCAATTTAGTAAGGGTGGTAAGCATTATGAATAACAATGTGTTAATAAGTTTTGATTGGAACGTCAGGGTATAATTATTGTGCTCTGAACTTAGAGTGAAATTTTTACATTACTTGCAGCTATGTTACCTTCAAAAATAAAAGTTCAAAATAGATGGAATTTTTTTTTATTAATTTTAATGGGTTTGGTAATAAAACCTTCTTGACAAGAAGGTTTTATATGCATATGAATATGCTGTAATAACTGCATGCTTGAATAATACCTCTTCCTCTACAGGAGCATCATGTAAAATATTTACCTATGGAAACCTGTTCTCTATAATATTAATACAAGCAAACAAAACATAGATGGCTGAACCAAACTGAAGAATAGGAAAATACTAACTCAAATACTATTGAGTTTTCACTGTGCAATTTGGAGAGGGCTATTAAGGAGGACTAAGCATTCCAATTTTCTTCTTGAACTTTTTATCAAAACATTTGGTGCTGGCAAAAACAAAGTTGAAAGCAGAAGGTTTATTTTTCCAGTAGTATAATCAGCCATATACACACACACTGTGGAAGGAATATTTAAGGACTTTCTTTTTTCAGAAGAAAATGTTATGGTGAATTTAAAAAAAAAAATATACCCTTCTTTCTCTGCGGATTATAGCTCATAGTACTCCTACACCTTTCTCATCTGCACGAGTACAGAACAAGGAGGTATGTATATCCAGGTAGAAATGCACTTTCTTGGCCATGGTAGAAAATAAAACAATTATAGTGCAGGGTTGTTTTTTTTCTTTTTTTTTCTTTTTTTCTTTTTTCTTTTTTTTCCCCTCTGTCTCATTCACATTATTCAGCAGTTTGCATGGATAAAAGCACAAACAAATTAACCAGCAATTCAAGAAATAAATTAAAAAGGGACAAAGAGAAACCGGGGATGAATAATTATAGAATAATTATGCTTCTGCATTCACCTTTTCAGACAGATGAACTCAGCAAACTCAAAACATCTCCAGCCAGTGAGGATCAACATGAGCAGTTAATATGAGGAGAATCATCTTGTTCCCTCTTTCTCCTGCAGCTGCAACCTGTGCAGGAAATCAGTGCACTAAACTTCAAAGAAAAGAAGAGAAAGGAGCTGCAATATGTGAAAGATGAACATTAAGTCTTGAGACTGATCCGTAGGTGGTGGCTTTCAGCTAAGGTTATGGTTTCTGTCACAGGCAGCCCATATAACCGGAAAAATGCTACTATACAAGCTTTTCCATGAGCAACTGTTCACATGTATATTTTTTTAAAAACAAGTATTGAAATCATCATTGAGCAGCAAATGCATTTTTGTTTTTCATTTAAATATTAATAAATTTTCCTCCAAAAGTTGCCCAACTTTTGAGCCTATTACCCAAACAACTATGTTTGGACATTCTTGACAGGATTTACATTTTCATCTCAAGGCACTATCAAAATATTAAATCTAGTTTCTCAGTATGGGAGGGGAACAAGTGGAGGAGAACTATTGACCTTTACTAGGTGAAATGATAACTGAAAATTTCTCACTGCAGTTGTGTGATTCTGTCAGATTAATTTTTAATTCTTTAATTTCGTAAAGGGCAGATCTTAAAAGTATTTTTTCCATCTTCTACAATACATAAAATTTAAAAATGTCATGATCATCAATCAAATAGCCATAATTACACAAGGGTATGACTTCTGCTCTTGGTTCAAATCCAAATAGCTCAGTGCTGAGTAAGTAATGGTCGGATAAAGAATAGCTGATATCTACTCCTTCAGAAGATATACAGAGCTGATTAAAATAGTAATGGTTGTGATAGATTTCACTAAAATGAGGGAATATAATTCACATTTAAACACATGAATTTATACAAAACACATTATATATATCCCCAAATACAGCAAGAAAACAAATGCACAGACAGACATCTCTTACATGTTTCTAACATACATATGCTGCTCCTCTCTTCCAATACACCAAACAGAGCTCCTGCCTAGTTACCCATTTTTAAAGTTGGGTTGTGCCCCTTTGCTTACACTGAGAAGCATTCTTCAGATGTTTTCTAATAAGTTTCAATGGTTCCTTTTATAGACCTAGACTTAATTTGAATAGTTTGGTAGGATCTGGTCCTCAAACTAAAACAGACAGAACTATTTCCATTTGTAACAGTAAAGCTTTTAACAATCATATCTGGAGCTCTGATACTGGCATAATAACATGAGGCATCTGCCATATCCATCATATGAAATCTAGTAAGAACAAGTATCTCAGCTACAGTTAAAATAGTAGTTTATCAGGTGATATCTAAGCCATTGAGAGTGACACTAAGGAGAAAAGAATGGGTATAATTATTTTTATTCACTTGTAGACATTAAAAATACATAACTTGTTGTACACTAAATTAACTTCAAATGAGGAAGTCTTCATATTAAAGTATGTGTTATAATTAATAACAGAAGTGATATAATTAATTATTACAATACACATTACACCATAGATTATAAAGTATTTTACTAATGAAAGTATAATTAAAATATGTTATTGTTATTAATTTAGATTAATATTTAAATTTAAGGGAGTTAGTATTAACTGATTTTTTTAATATAGAAGCAATCCACTTCAATGGGCTTTCCAGGAATCCTACTGAGAGGAGACTGGAAGGAGAATGAAAAAGAATAATGTGTCCTGCTTAGAACTTTGATCTTACTTTTGATCATCACAGCAAAAGTAAAAAAATTACTATTCACAACAATTTAGTAAGAGATCATTAGACCACTGTGTAACACAAACATACATATTTTGATTAGATACTTAAATACGTTACATCTGGTTTTCTCAAGTTAACTAAAATCTCACAGAAATAATCTCACAGATATTTTAGTTAACAAATAGAACATATTGGGTAGTATAGTCAATTGGTGGTGGTGTTACAAGACATTATGCACAGAGAACCGAAATAGATAGTGAATAGACTTTTGAAAGGATAAAGTTGTTAAAATTTCAGTTCTTCTTAATAGTGTCTTGATATTACCTCTTACACATAGCAGTGAGAAGGACAAATTTTGCACTTTGCCCAAACCAGCGTGTCAACAGCACAGGTTCCAACCATGAACTGCTCTGTTGCTTTTTGCTTTTTAGTGTTACTGTTCAATGTATTTCAGGTATATCCACCCATTTGAAATTAGCCTTGGCAGTGAAACCAGGTGCATTAAAGAACTAAAAACAGAGAACTGATTCTATGATAATCTTTATCAAGCTGATATAGAAATACAATACTTGATCCACCAGATACCTTGGTGATAAAGAGTAGACCACCACCGTTATTTAATACAGCAGTAAATTATTTAATACAACTGTAAATTGATTTGTTGCACTTCTCCACAATGACTACACAGTTGACCCCTTACGTGTCACTTTTACAAGCTGACAAACACATTCCACACAGCAATGGATATTTACAGAATTAATAGATCAGCTTGATCATTGTTTTGAATATTGATGTGTTAAAGATTTAAGATTTGCTCCTCAAAATAATTTAGCATTTGATTTCCTTTATAACTTATGATACTTATTTCATAACATTCAGTTATCATCATCTGTGCAGAAAAAAGTACTAGATAAGCCTTTTTTAAGCATTTTAGCTGACATCAGGACCCAGCTTGCTTTATTAAACAAAGTAGCTTCAGAACTTGCAAGCTATAGACACAGGGGAACATTTCATGGGGAGTTTAACTTTCCAACTTACTTCAGAAAATAAAAACAAAATATTGAAATATTTTTAATAAAGAAAATATTTCTAAATTAGTATACACATTTTCCTTTTCAGCAAGTAGGATTTTTTTTATTATTATTATTATTTTAAAAGGACCCTAGACTAAACATAGGCTTGAATATAGGTGAATAAACAGGCTCCCTAAAGTCAGTTTTAATGGATTTGGAATTCACTTGGTTCAGGCCACTAATAAATGTATTCTAATTAGCTTTGGGCATCTAATTTGGGTGCCTAATTTAGAGACCAATGTCCTGTTCCACTTGGTGGATGTAAGGGAGA
>VWZZ01008315.1:0-31850 GCA_013399095.1 Psophia crepitans
GTGGAGTCTCCTTCGATGGAGACTATTCAAAACGTTCCTGAGTGATGTGCTCTAGGTGGCCCTGCCTTGGCAGGGGGGGTTGGACTAGATGATCTTTCCAGGTCCCTTCCAACCTCTGTGATTCTGTGAAACCCCTTTAGGTTCCTTCCATATGTCCTGGCACAGGAACCTGTCTGTCAGAGAATGGATACTGGGGAGTTACAGTGAGTGAATGGAAACAGGAGCAAACTCTGCCTTAGTTTCAAGGTAACAGGAAATGTGTAATGTAACATAGCAAGAGCAGGTGTCATAGCAGTGACTGTGATGTTAGCCTTGCTGCAAGGATGGGTATGGTGTCACACTTACTTATTCCTGCGATGGTTGTAGGAGAGTTGGCTGGCTTGATATATGTCAGAGCAAGGTCTCCCCAAGTAGATGGACTTGAAGGTGTTGGTTGATGAGAAACTCAACATGACCCAACAGTGTACGCTTGCAGGCCAGAGTGCCAAACATATCCTGGGCTCCAATAAAAGAAGCATGGCCAGCAGGTCAAGGGAGGGGATTCTGTCCCTCTGTTCTTGTGAGAACCCACCTGGAGTACTGTATCCAGCTCCAGAGTCCCCAGTACAAGTAAGGTAGTGAATCCAGAGGAGGGCCACAAAGATGATCAAAGGGATGAAGCACTTATCCTACGAAGGCAGGCTGAGAGACTTGGGGTTGTTCAGCCCAGAGAAGAGAAGGCTCGGGGGAGACCTAATTGCAGCCTTCCAGTACCTAAAAGGGTATTTTCCTATAGGAAAGCTGGAGAGGGGCTGTTTACAAGGGCAGGGAGTGATAGGACAAGGGGGAACGGGTTTAAACTGAAGGAGTATAGAAGTAGGTTAGATGTTAGGAAGAAATTCTTTACTGTGATGGTGGTGAGGCATTGGAACAGGTTGCCCAGAGAAGCTGTGGATACCCCATCCCTGGCAGTGTTCAAGGCCAGGTTGGATGGGGCTTTGGGCAGCCTGGTCTAGTGTAGCGTGTCCCTGCCCATGGCAGGGGAGTTGGAACTAAATGATCTTTGATTTCCCTTCCAACCCAAACCATTCTATGATTCTATGATCTCTTGTAGAGATCATACTCAAACCCTTGCTTAACGTATATATATCTCTTAAAAATTAAAAATTGTAGAACTTATGATTTTTGAATGATTCTTTAATACTTTGGAAATAGCAGTTGACTCATTTCTGTATTATTAAATCTTTACAGTACTTGACTGCAAGTACAACAAAAAACTAATTTCTGTGATCATAGCGTCTGCTGCCCATTTACAAAAAATCTGTCCAGAAGAAAAAGAAAATGCAGCATATCCTATTCACCTGTTAATATAATCTTACGGCTAGTGCTATCACAAAGGCATCAGGTTTATTCAGTGATTTCTGGAGGTCAGATCTCATGAGTGAAATGAATGAGTCACAATGGACAATGCTGACTAAAGATGAAAAGATAATGCTTGTTCTTGTAGCAAAAAAAGTTCCAGAGATTTTTGTATGAATAGAACTACTTCTGTTTCTGAAGCAACACTAGGGTTGACAAGAATTTCAATGGAATTATACGGTTGGAATATGCTGATATTCTCGAATGGCTTTTGCTTCTTTGTTAAACCAGGGATCTAACACTATCCAGCACTCTATCAAAAATGTGTTGTGTTTGGTTATAGTTTTAAAACTCCTTTGTAAGTGCTGCTAAAGAACTAGCATCCCTCATTTAATCAGCTGAGAACCTGGGAAGTGCTTGTACAAGTTCTACAAATGCATCAAAGAATGGCTGAAATACTTGAAATTCTTATTTCCACAGGTTTGAGATACAGTTGATCTGATAACTAAAGATAAAATCTTGGAGTGCCAGTGTTTTATCTAGGGATTCATTTCACTTTCGTGGACTGTTCTTAGAGCCCTTCTTTGGTGGGTTCCAATCCAGGGCATCTATCCATTTAGCCCTGGATATTTGGTTACTAGCCTGTAATGGTTGCTAAAGAAAAAAACTATGGCAGATGAAACCCTTCTATAACGTGTTTTCTATGGTATGTAGACATTATTATGTACATAATCTATAGAGAACAAATTAAAGATATTTCCGTATGAGAAACCAGTGTGATGTAGAAGTGTTACATAAAGTGACTGAAAAGCAGAAATTCTTTGCTTCTTTTTGGAACTTAACAGGATGCAACTTTCCTTCCTGTTTAACTGGACTACAAGAGAGAGAAGCACATTCACCTCCTTTTTATTATGCTTTTTAGTATGGGAACATTCCTCAAGCAAGATATAACTGGAACCTAATAGATTCCATCTCCTAAAGGAAAACACATCCTATTTTCAACACACATGGGATGGACTCTTGCTTTAAATTGTTTGTTTGTTTGTTTGTTTGTTTTTCCCAAAAAATCAATTAGATTTATTTAACTAAGCAAAACCTAGTCCTGAATGCTCAAAGTACTTTTGTGAAATAAAATGTATGTTATGCATGTACAATGACAGAGGGAAAGGAAGAAGCAGAGATTGCCAAGGACATTCTGAGAACATTTATTGATTGGAAACAAATCACTGGATTTTGTTTTGTTTTGTTTTGCTGGTTGTTTTTTTTTTTTTTTTCTTCTCCATATTACATGAAGTGGTCTCTGTCTGGGTGTAATTTTTACTTTTTAGTGTCATCTGCACCTGTGGCCTTTGGACTTAATGCTTATGACAGATGGACTGGACTGTGTTTGCACCATTTAGTGTATAATCCTTCTGTATGTATCTACGCCATGCTAGGCAGTGGCACTGACCCAATGGACATATTTATTAGTGCAGACTTCCTGTCTGCTTCCATTGTTCTGTTGCAGTGTCCTTTGAGCCTAATGGACCTCGCTTTGTGCTGGGCCCACCTACAAAATATTGTTCCTGATTCATGCCAGATTATCTGTTACAGACTCTAATCTTTTTTTTTCTTTTTTTTTTCCCCCCTCTAGCACATTTGCCAACTAGAATGCTTAAAATGGATCAATTCCATATTGTAAATGCTCTTCCTCTCAGCCTGCAAGCTTCATTTTGGAATAAGCTTGCTAGCTTTGTTTGTTACTATCAAGATGCTTGGTAAAAAGGAGAACAGTTTCCTAAGAAAAATGTCGCATCTCTAGTTACCTGAGCTCCTGCTCTACTGGAAGCAGAAGCTGTTCCCAGCAAAGTGATGCCTCCTGTAAAACAGGGTTTAATAAATGCAGCCCCGGTTGTAGGAGCCCGTGGCTGGCAGCCTGTAGCTGTGTGGCACGTCCCATTCTTGCTGACTTCATCAGCGCTGTGCAGCGGGTGTGGGAAAAAGGACAGGCTACTATTGCACAAGAAATGTTGCCTTCTGTATCAGTAGAACAGCAAAACAAATTCCAAGCAAATGGAAAAGTATGCAACACTTAGACACTTGCAATTTTTAAGTTTTTTGCAGCTTTGTGAACCTAACAATTGTCAGAAGTGATAACATGATAACAAAGAAATATTTAGTATTGTACATTTATCTCATGAAATCATGACATTGCCTCTCTCATATTTCTCTCCCTGTTACAGAAATGCATGAAATGAACCTCACAGTTCAGCTGGTCACATCAAATTAGTGGCAAATTTCAAACAGACATTTGAGAATCAAAAGCACCCTTTTCTAACTGCCAACATATATAACCCTAATGGTTAAAAAGAATTTTAAAATATTTCTATAGAAAATAATCATGCCCTTGTAAACTCTCTATAGAAAGATAGATCACTTACATAGTTTATCACACTGCATAGCAAGACTATGCATTCTGTGCTAATATTAACATGATGATGCAGAAAGGAAGCATATTCTGTGTCATAGGGATGGATTCCAACAAGGAGTTTCTGGACTGGGTATACCTGACAATCAGATATTTTGTGGGATGAGAATGAAGATCTGGGAGGGAGAATTTATCATTTCAAAAATTAAAAAAACCACAACAAAACAAACCACCACCAACAACATTTTCAGATCTAAAAAAGGCAGAAAAGGCTTCTTTATAATAGGAAAAAGAAAAAAAGATTATGATGGTATATTCATGGCTGAGAAGTAGAAAAGGCAAAAATTTATTTTTTCCTTTTAGCCATTTTAAATTTGGCATTTGTGATTTGCAGTAAGAACTTCAACAATAAAATATCCTTCCAGAATGGTAACTGAGTGAGCCTGGGCTTAAGAAAGTATATTCAAATCCATATGCAAATACTCTTGTATGGTTTTAATATCTTCCTTTTTCATTCACCCTTAATGCTGTTGAATACTTAGCCATTTTGAAGATCAAGGACCCAAATTGCAATAGTGAAACTTCATATAGTCATTTCTGTGAAGGAAAGTGTATATTTTCAACCCTGAATCTAATATTAAAACAGGTGATTGAAATTTGAAAATCTCATGGCAGTATATTTGGCAATCATCTTTGACACCCCATGCAGTTTTTTTTCTTTTCTTTCGTGATATCTGAAAGAGTTCCATCAGTTTAGCCTCATAGTTGCACATCTTGAAGGAATATTTTTAAGAATGCAGTGCAGAAAATGTGCAAGCTAGTCGTGGGCAAATCCTGTTTAATACCCTTCAATTTGAATTAGCTGTGTGACGGTTCTGATTTTTTTTCCCCGCATTTGCTGTGGCAGTATCACAATTTGTTCCTGATAGATTATTGCTCACCTACTCCATGAAAAAGCAGTTTTTAAAGTTGCTTTTCCCTGCTGCCAGTCCGTGCAATGTTGAAATATCTTCTCAAAACTATTATAAAAGCTTCAATATCTCTTTTTTTTTGTAAAAGAAATTTTATAAATTTTAAGGTGAGAGCAGAAGGTGGTGCAGAGATATACCACAGATGAAACAGGATATTATTAAGTAGTTATTTTTAGTTTGCTTTTCTTTCTTTTGCTTTATAGAGTTCCTAGCAGCAGTTCAATAGGAATACTATTGAATGGGGATACTATCCAAGTTTGCCAGGACAAAGAAGTAATCTTCTGCCACAAAAGTCTGTGTGTTACGTGATAAGATTAGCTTTAAGGTTATTGTAATGTTGAGTGTCTGATTGGAGCCCTCTGAAAATAATGACCTAAGGGATTGTGTCACTATGTAGACAAGCTACATGACCATTCAGCTGTGATTATCGTGACTTCAGTACCAGTAATGTACAGTGTCCCAGAACTGCAGAGCTAGGTATCATGTCCTGCAAATGGAATTATTCAGTTAATCACGGAAGAGCCCAGGGACTGAGCTGATGGAAGCACATAATAGCAGGGTTATGCCCATCAAGGATATGCAGCCTAAATCTCCCAACTGTGAGGCACGGCAGAGACGTTATGTGACTGTTCTCCCTTGTGTATCACAATTGTATCCCTTCACTAGATGTTACCTGATTACTAGATGAGCCAATATACCACACTACCAGCATCTACACTTGCATCAGCAGGGTTGCATCTGAAATACAGACAGTTAAAGGGATTTTTCATTACCTGCAATTGTATATGTCTGTGAACACTGGAGGGTGAGCCTTGAGTGGTTTTCACTGAATTCACACTTCTGTTAGAGGAACCGTAAGTCTGAAGAGCTTTGTGGAACATCCAAACTGGCCAATAACTAACTATATATCCTTGTGGGCATGGGACAGGAGACCACAGTCATCTGCAAATACTAGCTCAGGAACAGTTGTTCTGTAAAAGTAAGTCTCCTGCCTCTGCCTGTGCTTACTGAAGATTCAGGACCCCTCTATTCAAATATTATACGTAGATGCGTAGCCTAGCTAGAATCCTCAATCATTTTCTGTCCCTGAAGCCCTTCTCACCTATTAGGCCTTTGGTGCAGTGGAGCTCCTTGTGGCAGGCCTTCTACCTACTACTTTTTCCTATTACTGTAATTTCTTCATAGTTGCAGCCTTTTTCTGATTTGTCCGATCTCCAGGAACGGTGCATCAGTTTTCTGATGGAAGGGAAATCCACATTTGTGGTCCCACAGAAAGCTCTTCAAAAGACTTGTTCAATGCCAGTGTCCACTTAGCTCTGGATCAGTTTTCTGTCTAGCTTTATGATCATCTGCATCTGCAAAGAAATAGGACAGTGCCTTGGGATTTTCATCACTTCTGTTCTGGATAGGATTTCCATACCTGAAGAAGATAAACTGGCTTTCCCTACACATGACCTTCCCAGGTCCAGCCAATGGATTTAGCCACTAACTTTCTAATGTCTGACTCTGATCTTTGGAAAGACCAATCATACCACCTCTAAGCTGCTGGGGGATTCCACTGGTGTCATTCATTGTTAGATCCATTACGCAAACCAGCTGCTCCTTTTGTCTGCTGTAACACCATTCCTTGCTGCTACATCACCTGTGACTTCTGAAGGCCCCACACGCAGAAAAAGCCACGGGTTAGATTGAGCTACACCTCCTAGAGTGGTTCTCAGCAGGGACTGACAGAAGATCTGCAACTTTCTGCTTCCCCAACATTTTTCTTTCCTAATATTTCTGCACATATTATTTAACGCCAATGTGTTGTTCTGTCTTTGCAAGTGGTGTTGGGTTTTTTTTGTTTTGTTTTGTTTTGTTTTTTGTAACTGTTAATATATTTCTGATGCTTTTTACCTAGACGTTAGGAGCAATTTGGTCTCGTTTGTGTTGCAATGGAATCAGACTTTATATCTTCTCCTTACAAAGCCAAATAAATTCTTCAATGTTGAACACTAAATAAAAGGACGCAGCTTGCAGTTTTAAATTTATCAAATCTGGTAGGCAGAATAGAGCTCAAAGTGTCACATTTGGTTGCTTATATGCGGTTTTTTACAAATATAAAATAGTGCTGCTGCCGCATTCCTCTAAAAGTTAATCTCAGGAAGCATACTTAAATTCTGAGTAATTGCTCATAGTCGAAATTGAAAGAAAAAATTGCATTTCATTTATGAATAAACAGTGTAAGACAATATCATTTGTGCCCTTTTTTATATATTAGAAATAAAATATTTTGTATCCTGTAATACTTTTTTTCTTGTAGACTAATATATCTAAATGACAATATATAAAAACTATTCATTTAATCATAACATTATCTGAAAAATAAGTAAATTCTACAAAATGGCAAACACTGGAGTAAGGAATATTAAGAGACTGTATTTGTGAAAAGCTTTTTCCAAAATTTCCTACAATATCCACTTATTTTGATTAAAAGTATTTTTGCTTATAGACCCTGGTCCTGGTTCTTATTTTATTAGATATCATTGGGTCCTGCCTAAAACCAAACTGTGCACATACAACCCTCCTATGTTTGCTTTACTTCTTCACTGTTAGGGGAGTTCAAGATGCTCCCTAGGAAAGATGGTAAAAGTATCATCAATTTACAGGAAAAAGAGAATTAGACATAATTAACTGCTAATTTTGACTAATTTTAACTGGATTGAAGTCAAAATTAAAATACAACATGTGTTGCTTGATTTTAATGACAACATAGGATATTGCACATGAAGAGGGTCCTGTGCTATTGAGGTGTTCTCTGGGTACTAAGCAAGAAAAGCACTTTGAGGAAATTTGTGGTTACAGTATTGAATAATGTGGAAGGGGAGACTGTGAACTAGTTGGAATCAGCTGTTCTTCTGTGTAAGAACTAGTACAGATAGAACTTGGCTAGTCTCTTTAACCAAACCTAGTAAGCAGTCCAATAACTGATTTTAAAATCTGTGTTATGGTAGCCTTCAGTGGTAGGAAAAATGGTTTTTCACATGGTGGACAGGCTCCCATGTAAACCTCGCAGGACAAATTCTGCATGTGACTGAGATCAGTTTGACCAGCAAAGGGCTCTGTGTGGGATAGTTTCACTTGTTCCCCTCACTGCTCTGAATCCTTTTCTTCTATCTGTTAGTTGTATTTCATTCCACCAGTTAATACGATTGATCAGGGAGGATGAGAGAGTAATCCATCCTTTGTACAGGTTTTATGTCTTTCTTCCATCTACCTACATGTTTTCCCTAAATCCTATGATTGCTTGGTAACTGGCAACAGAGACAGATGGAGGATGTCACACCTACATACAAATGATGAAGAAATGATGGCTGCTGGCCACTGACTCGCAGTGACAGAGGCATCTTTACCTTGCACATCAAAGGAGCCCTTTTTAAGGATAGTGTCACTATCACTGGTTGCTGAAAATGGAAAAAAAGATCCTCAGCTGTCATGTACTCTATCACTGATTCGCTGTGCTACAACAGCAAGCCAGTTACACAGCAAAGCTATCACATAAAACAAGCTAAGCAAAAAAGAAAAAAGAAAAAAGTGAGAGACTAAGGAGGTGTAGAGTATGTATTTAAAATGTCTTGCAAATATGTAATATTAATACAGAAATCTGAAATGAAATATATTAAATTTTAAGGTAGTCATTTCTGTATATACGTATGAGCAGAAATCTGACTTTGAGAATAAGTGAATACTTAATGTTTCCTTAATTGAAGCTGATACCAAAGTTAAATTCTTTGTAATATTACTGACAGATTTTATGAGGATCTAGATAATTCAGTGAAGGTGTCTCCAAAAAATCATAGGCTAAACTTGGAGATGAAGATTTAGCCATGTTTGTGCGCCATAGGAAAAGATAGCTGATCAGGTTACTGTGGGAAAGATTAGCTCGAAACCTGACTATAAAAGCTACAGTGTTGACTGCTCATAGATACATTAAATAGTAGTTAAATAGTATCTTTCCCAATTAAGCAGAACAAGAGGGGAGGGAAGGTCTAAGACTTAGAATTTCTTTTAATTAATCAACTTCACAATAGAAAAATAATGAGTGAAACAGCATGAAAAAGAAGATTTTTGTGTGTTCATGAACTAAATGCAAATGTATTAAAAGACTCATTAATGCTGGGTTCCCAATGGTTAAAACAACCCCCTCTTTTCTGTACTCTGTTATTTGAGTTTATAGAATATATATTCTCTTCCTTCTGAGTACTTTGTAGTCATTTCTGTTAATTATCCTCTGAAAGACTATATAGCCCACTTCTTACTGACATAAAAATGCAGTAACTCTCAGAAATTGTCCCACTGATGCCTGTGAAGCTATTTGCAAGAGAAACTGCTGGCCAGAGTAAGCAAGGGCTCCATTAAAGGGTTCAAATGGAAGATAACATTAAATTTATGTTTACTTGATATATTCCTATTCACTAACATTCCTCTTGTTTAAATCCTTATTTCTTCTACTACTTCTATTTCTAGCTCCTCCTAACTCTTCCTCTGTTTCTTTCTTTCTTTTTTTTCTCTTTCTTCCTCCTAATATTCCATTTTAACAAGATTTTGTGAGTCACACTGATTCCAGGCAAACAAGCTGCTGTACTGCAAAATAAATAGCCTTGAAATGCTACAAAGTAAATCACTTGCCTTCAAGATTAAGCTAAAATGTTTGCTTCAGCTTCATGTCTGAACATCCTTCCACTTAACCAGATGATAGCGGACTTTTTGCCAACAAAACATATCTTTACTAAACCAGGGCCATCTTTCAGTAAGAACAGAGCAGCATGATGCCCTCTGCCATCAAAACATGCCTCTAGCCCTATTTATTTATGAGGAGCTTTGTACTGGATACAAACTGATCATGAATGTTATCCAGCTTTATATAAGACATCACATGGCATTGGTAATCTGATACAGGGGTTTAAATGGATAGCTACACTGCCAGATTTAAGTGCCAGCACTCTTTTTTTTTTTCCCCTGTTTGCTGTCAAGTGGTATAGCATGTACTGCTAAGAAATACCCCAGCCTTCGCTGAGTTTATGCTTCCTGCGGAAGAATTGCTATGTCTTTATTTTGCCTTTTATCTTTATTCTTCTGAACAAAACAAGCTATGTAGTATTCCCTGATGTAGCATCCTGGAAATAGATTGTTGTTGGAAGGATAATCTGTGTTTTACTCCTTGCTCCCAAATATATTTTTTGACAGGCTTGTGTTTCAGCACCTTTCTGCTATATGTTTTTTAAAATAGTTGTGCTTGACCATTACAGATCTGGAGAGTCTTAAGAAACAGATATGGTTTCAGAGAAGAAATATTGACTTTTCTTGGTGTTTATTTTTATAGAATTCTGTTTGATCACCTATACTTGTATTTGTAAACCTAGAGAATCATCATTATGTGTGGGTTCAGTATATAATTGAGATTCGCTCCATACGGGCATGGAAAAATCTAACCTGGTGTGGGAAACCTGAAGTGTGACTAACATCCTGAATTTTTGCTTTGCAACATAATCTAGAGGATGGGTGAGCATTAACATGGAAAATCTATCCTCTTTTTCCCAGAGGGCACCTTTGCATTATTGTAGCTGAAATGCTTCATGTACTGTATCGCTTTGATCTGAAAGCAAAAATTTGACAAACACTCGTTTGTGTATTTTAAAGGTAAAGATAGTAGCTTTGATCAACCCATTGAATCCCTGGTTTCTTAAACCATTTTAGGACAAGTTAAACAAAGATTCTGGAGCTGGTTTGTGCATGCTTAATGGAAGGAAAACTGGCTGGTTTGTGGTTGTCTTACTAGAAAGCAGGTATGGGAAAAAATATGTCAGAGAAAAAACTGAAGAGAGCCTATCTGAAAATTTTGTAACCGGTTAGATGGCAGTACAGGTAGAGGCATCTGAAACAGCATTTCACTATCTAATTTTTTAACAAACAATTTGCTCAATTATCTCAATGCAACTGAGATAACTTAAGCAGAGATGTTACTTGGAGCGGGGGGTGGAACTAGTAAAGAGAATTATACACTGACTATTTGTTTGTATGTTTCTTCTACCATGAGAGAGAGATCTGTAGTTTTGTATGCTTCCTTAACTTCGGGCATTAGAGAAATTGAATAGCATGACTGAGTTTAAAAGGGGTGACATTAATGTGAAGTCTAAGGATTCTTTATGTGCATAAAACCATGATGGTTCATTCTGTGAACAGCTGCTAGCTAATAAGCCTTTTAAAACGCCTTTTGGAGATGACACTGAAAATTCAGAGATCACACTCTCACTGCAGGATTTGTACACTGAATTTTCAAAAATAGGGCACATCCAAATACATGTTAAAGGGTGATGTAAATGCCTCTTAGGGACCCAATATTATATTAGTTGTATAGCCAACATACTATTGAACTTACTAGAACTTTACTTCATACCTAATAGAGAAGTTGTACAATATTAAGCCAATTAAATAAACATAATTAAGCAACACGGTTTTGAAAATGGTTTTAGTTGGTAACTTGATAGTCCGAATGTACAACTGAGTCAAGCTGACTATTGGGTATTTTTACTCCAGACTTTGTGCAGGCTGCAGAACTATCACAGTTTGTGTGAGCATAGAATGATGTATGTAATAACTGAAGCCCACTAGTGAAAGTATGTTAAAGTTTCCAACAACCTTCCACTGAGCTATTTGAGGTTATTTTATAAGTTTTTTGGGGAGACTCTTCATTTGTACTCCACCTGCACATTAGTTCTAAGTACTGATTAGTGCTATGTTATAAGAAATAAATAATAAAATCAATTAATTTGCTTATACTTTGGACAATTGCTGAAGATTCCATAGCAGCACTTCTTATTTTTTGGCAGATTGTAAAATGGTTTCCTCTGCAATTAGAACAACACATGTGTTTTCTTTTGCACACCAAGAGAATCTTGACAATTGAAAATGTGGCCATGATAAACCAGAGGAAAAGCGAAACAGCCTGATTTAATGCATGTAATCAACGAAATATATTCATAATGAAAGTAAAATGTTGAGAAGCTTCCTTCTCTCTTTCTCTGATGAAAAATTTGCTAGGAGCTTAAGAACTAGAGCGCCAGCTCCAAACCATCACCGATGTTGAGTAACAGTAGAACTGGCCATAGAAAGTAACACCACATTTGAGGGTTTCTATCTTTGTACATCCAGCATTAAGGGCTAAGGAACCGCAGCTTAATTACGGAGAGATGAGTGTGAGCTGGTAAAGGTAGTACAGCCACCTGACCCATCATACAAATATAAACACAGTCAATGTTTGTCTATATCTAAGCAAGATATTTTAAAGTGTGTTTCATTTTTAATTAAGTTAAAGCTATTTAAACTGTAAGGAAGCTATTTAAACTGTAAGGGTTTCTGGGACTGATGTCCTACATGTCCCGACCAATGCATGGGGAAAAAAATTATATTTCACTTTAATGAAATTACAAAACATTTCCTTGAGATTTGATCCTGCTGCTTAATAGCATTGTCTCATCTTATGGACAACTTAGCTAATGCTGGTGTAATCAGAGACGGCTGATGTAGCACGAGTTGGAAATACGTCAGTCAAGAATGTAACAGCTGCACCTTCTGCTTAAATTTTGTCATTGTATCTTGAAGTATTAACATTCAAAATACAGTTTAAAAAAGAATAGAAACTTCAGCTAAGTGACTTACACTGCTGAAATGGAATTAACAATAAAAATAATGATGATCTATAACTACAATGGAATGGGCAGGTTCGGTTATAACAACTTTATGCTGCTCATTAGAAATTTGTCCCATTGTGTCTGATGAATATAGTTATCGGTGCAGGATGGAAGAGCTTTAATCACAGTCTTAAAATACATTTTGTGGTTCCTTTTGCCTACTTCATTTGCCTCTTTTATGCAAATATTTTATTTACTCTGTAATTAAAAAGGGTCTCCTATTAATCTGCATTGATCTGGTTTTATTTTGCAGATTAACTAACTTGCTTTGTGTAAGTTACACTGTAAGGATGGCTTTAATGGTTGACTTAGATGGTCTGTTCACTTTTTACTGTATATTTTAGTAGTTTAAATGTATGGTAGCCAAGCTTAAAACCAATACCTACAGGTACCTTTTCAGCACAATGCTCAGGAAATTAACCATGGAGTTTCATTAGCATTAATGGGTGCTTAGTGGCTAATTTACTGTGCACCACGCTTAAAACATACCCCCCAGGGTGCTCAACAGGCTGTGTGGGAGATTCCTCCGTGATGATGGTATTATAATTGTAATTTATTAGATCAAGCCACAACTGAAAGATTTTGATTTCTATGAAATCTATGCCTAACTCTGATTCAAAGGAAGAACACACTCACACTTGTGTTCACTATCAATTGGCTGTGACAGCAAGATAATGCCATCGAAGAGTTCTAGCAGAAAGACACAGTAAAAAAAAAGATGTATTATCAATGCTTCTAGTTTCTCATAAACCTGGAAGATTACACAGAATATCTTATTTTTATGCCAAATATTGAACACTGAAAGCATAAAATTTCAAAATAACTATTCAGAAATATGGAACTGATTTTGCAATTTTAGCTTAGTCTTATTATGCATGTGTTTTACATTACAAGTGAAAAACTTTAAGAAATTAAGATAAATCAACTGGAACCAAGAGCCCTTGCACTGCTAAAAAGCTAAAGTTTTCCCAGTCAAAGGTGCAAAAATTCCTTGGAATTCATACTCCAGTCAAAGATGAAAAACTGCTGAGAATGCTTCCAAATTCTGTTCTGAATAATGAATTATAAAAGAACAGTAAGTTTAAGCAGAAAACTTGTAAGAAATGGGCGTACAAGAAAATACAAAATACATTAGATATTTTAGAAGGTTTGTGCTGGTGCTCCTCAGTCAAGAATATAATTTCCATCCTTGTATTCTTCAGTACTAACAGTTTCATTAATTTCGTAGCTTGAGGGAAGACCGAAAATGCTTGCTGAGTGGGTGAGGCATTGAGCAAATAGCATTGGTAAGAAAGGGTAGCAGGCAACAGCCTGTTTTTAAACAGCGCAAGGGGAAATAAAAAGTGCTGCATCCACCACTGTTATGATGAAATCTGGAAAGAACAGACTATCAAGGGAGGCGCTTAAAATTGCAAAATATTTTCCTTACATCTGTAAAGATAAATGTATGGCAACATGACTAAAACTGTTTTCCAGAAGGGTGACAATTCTGGAGCAGGCTGTGTATGAAGGGGCATCTATAGCTCCTGGAATATGCCCACCCCCGTTCCCACTAGGTGAACATGTTTTGCCATCTATCAGGTGTAAAAATCAAGTTTGAGCAATGCCCACAGGAAGGCTTCCATGCTTCTTAGAAAAAGTAATTATTCCAAAAGTTTAAAGGGAAAAATCCTGTGCCCACTGAAGGAAATGGAACCTAGGCACTGCCTGTTGTAGAGTCTGACTTTTCTCTGTCATTAGCAAAAAGTGAACTGAAAATATAGATAAGACTTCATATCCTTCTTAACAAAGATCGGGTCCATCTACAGCTTTTAAAGAAAGTGAGGACTCAATACACTGTATTCAATAAACATCTTTAACTATGTAAGGAGGTGGAAAGGAGATGGTACAATTAATGATACACCAGAAGATGTAGCATGATTCAGCGTAGTTTGTACATTTGCTTTGGCACTGAAGAACTCTCATGATTAAAAAACTTTTAATGAACCTAGCATTGTTATACTTACTAACTGCAAATACAAATCTCTGTGATATACTTCTATATTTTACCAATATAAAATAGTTTTGATGAGTTGATCTGTTAGAGTTTTTTTTTCCATCACAAGTCGCTCATCTAATGAAATTGAAGCATATTGTGAGATGCACAGCTACACGCAAGCTAAATTTACCTAGATCAAGACACTGACCTGCACCTACAGGGTATTTTTTTTTTTAAATTAGGAAATTTTAGTTCACAAAAATAAAGCCAAAATAATTCCATTGTAATGAAAAAGAGTAATTTAATACCTTCGACATTGCCAAGGTTATTATTTGATTTGACTTTGCCTCTTCTTTCTCTTTTGTTTTCTCATAAATGGATTTCTGTTGTCCTTGCAGTGTGGACTTAAAAGGAAGATGTAAGTTTTCTGAGAAATAAAATTCTGAGTTTTAGAAGTAGTCAGAGTCTCACTTAGAAAATTGTATTGAACCTACTTTCTGTGAATGCAGTCATCCATCTTTGTATTTTTTTCTGGACATTCAGGTAGAAGATGAGGTCAGGTACCTAACTATATGTTGTTGACACAGTCTGTGCACACATTCTACTGCAATTGCTGCAAATTGTTTACTAATTGTCTAACTATTGCATTTTTTATTTAAAGCAATAACATTGAAAAAAAAATCCCATTTAGTCTTATTAGTGCCTGATATATCTAGAACACAGAAGGGGTTGTTTGGGAAAAATGCATGTTAATGGGCTGTTATCTGTACTATAAACACCAATAAATGTTTTGTGGGTCTCTTAGTTAATTTTAGACTATATCTACATGACACGCTGCTACCCTGCATGGAGCTGTCAGAACTTTCTAGAACTGGAATCTGTACTGAATATGAGCTGCCCTGTATTGGTGTGATTGATGCCAGCTGATAAGCACAGTCACGTTGTTTCATATACTGGCCGTCACATCCTCATTTACAATTTCCATATGTAACTCAGGCATATCAGTGTACTGTATGATACAGATATGTCTTTAGATTGCTGCAGACAGGAACAAGTTGCCAGCATACAGACGCCCACATCTTAAATGCTGCACCTCAGAGCACCTTGGATCAGGTGATACATTTTAGATGTTCCTAAGAAGTCTTTGTAACTTCAAAAGCTGCTGCAGTCAGGAACCATAAACCTATACACAATTTCCCTTTCTTATCTTCTTGCTGCTCTAGCCCTCTCCCCACCACAAAATGAATAGTAAGTACGATCCTGTAGCACTAAAAGTAAATGCTAGGCACTCTCATGTCCATACAGCACACGTACAGTATATGCACTGGAGTCTCTTAACAATTTCCTGCTCTCCTACCGCATAAACCTGTGCATCTTTTGCACATAACCATGGATTTGTAGCGTTCTTTCCAATGAGCAAGTGAATAGTGTTTTTCTGCTTATGTAAACTAAGTGATGCTGTAGCTGCATGGTATGACACAAACATATCTTTTGTATATTTACAGGGAGCAGAATACAGTCTAGTTTAATTATGCAAAAATATTTATCTCTCCCCTATTACCATATCTGAAAAGTGTATTTCCCACTCCCACAGCTAAATGTATCCTCATATCAATTTCTCATACGTAGTGCTCAGCGCAGTGCTTTACATTTTCAAAGTGCTTTAGAAACATTAACTAATTAACTAATGCATGTCATTATGGGCCTGTGGATCTTGGATGTCAAAAGGCAAAAGGCAACGCAACCATAGTGAATTAAATAAAACACAGATTAAACTGCCAGCATAGTACCCCCAACATAGCAAATTTCTCTACTTCGTGCAAAACTACTCTCTGACCTGCACTGCTGTTTCTAGCTTCTTTCTTCTGGTGTGAGACATCACCGCTCGCTGATAATCCGTCCCTTCAATTTAGGTCCCATAATTCAAGGGGCCAGTCCCAACCACATGGCACATGTCTGTTCCTGCTTTAATACATATAAGCATAATATTATACTGTCCTTGAGATGTGGTTAAGGTAGCATTTATTCCAAGATGTACTCACTGCACAGTCTTAGAATAGGAATGAATATAAATGCAGTAATTTTGACTTCTGATTCATAAAACCCCCTACTTTCCAATGTACATCACGATCATAGCCTGAAAGTTAAAAGCTAAGTGTGAGACTTAATGATAGGAGATATTTATGTCCTTTGATACAGTTCTGATTTCTAAAAGATTATCTGTATAAAGGTGTGTGATCCGTTTCCTCAGAGAATGTCCCTCAAATACTGGATACAGGTCACTAGAAAAAAATCTCATTAGACTCACAGCTTATTCAGCATCATTCTCTTTCCCTGTATCTCTTCGGAGAGGGGCAGAGAGCAAACTGTTGCCTAGATGAATTTTTACAGCTGTTGTTTTATGGCTCCTGGCCTCCTTTTTCCAAAGTTCTTCATGCCTACCCTTATACATTAACATAAGGTATATCCATCATGTGATCCACCTACAGTCCTTTCATGCAGAGAAGACTTCCAGCTCATGGCTGGAGCCAGCTTCTTTCATATGCAACTGAAAGCAACCTCTCACTTGACCAAAATATAGACCCGTTCTACAGTGTGAGTGGACATGTTCTCTTCCAGTAACACTGAATACCCACATTTCGTGCACAGGACAGAAGAATTTGTATTTGTATGGCAGCTGACAAATCTGAGCATTCAGTGTCTTCGTAAGACACGGTAAAACCATTCGACATCAGGAGGCAGGTGGATTGTTCAGCACAATTCCACAACGTTGTGTTCCTCCTCTGCAAGAAACAAGAAGCATCAGGTCTTACATTGTAGAGTAGTTCACCAGTTCATTGAGAAAATCATGTGGCATATTGTACATTAGATTCCACTCACTGGAGTAAAAGACCCTAGCAGCTTCACTAAAGGAGAATGCTGCAAAGGGAGAAGGGAGAATAGCAGAACAGGCCGATTTCGAGGTGTGGCCATCAGGACAATAACAGCAGACCACTCTACCTTTTGTAATGACTAGATGGGCAGGTCTGCTGAACTGATGCGAGTTTTGATACAAAAGGATTGAAAAAGACTTGCCAAAGTTATTCTCAAATTTCTGAAAAATTAGAATTTGCTTCGGTGATTTTATTATCTTCCATTCTATATCCACTAACCCAACTCTTCAGTATTCTTAGGGGGCCAATTAAAGTGTAGGTAAAAGGCATCTTAATAACTGCTGGATAATAACAAAAGTTCTGACAATTTAAATGGATTTTGTACCTCGGTATTAATAACTGCACAGCTATTATACCGCTATTAATGATGATACAGCTATTATAATTACAGCTATTGTAATAAATGAGGAAATGATTTCACCGGCTTAAGCAGAAACATTATAGTATCATCTATATGAAATGGCAGTTTTCCCCCTCCTGCAGATACTTCATTAGTACAATCATACTTGTCTAGTAGTAGCACCTAAGAGTCCCTTATTGGTATGAAAGCATTCCTGACAGCAGTGCCAAGTTGCCTTCCAGTTAATGTTAAGAGGCCTGAACTATAAATATTTTCATGACCTTTATGAATGCAACCAGATTGCTAATTTTAAATTATAAGTATTTAAACAGGTTGGAAAAGCTGGACTGTACCACTGAAATTTTGCTATTAACATCTTTTTCCCCCAGAAATGTATGTTGAAGTGATTAATTACTTTGTGTTACACTTGTCATAAATCTCGCTGGTGCACAGTGCTCCCCCATCTGCCTGTCTCATCGCCACATTATCTCTTGCTCTAGGTGTAAGTATAGTTCCTTCCTCTCCTGATATGTGACTGGGTAGGCACCCAGAAGGGCTTCTTTATAGAAGAGGGGTGCAGAGCTCCATCAGAGTACAATGTGCTGTCGATCGGGTTGTTACACAACGAGTTTTTAGAGACGGGGTTGTCTTTTAATGGTATGCATAGTGCCTCATTAAATGGGCTTCTCCCAGACTCCACCACACCACCCACAGCTGAGGTCTGAAATCTCTACTGCCATACAAATATAACTGTATTTACTTCAGACATCTTCCTGGTTTTAATCTATCTTTAACAAAAGTCGATAGATCAAATCTGCCATTTACATTATGCCTAACAAATAGTACCCTAGTGTAGAGGTTCTAAAGAAGTTATTTTGGCTGCTAAGATGGAGACACTTTTTCCAGCGCTAATGAAACTCTTACAAAGCTGGATTGGTCCCTGTCTATCAGATCTTGGGGGAGAATTTTATAATCAAGACTTAACGATATAAATGTCTATGGTTGGTACATTCAAGGACATCTTTCGCAGCTTTGTGAATAAAAGATATTATCACCTCATATAAAGTAAGAAGGAGAGATGAGGTGCTTGAACCTGAACTGTGCATCTGGGGCCAGTTTAAGACACAGTGCTTTGTAAAATCTGATAGTAAAACTAGACTTCCCTGAAGCTTTATTTGGCAGTTTAAAAAAAAATCCTGGTTTACTTCTTTATGTAGTATATCCACATCTAGCATATATCTCTAGGCCAGTGCTAGATGGAAGGGCTTAATTCATTCGAAAACAAATTGAGATTCTTACGATAACTTTTCTCTTAGCAGCACATGGGTAGATGTAAAATTAACCACAAAACAACCACCATCTTTTACTCCTACTGTATATAACTTGTCCTTTCTCATTTTCTTAACCTTTTAAATTCATAACTAAGCAGGGATTTTGCCTTTTTGGTCTTGCACAGATCAGCAAAACTGGATCTTCCATTTAAACTAGTGCTTGTGTATACAAACATTTCCTTGCCATACTGCTTGAGAATCAAGGATGTTTCTTGTGGTTCATATTTTGGGTATAATCCTTTGGCACCCACCATTTTGTTCTTTCTCTCACCTAAAAAAAAAGAGAAAAAAAGAGAAAACAGCTGGAAAAAAAATATATCTATGGCTCAGTCTGAAGAGGAAAGTCATTTACAATCATGGCAACGCACCCACAGAGACTTGTGTTTCCCCCATCATATTTCTACTTTATTCCACTGAAGTGAGCATGCAAACATGTATTTTTTTCCATTGTTCCCCTAGAAATATTCATGCTTATTTAACTATACAGTATGTATTGAAATGGGGTACATGTAAATAAGTTTTAACAACAGCTCTGTTCATAGAAAGATTAAAATGGGATACCAAATGTTTAGTCAATCGTTAGGCGCTTTGATCAGATTGAACAGATCAATAGCTTGTTATTTTCATGAATTATTATAATTCCTGTTTGCTTACAGCATATGTTGTTTGCATTTATATTGTAGTTTGCCTTGCAATTTGTGATACAATCTTAAGGAAACATTGAATGTTTCCTTGGTATCTAGGGTTCCCTACAGTTAGGTTTTCAACAGTCAAGCTCAAATAAACCCTTTGGATTTAAGTGGAAGAAAGGAAATTAATAATAAGATATTAACAAGAGCTTTTTCAAGGAAGTTTAGAACTTTGAGAAGAAACTGTGTGAAACATGTTTGTGTTCAATACACCCACAGCGCAATATGACATCCCTAAGAATTATGCTCTCGAAGGCTGACTATGTAGTATTTGAAATAGAAGAAATTCTGTCATTGACTACATTGGGGCAATAATGACAACTAGCTACTCTGGGTCTTCAAGTAAGCCACAATCTCTCACCATGCAGTTCATTGAGCATGAGCAGGACCATATGTAGAAATCATCAGCAATTCTCAAGAACACATTAATTGGAAAATGGGGAATTGTAACCAAAGTTTCTGCTGGGAGCAAAATTCAGACAACCCTTTTGTCAGGAATGAACTTTCTGATGATAGTGGAAATACAGCAGACCCTCAGCTTCAAATACCTAGCATTCCACAAATTAGGGGGTTCCTCATGGGCGTGTAGTACCAGGTTTAGGCTTCCATTCTGGGGACTGGAATCCGAATAGTTTGTGTTTCAAGCGTGTCATTAACAGGAAATTACAGTACATCTACGCGAAAGGTATAAACAGACAAGAGCTCCTTCACTTGTTTGTTAATGTATAAGGGAAGATACACTCATTCTAGCTCTATAGAGTGTTATGGTAACAGTGAAAATGCTAAACGAGAAATTTGTCTGCATATATTAATGTAGAAATGCATTATTTACCTTTTTCAGAAACATCTACTGTGCTCCCCTCCCACTCACCACCACCAAACTAGAATTCAAAGCATGGTATAAAGAGCTAAATACTCAGTTACTTAAAGAGAAGCTGTCTAGGAAGCATATTTGGTGCCTGGCTTGTAAAAAATGTAGTTTCAAATTGTTGGCCTGAACCAGATACCAGCTTCAGGTTTCCTGACGTATTTTCCTATTCTCTCTGTCGGTCTGTTCTCTTTTTTTTTTTCTTTCATTCTTTGCCTGATTGAAAATAATCCCATAACATCATTTGATATCAAAGTGAATTTTGGGTTTTTGGGTAGGCGATACCAAAGATAGTCTTCATATCACATCATAGGAGGCATCTGAAGTGCTCTGGATCACCTTCTGAAGACTCTCTGCAGTAGTTGCCTGGGGAAGGGTAACTCTCCTTTGCAGTTCAGAGCACTTACTTAATCTAGTTTAAATGTGAACACCTTCCTACCACAAACCACAAAAGACAAACGGTGAGGTTCTGTAGGGTAATAGGACGGTCTGCAATATATACTGAGCTAACGGAGGAACACAACAACTTAAAGAAGGAAAATAGCACTGTAGTTGGAGAAGCGTGATTTAAAGAGACTTGAATAAAACCCAGGTAGAATCCAAGCCCATTGCAGGAATTACAAAAGGAGAAATCAGTAACTGGAACTGTTAGGGTATTTCCATATACATTTACTGGTTGAGGAGTTTTTGCTTTTAGAATGTTAAAAATTGTTAAATGCATTAGCGTTACTTTATGATTTCCATTGTAGGAGCATGTGTTGGATATCTGCCTACTTGTAGCTCTTTTCAGACAGCGAGTTCCCTCCTATTTACTGGCTTTTTATCATTTTAATTACATGATAAATAGTACAGATTACAGATTTTTCCTGATTAGTGTTGCTACTGAGGCATTCACTCTTGGAATACAATTACAAGAAAATATATACTTACTTCATCTTTAGGATTGCTTAAATAATAAAAAAAACTTGTCACTTTGTAAATCTCTTAGAAAAACATTTTTGTTTTGCCAGATCTTATGTTTCATACAGACGGCATGCACCATGCTAGCAGTCAAAATACAGTATCCCTGTGATATCAATATTTTATACACAACCATTTCATAAGATGTAACCTTGCAACTTAAAACAATGATTCTCTGTCATAATAAAGATAATTAGGGATGAGTATCCCCATTCTGTTCATTTTTGATCTCCTCCTAATCTCTGTAAGTAAGATTATTAAACTCCAGTAATCCATAGATAATATGGTGGGAGTGACTCACCACAGTTGTGGACTGTGATCAAATTAGTTACCTCAGAGGCATTTCTTTTCCTACAAATGAGAAAAAGGAAAATAAAATAACTGTTTTTCTTCCCCCCATCCCCCATCTCTCTGAAAAATGACTATTTGTAACAGCAAATCTAAGTGCAGCTCCGAATGATATATGGGGATTTAAATTAATTCTATCACAAAGGAGAAATTAATAGATTATAGAATTTTGACAAGTCAAAAGCAAAATCAAAAACAATTTAGGCACTTTTACTCTCATCTTTTGAGCATGTAAGTGGGATTTTTGTGGTGGATTTCATACATATAAAATATATACAGAAGAGCTTTGAAGATGTGGTATGCGTGTTTGCAGCTGTGAACTTACACACCAATGACCTATACTGAAGTTCTGAGGGTATTGTCTCACATAAAGCCTGTAAAACTCCACCAAATAACCTGCATTCTCTGAAATTTCTCAGTTGTCCAAATTAAGCAAACCCACTTTCTTCCATCTTTATTTCTAAATCATGTTTTCGAAAGCTAATTCATTGCTGTTGCTTTCCTCTGGACTCTTTCCAACTTATCCACATTTCTTTGCCAAAAACTCCATGTGATACAGCCTGAACCAAGTAGAGTGGAAGGATGACTTCATGAATCTAACATGACACCCCTATTTGTACACCAACTCTCCATCATCGTATTTATATATCACAGTATGATGTTTGCTTTTTTCTTCACACCGCTGAGGTGCTTTTGAAAAATGTTCATCTCTTATCCTCCAAACACTTACTTACGTGCTTAAATTGGCTTGAGTTTAAGGGGACAATTTACATGTGTAAAGCAATGCACATACTCAAGCATTTCAAGGGTCAAGGCCAAATATTCCTGTCAAGGAGTTACAAACCAGACTGAAGAGTCTACCTGAGTCACACACACAGTAAGCCAGTAGCAGTGTTCTCTACTGTAATTAAATCTTTTCTGATCTACACTTCAGATGTGGGATACAAATGTACCATTCTACGAAGAACTAAAAACCCTATTAATATTCTGCATCACTCATGGAGAGAGGCGGGAAATTATTTTAATCCAGTTTTGTTTTATTTTTCCAAGAACTGGAATATATTTTGTTTCACTGACTTGCAATGTTTTATTAAGATACATAGCAACATTTCCCTAGTCAGAGTGAAAGCAGACTACCAATTTAAATATTTGCAGAAATGCGCCTCATATTCTTGCAATAGATTAAGCAACAATGGACAGCTCTAATACAATGCGTTTACTTCAAATATGCTTCAGGAAAAAAAATCAAAATAATATCTGTTGGTCAGTTTTCTTTAATTGAGTTTCACAGTGCAATTCAGTAGTTAATAGAAACTTTAATATCAATTGCTCATTTCTTGATTCATGCTACCTCAGGTGTGTAAATCTGGTTGGCTTTTTTTCTTCTTTGTACATATCTTGTTACCATTTTTATAGACACTGTGAAGAATCTTTTCTTTTCATCTCTGATTTTCTGAATAATTAATTCAAAATGTCTTTTAAAATGGTATTGCTTTCTTTTCTTTTTTTATTTGGACATTTTAACCTATACGATTATGTAAATAAACATTTAGTTAAAGGTACCATTATCGAACTGCTTTTAAGGATGTTCAGTACACAACAGCTGACCCATCATGATGTGATTACTCACGTTGCCTTCATTTTCATTTCAACAAGAATGCAGGGGTTTCTTGGTCCTATTGTAAGAGCAGAAAAACAATTATTTTATGCATGACTGATGATAGTGATGGAGACTCTATATGGGACACAGCAGGAAGCTGAGAACTGCTTGATGCTTCAAAATACCGTGTACTTACAGCACATTCAAATGTTGTAAACCCTAAGCATGCAGCATAATTTCATTTGTAACTTTAGGATTTCTAATCTGCTCTTTCTATATTCTTTTAATTCTAATGGCACACTGGAAAAAGAAGAATACTTTTCAAAAACTGTATGATGCATCAGTTTTAAAGCACAAATGAATTCTGACTAAGTGGATGCTTTACTAGGCAAACTGGTGTTAGAAGTTAATTGGGTTTGACTAGCAAGTCCAGTTATTGGCACAATTTATAAGCTTTTGCAGAATTGTGACCATTCTGCTATCATACAGTAATATGCACTATGTGAGGCCTGACAGTAAGTGCTTGCTATCTGACAGTAAGTAATGAATCCTGGTAAAAAATATTGTTATAAAATAGACCCCTTTTTGAAATGAAATGTAGTACAAGATTATTTTTCAGGATGCCTGAACATTTATTACATCAGCATATAATTAACTTTTCATTGTCTTTGTGTGCTGTGCCAAATCTGTTACAGGAATGGTCAGTTGTTGCTTCTTTGTGGAGTAAAAAAGCTTCCCAGTGGAGAAAAGATTTGTTAGAAAATATTACTCTAATTATAATAATTATTCTGTAATTTGGGAGACTTCCTTGTTCTTTCTGAAACACGATGTTATAACTTTATTTCTTAAAGTAGCATTTCATAAATCGTACTGCACTCTTGCACTGTTTTTTCTTCACGTGCTCGAAGTAATTTCTGCAAATGTTTAGACGTGCAACTGATTTTATCACTTCAGCAGTTCCTTTAGCTTCTAGCATAAATTTGAAATCACTGAAGAAAATCATGCATATTCAAAGTGCTGTGTGATGCACTCTGTTTTTATTTAGTATTGAGTTAATCTAAAGCAGCATTTAACCACTGTAGATGTAATCATTACTGTGAAGTGCATAAAGTTTGGCAACTAAATGCAGTTTCTTCAAGGAGAAAAATCACTTAATTTGACACTACCTGTGTGACAACCATGTTTCTAATTCTATGTGTGTATTGAGAGCGTTAAAGGTTTGTAATACATCTATCCCCCCCCTATTTTTTCTTTAATTATTCGAAGTCTGGAAAAAAACTATCTCCCTTGAGAGCTTAACTATTGTTAAAATCCCTGTTTTCCTGCAGGATAACCAACTCTTGGCAATTGCCCTGGAGCCCAGAATTTGCCTTTGCAGGCTCATGCGTGCACATCACACCACCCGTCTCTTCCCCTGACTGCCAATTCCATCCCTATGAGCTGGCAGGGTGCTCAAATTCACATCAATTTTGTTCCGTGATATTTTCATCAAATTGCCAAGCCTTAATTGCATAAGTGGTCTACATGGGTTTTTTGTGCTTTCACACCATTGTAAATGGGACTAGCTACATGATGCTGTCTGTAGGATATTTTACATTTCAATGTTCTCTTTTTTTTTGTTGTTCTTCTGGGGGATCACTTTCTGTTCATCCCTTCATAGGTTGCTTTTCTAGGTTTCTCTCTCATATTTCCATCACAAACTATAGTTCATCTTTAACTTCACATCTCAGAGACAGCTGATTTTACCACTTTATCAGGGAATTCAGATGATTCTCAGAAATCAGAAATCTGCAGAAGCCCAAGTTCTTTATTGTCTGCTTTCACTGGCACTTGGTGGATCACATGAGCTGAGCAAATGTTCTTCTAGAGAGGGACTGATTCACCATCCGCAGCTGTACCTGGAATCATGGTCCGACTTCTCCTCGCTATGTGTGCTCAAGCCTGAAATCAGCTGCCAAGGTGATGCCAACTACAGTTTTGGTACCACTTCAGTGCAGATTGTTTGGGAAGGGGGAGGCAGACAAAAGGAGTATAACTGCTGAATGGAGAGACCTGAGAACTAGGTTTAGGAGAAATGTGATAGAACTTATGTTCTTTGCTTCTTTTTTGGTTGGCCACTTCAAACACTGATGCTACAAAGTGTGTTACCATGATTTTTCTCTGGCAGAACATTTCTAAGGCGGTAAGGGGACTAACGACATTGTAGTTATAAATTAGGTGACGGGAAAAATAGACCTGCAGATTCTAATAATGGTGTTGAAGATGAAATCAAAGTCTGTGTTTGCAATTTTCTTTTAATGCACGTAATAAACACATAACGGATCCTCAATATAAAGTTCTGAAGTAGAAGCCATCTTTAAAAAAGTACGGTCATCGGTCACTCTTTCCAAGCTCCTAAAAGCTGTAATAAAATGTGAGGTGGAGGATTTGTTTGGCTGCTGATCTAATAGCAAAATTTCTGGAAACTAGCTTATATAAAGCTTAAACACAAAACTTGTTTATTAAAAAGTTTTCTGATTCCATTACTCTGAAAATACATCACTAAAATACAAAGGGTCTATATCCTGGCATAAGGAGTCCAATTCTTGCTGAAAAATTGTAAAGTATTCTTAAGGAAACTTTTTATTTTGCATCAGAAACAGTCATATTTTGGATCTGGACTTCTGAATAGCCAAAAGTCTCAATATGCTCCACTCTCTGCAGCTGACTGTGGGTGAGGAAGCTACCGCTGCCCTGTTACCTCTGGTTGCTCGTTACTAACCTTGTGAGTGAATATAGTTACACTGTCTCAAATGAAATCTTCATTTACTTTCAAGAGCAAGTTGAATGGAATGAAATGTTGAGCTCAAATACATGCTCTTATGCTGAGTATTGATTTTTAACTGCAAGAAATTGTTAATTAGTCTGTTTCCATGGTAATAGGCAATAGCAACCCTTAACCTTTCAGTGTTTAGTAACTGTTTTTCTTTGTATTTCTACATTTCCCTGAAGATTTAACTGCAGATCACAGTTCAGTGTTTCCAGATCAGTCATCAGCAGGTAGTTTGGTAGTCCAAAAACCCCATCTACTGACTGGTTTAGCCGACTGTATTAGATACCTCAGGAGAAGACCCTCTCTCCCAAAATAGTCCAGAACTGTAAAGAATCACTCAGTGACTTCAGCAAGCAATTCAGACTTATAAATTAACATTCATCTCATTTTTAGCTTCCATTCACTGTTTAAGGAATACTTTATGGACCACATTCCCAGACAGCATGGTCCTAAAAAAACAACCCACCAACCAAACAAAAAGACAAAAACCAAATGCTGATCTCATAACCATGTAGCCAGATTATTTTCTTCTTATAATTTCCATCTGTGCTCTTGAAGACATATCTTGAAATTTTGCTATATGGAATTTTTTAGCCTTTTATTCTGAATCCTGCATGGAGAACTCGGTGCCTCTGGACACCTGAACATGTTCAGAAAAGTGAGTGTGTTAGAAGGGTGAGACAAAGCAATTAGACTGACGAACCCAGCTAGACAGGGAGATTCTTTGTTCCTTTGCAGTCGCTGGGCAAGAAGGTGTTATGCAAACCAGGAAGTTCTCTTTTCGCTCAGTCATGTTTTAAAATAATTATTGACTTATTGATTTTTCTCCTTGCTGCTGTTCATGTGGAGACAAATGGCACTGTATTTCTGTGGTGCATAAATTGTTTTCATGAAAAATCGCTGTTAACCTCTTCAGTGCTGTGACGATAGAGGCACGACCTAGCAGTGGCAGCAGCTTTGGATAAATTGTTCATTCATTTGGACAGAATACCAAAATGTACAGTAACCTATACATCCACCTGCATCAGAGGAATACATTTCACATGCCCATTGGGTACATCACACAGCGCTGCAGTGATCAGAGTGACGACCACTGACTATATCACTTGTCTCACTGTCACGTAAACCTACTCAGATTATTCAGTAGTTTGGTTTGAGGGGTTGAGGTAACATATAACAGTATATAGTCATGCTATAGAAGGTGTGTACTAGAAGGCATTATCACGCTCCTTTGAGCCAGTATGCATGTTAGTGTAATGAAGTATAGCTCTGAATCAAGTAAAGATACACATTTTAACACCACCTCAAGGTTTATACCTTTAAGTAAGCCCTGTGTCCTTTCTCGCAACGATTTGTCATATCATGGGTGCCAGCAGTACCCAAGGTTTGAATGGTTGCTGAATAACTAGTCAGAGAGCGGCATTTGGGGTTTTTGCAGGAGTGAAGTCCTGGCTGGCTGCCCAGCCTTTCCTCTCTTTTCCTGGGGGTTGGAACTGTCAGGGGATTCCCCAATAACAATCAATGACCTGCTGGCTCTTCTGGCAGCGTGCCACCAAGTTGTGAAACTGCTGAGAATTACATGTCCTGATTCACCCTCGCATATGCCAGGGAGCTTCCAGCCAGGAGAATATTCTAACCTGTTAAACAAAGATAATGCACATATTCTACCTTCAGTCAACCATTTTTCCCTCCCTTTTTGTGATGGGGCAAAATATGTGCTTTAGCTGTTGGACTCTTACACAAGCACATGCTGAGGTCTGGTTTTGTGTTACATTTTCCTGATTCAGCAGAGATTTTTCTGTAATATCTTTCACATAATTCTTTTGTTTCATTTTCATGTGGATACCAATAAAATCTTAATTCAGGCTCCAGCTTTTCGTGTTTGTGTTAATGCTAAACAGTTCTTGGCAGATTTTAATCAAAGGTGATGATAATGATGGCATCTATTTTACCTCAGCCTTCATTTCTCATTGTAACTATTACCTTCAACTGTCTTCAGGCTACAGATACCAACTTGCTCCACTCTGTATACAGCTCTTCTTTGCGCTTTATTTTTCTGCTATTTTTTTGCAGTGAAATCCTGGGTCAGATAATAACAATGTCGTACTTATCTAGCCCTTTCCTGCAGAAATATAATTTACGTAAGGTTGCAGGATTAGCTTTTATGGAAATAAGAGTATAAAATATTTTACTGGGACCAGGACTAAGATTCCTATAAAAACAGGTCTGAAATCCTCCTATGGCATATGTTCTGTGAAACCGTTCTAGGAGAAGACTGAGCTATAGGAGGTCATGGAGCTTTAATGAGACTTTCTGCTGTTGAAGTTAACATAATGGCTTGGAGTTAATCGTGTCTCATCCTTTAGGGCCTAGTTAGGTACTTTATCAGGGTTCCAAAAGATTTTTCTTGGTGAAATAGTTTATGGATTCTGAATGAAATTATAGAAAGCTTTGAGCCTTTGTAGGTGTCGTAGCTATAGGTCTTATATAAAGCAGGATACCATATATAGGTGGATCAATACTGTAGTCTCGTACAGTCAGTCACACAAATCTAGGATGATTTTCAACTTTTTAGAACAAATGACACTGCAAACAATGGTATTTAGCCCTGCCAAATAAATCCTTGTAAAATCCCTTAGAATGCAAATTCTCCAAATATTTCTAACACATATTTTATTATACGTTCATTTCTGGTAAAATTTTAAATTTTAATGCAGATTTTAACATTTTTATTGTTTTTTTAAAATTAGTGCCAACTGCAAAAAAAAAAAAAACCCACATAAAAACTTTCTGAGACATTCTTCAGTAATTGTAACCCTGCAGTTTCATGAATTATCCAATCCCTTTTAACATGTCAAACATTCCTGCATTTGTTGTAAACAGAACATCATGATAACTCTCCATTTTTAGTCTCATTGTAGATACAAGAAGAGGCATAGCAACCAATTTAACAGTATATGTGAGTAATACGCTCTCATTATCTAACTTACAGGTGTGGTCTTTAAACTTAGGTGATCATAACACCTTTTTTTTTTTTTTATAAAATTCCTCTGATACCAATTGGAGTTCTGAACATTGACTCAAGTTACTGAACATGATTCAGTGCATGGATAAGATTCTTCCTAGTGTGCTCATTAAATGGCTTTTTTTGTATTTCCCTGCTATTGCCAAATATTTTATTCTAAAATCACATCCTGGCTGCTTAAAAATCATTGTACCACGTTTTATGAGAAATGTTTTAAAACTGATCTAACAGCAAGCAGCAGGTAATCTTACACTTTTGGTGTATAAAGGGTGGGTCACTGAAGTTAGTTTGTGCCTCTCTAAAGAAGCAGTTACCTACAGCTGGATGAACAAGACATGTACGTGTAATCACATCTTTTCTCCTCCTGAACCAGCAGAATGACTAATTTCCCCATTTAAAAATTGATGATAACTTGGATGAAACATTATTTAAAAGACTGAGAGGCATAAAACTAATCCATTAAGTTTGGGTAAAACCATGTTCTCAAATTAAAGGAAGTATTTGTTCAAAATTGTTCAAAAACTTTCAAACAACTTAGGTGATTTCACTAATCTTTCAGATATTTTGCAAACATGCCTATCTGTGTATTTTGCTTTTTTTATAAATGAGGAAATGAACACTGTATTTCATACCATTTTAACAAACTAAGATGGAATTAATCAAAGTAACCACTCCACCACTTTCATTAGTCTACTTTATTCATACACCCTGATTAAAACTCTATGAAACACACAAATTGAAATATAAAAATGCCACATGTTCTGTTTCCAGGTGGTGATAAAGATGTGCATGTGGTCTCTTCAAGGAACTTCCTTCAAATCTTTCCAGACTTGCTGTACTAAATTTTGGCTAGCCGTCTAGTGAAAGGGTGGGTTTGTAACATCTCTTCTAACATCCTGATTCATGTTGCAGATGCCAGACTGTGTCCTGAACACAGGAGGAAGAGCAAATAGTGTACTCTGCACCATATGTTTTCCCACTGGTCTCACACCTTGTTCCACCCAGGGGCGTTTACCAGTGAGTGCATAGGTCTGTGACTGCGTTCTCCTCCATATGGCAGAGTTGATCAGAAGTATATAGCAACAGGCCTTTAAAAGCTGCCAGCCTTTTTTCTCCCCAAACATTCATGGCTGAACAGAGAATTGTGGCTCCTTTGAATCATATTTCCTTCTGGTACTGTTCCTCCAAGTTTGCCTTAGGTGATATCACATCGGAACATCCACTGGAGAAAAGTGCTTAAAGGTACCTAGCTAATAGTTAATGCAGTAAAGGGAGCGGTATCTACCTTTTTTTTTTCACTACCACCACACACACAAATGAAACTCATATTTGAATTAAGATTTCATGTATCTGTTTTGAGACCAAGGCAAATGATTAAGATCACCTTGCAACATGCTGAAAAGAGACACCTGAATGAAAATCCTGAACTACTCTAACATACTGTGACACACACTACGTTGCAATAATTGGGTGTGTGAACAACCTGAATGCAACCGTATTGCTGTTTTCCTGTCGCTAACAGAGATGGCATTAAATACCTCAGCAGCTTTATACATTGTATCTCTGTACTAATACTAATGATATCTACACGGCAACCCAGAAGCATAATTACTTTGCCATCACCACTCCCATTATACTATATGAAAGAAAAATGAGACCCTAGCTTTTCTATATTCCAAGCATCACAATACCATGAACATGAAGCATAACTGTGGAACTGAGAAAACATATTGAACAGAATACAAATCAAGAGCTCAATGACAAGCACAGCACCTTCATGTGCCGACAGAGGATGTCGTCTGCGATGACTCGCACATGATCTGAGCAAAACGCACTTTTGTTTTCAAATGCACTTTGCCCAGCAGCACAGATGTGAACGAGCCTGGCTGGTGGTTATCTGAAGGTATGTGGTATTTAGTGACGTATCGTGGATATTGCCCTTCTGGCTGGGACAAAATTTTAACACTTCTAAAACGTCTACCCTGGTATCATATACCAACTGCATGTCAGGTTATTCTGAAAATATGCTGTTACCTGTTCCAAAACCACATGCATGCCTAGTCACTAACATCCCATGTCACACAGCAAGGCTGCCTTGCAGTTATAATGCTAGGGCATGCACTTCAGTGTTTCTGATCAGATGTGTAATTTCTCTTGGCCTCACTGGGCATTCTGAGTGCATGACACTTGATGTAAATTTTCCTACAACGGTAAAAGATCCTATTTTCTGCTGAGTAATGATACCTTTGCACTGTGTGTTTGTGTATGTGAATGTGACACATATTGTGCCTCAAAAATTGACCAAGAGTTTCCTTCCCTGTACAGGAGATAGTATATAACATAATATAGCACACAGCATAGCATGCTGTTCACAGTAGAATTTACCATCAGCCATGTTAGAGGTCAATACTAATTAAGCAAATTGATTATATCTGTAGTTAACTACTGTAAAGGCTCAAAAAAACCCACAACATAAAACCAATTTATTCCTCCCACCCCTCCCACTCTTTTTTTTTTTTT
>VWZZ01008315.1:31873-97248 GCA_013399095.1 Psophia crepitans
TTTTGTTAAGGAGAGAATAAATGATTATTTCTGGTACAGCTAATGCAGTGACAGGGACTGTCGAGCTGCATTTCTTCAGTTATCGTGAGCCCAGGTGTTAAACATGGCACATGACACCGGTGCGCACCATGCAGTGAGGCAGGGGCACTGTATGCTGACAGAGAATCAATAATGAAGTGGAAAAGACAATGACACTCTGTGGCATTGTCTCTCTTCCTGACAGATCTGTTCAGCCCCAGAAGTATTAATTCAATTGCTTCGGTAGCACCAGACTCTTTGATTTCATTCAGAAGTCAGCACTCATGGGGAGACTGAGAGCAGCATCTATAACGCATAAATATGTTTCATGGTCCTTTTTTTCTAAATACTTATTTATCTAAATTGCTGTTACAACTGGTGAAGTTGTAGTAGGTTCCAATTTTTTCTTCTCAAACATAGCTGTTTCTGTAGCAGAAGTCCGATTTTAAGTTAAAGATCCCCCCTGGACTTGACATCCATACTTGAGCATTGTAGGGAAAATCTAGTGACAAATTTAACTAAAAATTAATGAATTCAGTTTAGACAAATGAGATAAAGGATGATGTACAACAACAACAAAATGGAACTATATTACTAGAAAATGTATAGTAACAAAGAAAGTTGCATTTACTCAGTTTTCTCTCTTCTCTCTTTATTTTTCCTGTTGACAACCATAAATGTACAGTACGTCCTACTCTTTGTTCTCCATTGTAAATACTGCTACACTCAATATTAATTTATTTGTATGTCCATGTTTCCCCCAAAATGACAGCATCCGTGTACTGAGAAGTCTCAATCATCAACTCCAAACCAGAAAAGACCTGATAATACGCTGGTAAAACACATCTGAAGCATGTGGGCCGCGAGAGCTTTGACAGCCTCTGAAATCAGTGTTTACTTATTCTACAGATAAATAGAAAATTTGAGTGTATTCTTTTCAAGCTCTTACAGCTTTTAGCTTTCAGAAATGAAAATTAATTACTTAAGTTTTAGATCAAAGTACCTAAAGGACATTGCACACTTTCAGCATTTTTTTTTTAAAATTAAGCTATTTATACAGGTTACTAAATCTTTATTTGTGTTTCTGGCATTTAAGGATCATTCTCTGAATACTTAGGACTATATTTTTTCGTGGACATGGATAGAGAAATGAGAACGTAGGCTCCTTCTGTACCATCAGACCCAGCAGTGCTTGTGAACTGCCAGATCCAGAGGGAAATCACAGTGGATTTCAGCTCTCTCATCCATCCTCATGGTCCAGTTTCTAAGGAGGAAAACTTGGACACATGGGACAGGTTACTTTTATGCCATACCAGAGTCAGATAGTGTTGTTCCAATATTAGAAAGTAAAAAGATACCATTACTGGAACTGTATCTTAGGTGTACTCACAGAGAACTTTTAGAAATAATCAGGGATGTAAATGTAATTTATATAGGACATTCTTATTCTTCACCTGACGTATTGTTTCACATTTACGTAAATTCTGAAGGCCAAAGATGAATAAAATTTGCAAGAAAACACAGAACAGTTATCAGTAAAAAATAAATCCAAAAAATGTGCTTGAATGAACTTCTTCTGAAAAATCTAGGGAGGGAATGTGAGTTTCAGCTGGTCATAGAAACTTTATTTGAAGTTAAAAGGACACACTGGGGCATGATAAGATCCTGTCTCACCGCTGTTTTAATTTTAGTTGAGTATACTTATTTTCTACATTGAAAATATATTCTAATGCGCAAAGAGGATGTCCACAGAAGGACCAGGATGGAAATATTATTTCCATTAAAGCCATTATTAGATATTTTGAATATTTCTCTGAGCAAAACTGCCTTAATACAGCCTTGTTCTGTTAAAATTCAGAGCTCTTAAAACCTGTATTTCTCTTTCCCATGCTAAATCAGGAACCATGCAAGACAAGCCAAAATAAGATGCCATTTTGAAATCTGAGTGAGTATGCGCAGTAGATGTTTGCACAACTTTGTGAATATGACTCTATTTAATGGAGGAAAACAAGGTCACTTTTCACATCAGTAACTGGGGTTTTTTAAATAAATAAATAATTCCTTTCACATTTATTTACTTTTAAAGGAGTCCCAAAAACTGCCCACAGGACGACCCAGTGAGAGGAAGGATTAAGATCACAGTGGAGACAGGGAAAGAGCTACAAGGGAAACAGGGAAGCAGTGTGACCTGTTATCATTTTGCTCTTGAATAGACAGTTCATCTTTTCAATCTATATTTGTATCTTTAACACATAAACTATTGAAAAGTTGAAGCCACTTAATTCTTGTAATAGAGAAACAAATATTGCTTACAGTATCCGAAGGCTGGGTGTAGTATGTACAGCCTCGTTACTCTGACAAGGGTTTCATGTCAAACTGGGGAAATTACATTGTCCCAAATTTTCTCCAACAAGACATCACAGTAGATTATCTGGCTGCCACCACTCATCCGGCTGCAGCTGCTACCCTGCTCTGTTTGTCTGAACCAGCTCCCTCTATCCCTGCTGAAGTCAGACGGGATGCAGACCGTGCTGGGAGGCAGGTTGGATTAGCAATAATAAGAAGGCAGATTGAGCAGCCAGTAAAGAGTCAAACATGACTGGTGGTGCAAATCCAGGCTCACCCAGGCTTTTGTTTGCTGCTTTGGTAGAAGGGCTGCTGGGGTTTATCGATCACAGCATTAAAAATAAAGAGTACATTGATGGTTTTGACCTCAACATTATCCCTTTGGTTTAGCTTTGACCTCCTAATTTTGCACCAAAGGGATGTGGTCCTGGTTAAGCATGCCAAGAATTGAGAATATAGGGAGTGCTAACAAGAATTCTGTGGCAATGTGTAGAAGCAGTGTATTGCTGGTAAAATGCTATAGACTCTCTCTACTTCAAAAGGTTTCATAATTCTGCAGCTGTATACAAATGATCCATTTTGTTAATCTGAATTCCTAGGGTCATTAAAATTTTTTTCTATCCTCTCCGAAGTAGTTTATTACTTTGAGAGAAAAAAAATCAGTTTAAAGGCAGGTAAGGGAGGAAAGCTGACAAAAACATAAATTAGAGGAAGAACTTAATTTAAAAAGTGTCAAAAAGGATAGATAGTCTTAGTTCAATAATAAAGCCTGGTTCAAGAGCCTTCTATCTTTAAATAAAGCATTCGAGCACTCTATTACCTGTATACAACCAATCTTTGATTTCCAATCTAAGCCTATTTTTGCTTCTTATGTGATTAGCATACAAATGCAACAACAAAAAATGTAGCTACCCTGGTGACATCTAGGACATGTTTTTGACTTTCATGTCAGCGTCAGTGAGAGATTCTGTGTGCTTTTGAAGGTGAGTCTTACATAAAAACCTCCTGTTTTGCTTGAATCAAAATATCATCACCACTGAGTCAGGTTATATCTACACTTCCTGGAATATTTCATGCTGTGTCTTGTGCTGCTGTACAGAGACACCAAAGAATTTTTAAAGATTTGACCTTTTCTGGGCTACCACACCGTGGGCTGAGCATGAATGTCTACTGAAGTCACACGTACAAACAAGGCAACTGTACTTGGGGAGTAGAAACTTTATCCACAATCACATAAGCAGCTCTTGTTTTCCATAGGATTTAATGCTTCCTGGACTTCTCTCTGATAGACTGTCCCTCAGGGCAGTACCTGTCAGTTACAGTCCGTTATCGAGTTCTTATTTCAAGGTAGCAGGTTTAAGTGTAATATAAGCAAGCCATTACAAAGTTGAGGAGAGAGCTGTACTTTGCGCTATTTTCTGACAAACATTTTGCCTTTCCTGATAGTAAAGACTAAGCACAAATTTGCCTCCCAAGCCAAAGATCAGCAGCAGCCTATAGACCTAGTGATCAAAACTGCTAGGCCAAGGCAAACCTGGAATAACTCTATCGGAGTCAGTTGATTTTCTTTGAGTATATATTGATTTGCAGTGAGAGCAGAATGCGACTCAGGACATTCATCACCATCAAAACAAGAAAAGTATGCCTTTCTGTAATTCCACAATGTGGTGTAGAGGGATGATGGCAGCTTGAGAGTCAGATGTGTTGTCCACTACTAACAAACAAACACACAAAACAAGTCAGTACAGATAGTGAGAACTGTGAATTCCTTCTTCCTGATCCATGCCATCAGTTTGCTTTTCACATAGTGGGACCAATTGTAAAGAGGAGAGGTGCATAATTATGTCTCTGTGGTTTCTTTTGGCTTTCTGCTGAGATTGAAAACAAAGATGCCTGTTATGACAGTGAGATTTGTGGGGTCTGTCATACTTTGTTTGGAACAGGCCTAAGACAGCAAATTTATTTCACATAGATCATACACTGAAATTGTTCCTTTTTTAGTACTAAGAACAGTGGGGTCTGAGGAGTTTGCAAATAACTCTAATCTTCAAATCTCACAAAAAAAACCCAACCCAAAATTAAAGTTGTTGGCTATTTGGTTATTTAATTATCTTTATAGCAACAGCTGCATCATTTGCAAACACTCAAATCTGATTAAAATTAAAGATACTGAATTTACTAGCCAAATATTTCAGACTAATGATCACTGAAATGGCAGTTAGCCAAAATATTTAACAATTTAATTTCTGGTAGTGCATACTATCTGAGTTTTCTAGGATCCACTGCCTCATTAATATTTCATTTTTGATGAGTTTCTGAAGTTCTTTGTAGCTAAGTTATCACATCATCAAGCTGGTTACTCTACATTTTTTTTTCATGAAGAAAATTGTCTCTTGAGGGATGATAATTGACTAATTGTGTTAGTCTCTGAGGAAGTTCAAGGTCTTCCAGGTTCTTGATAAGCTGTTCTTTGTGTGCTTTTTTCATTTTTGTTGTTCTGAGACGAGGTGAGTGTCCAAATGGACTGGTGGTCTTAAGTTCCTCTCTTGAGGGTATGCTAAAACCCACTCTTCAGAAATACTCCCTTCGTGTGGGGATAGTTGCTCACTCTGTCTCTAGTCCATCTCATTAAGAAATGTAACTGAGGAAGTGCTTGCCTTCTACAAATACCACAGCTTGCATAGGTTCTACCTAAGTTTTATTCAGGTGTTTGTATTATTGTTGCCATCTGCCTTTACTGTGCCTCATCACTTTCTTTGCCACAGTTTTGTTCTCTGGCTTTGATGATTTCGATGTTCCTTAGATCAGGAAATCTACTTGTGTTTCTGTGTATGTACACAGACTTACTGGCATAAGATGCTCTCAGAAAGAGACAAATACAGAATTCTAAACAATGAATAATCTAACTTCTCCCTTCAATTCTTTACTTTTTCCTTTTACCATTTCACTTCTCACATGGTTCCATTTTCAGAGATTGTAATTTTTAACATTGTTACTTTCTTTCATTGGCTCTGTAGTGCACCATGATAATTTTGGTTGAAGAAACTGATGCCGATAGATGTACAAACATAAGAAAATGTTCTGTATTTGCTATGGCAGTGTAGCAAGCATGAATGTGATTTTCAATAGACTGAGATATGCTTGTACCTTGAAAGGACTTTATTGCATGCACTGAAGGTAAGATCTGACATGATATTTATTGTCTGGCTGCAGAATCCTTACCTAGGTTTTTCTTTGTATATGTCGAATTCTGGTTTTATTGTCCTTATATTTTCGCAGTCTTTGTACCCTCTCTGATTGAGAGTAAGAAAGGGAGAGGAGAAGAAGAAAGAGCGCATATAAAGCCAGTAGGAGAAATAACTTCTTCAGTGTTGGTTTTTTTTTCTCTCCATTGTTTCTTTTCTGTCTCATTTCCTCAAGATATCACTTATGGTGGTAGAGCAAAACGTTACCGCCTACCTGGTAACTTGTAAGAAAAGGATTGAAAACAGTTATCTGTGGTGTACTTGGGGGGAAATAACACTTTTGCTCTGCTTTGTTCTCATCCAATTTTCAGTGAGCTTTATGCTTACACTTTGCTGTTGCACCAGTTGTTTGGGGCTGGGAAGAAACATTTCCCTCAGTGCTGAAATGGTAGATATAAATGGCTCGTCTCTTTTCTGTCGGGCTTAGAAGTGTGAATGGTAGAGTTAAGTTCAAATTAGTAGGTGATGTCTAGCAGAGACGTTTGTTCCTCTCTGTAGTATGCCATTAAAAAAAAAGGAAAAATAAAAAGCTGGGAAAAAACACCAACGGCTTATGATGTTCATACTCTTTAGAGTCAATCATAAGCAAACTTGCTGCAGTGGGACTTAGATGCCTTTGCTCTTGTCTGTCGCTGTATCAGCTCATAAGGCATTACGTGATATAGCAGCTACCTAGTTGTGTCACTCATGCCTCCTGCCTAGTCATACCAACCTGTATCTAACTTGGAAATTTTCCTCTCACCAATATCTTATAAACTAAGTCCATAAGTCAAATGGACTCTGAGAGCACTGGTTAAGGAAACAATGTCTTGGAGGGCACAGATAACATCTGAGTGGCCTTCCCAGATACATTACTACATTGATGGCTTCAGTAAGCTGTATTCTTGGCATCTAAAGCTGCTGCATGGTCAAGTTTCCAGCTGCTAGTATCTTGTAGGATCCTGCATTGTTTGTGGAGACAACACCATGTTTTACTGCACAATAGCAAGAGTTTCATAACTCTATTAATTCAAAAATAAAAATAAATGTGTCCAGGTTCTTGGTCATGGATGGAACATTTTAAGCAGAATCAGAGCTTACTTTCAGTCTGAATAACTAAGTTTTCTACTGAATGCATAGTTAATAATAGTAATTTCTACATTTACAGTAAATAGGGCAGGTTTGTAAATACAATAACCCACTGCATGAATACAATGCAACCATGAATAGAATGTAGAACAGAAAAGAGGGTTAATAAGGCAGACATTATAATAAGTATAGTTTTATGTGTAAATCAAAAGATCTAAAATGTTTAAAATTGCCATGCACGAGAACTGGCAGTAGAAACAACAGGACTTTAATCTAAAGTACACTAATGCAGCTCAAGTATAATCAGGGTTGAATAAATATTCATCACCTGTACTTTATTATACTGTACTCTGAAGAGGAAGGTACAGAAAAAAGTACAGGGCTATATTCAAATTCTGGTTTTTTTTGTTTGCGAGCTAGTTCAAGTCACTCATTTATATGCAGCTTTATAGCTAAGGGCTGACCGGTATTGCTGCTCAGAGAATGTGCAGTTCTGCCAAAGTCAAAATGCTTCTCTAAAGTGCCCGGTTTTGCATGAATTTTATTTGAAAGGGAGAGGTGGGGGGGGGGAAATTCTATTTCTGTCAGAACAAAAAAGGTGAAAACATTAACTTCAAGCTGATTTGTCTTATTGACATTTGGTATTGTGCCTTAATACAAAATAACACAGTTGCAACTAAATTTTGAATAATCAGAAATTAGCATTTGAGATTTTGTTTGTGTTAGCCTTTGCTCTGGATTGAAAAAAACCTTACACTTACAATCTTAAACTTGTTTAAATAGTTTTAGTGACATCTTCAGACTAAAATAAACAGCCATCTCACAGTAAGAGAATAAAATTGGACTCTCTCAAGGCCTGAAAATAATTTCTTTTGTTTTTATTATTTTGCAACGATGTTGCCCTTTTCTTAATTCTAGTTTCCTGCTGTGTGTTTCTAGCATGCTCTTTCTGCTGAGTAACAGCAAATACCTTGCATGTTTTAAGTCTGCTTTCTGTTCAGGAGCAGAGAACGTAAACAATGGACCTGAGGTTGCTGATGAGAATCAGGCAGGAATCCTTTATAAAATTTACCTAGTACCATGCCCTGGAAAGCCTTTTGTGTTCTCAAGGTGGCCAATAATAATTAGAAACAAAGCACAGAGAGAATGCTGATCATCCACAGTAAAGTTGTTCACCACTTTCCAAGCCCCTGCAGATGATGTCCATAATGAAAGCATCCTGCATCTTCCAAAGAGTGGCATTTGCTCATAGGTAAGGACATTGGGAACTTGTCATTTTCGATAAACTGAGGTTCCTGAAGGAAGGGATTTATTCCCTGCTGCTTCATAAGCTCGGTTCCTGTACTGACCAAGTGAACTCAAAGACTGCATAAAACACCAGCTGAGGATGATTTTCACAGCTTTACGTTTGTGCTTCCAACCACTTTGGTTTCATGTGTTTCAGGCTGATTATTTTTGTAAAATGTCAAGTAACATCAACAATCACTACAGTTATTCACACTTAATCATTGATTTCACTCACTGGTGAAAGCTCCCCTCACAGGGCCCCTTGGGGGGCTGAAGTGAGATACCTTGTAAGAATATTGTTTCTTTCAAGCATTCTATTCTTCTGAGCCTCAGTTAATTATACCCACATTACTACAGTTGTCCTAACTCAAAGGTAGTTAAGGTTACTCAGTTATTCACTGGACTGTGAATAAAGCTCATAGCTTTTCCTAAGGTGAAAGTAATTAGCTCAGAAACAAGTAATTTCCAGGTAGGGAGGTGAAAACCCTGTGAAAATAATTAATGATAGGACTACAAGTAGAAAGCAGGTCATCTAGTTCTTGGTCCTCTACGTAAAACATGAGATTATTCTTCCTTCTGTGTTTTGAAATGTCATCCCATTCATCAAGTTAAATATACAGTGGATTGATGATACAAGTGTGTTCTAGCCAAATTGTTTCCCTTTTGAGGTTCTGTCATTGTAAATGACAATATTATTTCAATAAGCTTTCATATTCTTTGCAACAATAACAAAAAATTTGGAAAATATTACAGATATTAATCAGATTCTTTTAATGTAGGTCTGATTTACAAATTGTTTGTTTCCTTTCTTCTGTAGATAGATGAATGTATTATTGGTGAATAAATGTTTCCATTATTCAATTAGCTGTATAGATAGTCAAATAATGTTTAATTATGTGACCTATTCACATTTTTCCATTAATTGATACTAAAATACTCATGAGTAATTATTTTCATTATTCAACAAGCTTTTTAAATGATCAAATAATATTGTGAAGTTAAATTCAGTTATTATCAGCAAATGAAGCAATGAGTATTAGAGTATTGTTTTTCATTATTTGCTTCAATGCATTTACCCATGCCATGAACCTGCTTTGAGATGTTTTCTGTGAAAGTAAAATTTTTTGTATGTTCACATCATGTTTCGTCTTCAATTTAATGATAAGATAAACTCAGACCGAGGAATAAACCTAATTGACTGTGGGACAAGAAAAGTACTGCTGTCCGTACATCTCCACTTCTGGTATGGAGGTTAACCATTTCCTCTGACCCGTGATTCTGCCAGTGGTTTAGCATATGTTTTTTTTCTCCAACATGAAGAACCGCAGGCAACCATCTAAATAAATAAATTCCAAATATTTGTATTTTAGTGATGTTAATGCTATTAGTTGGAATTTATTGCTCAGCCTAGAGGCAGATTCGTTTGTAAGTTAGTTTTTCTTTGGTTCATTTTTTTTTTCAAGCCAGTTTCCCGGATTTTCCCACCGCTATTTTTATTTGTTTTTTTTTTTTTTTTCAGTCTGATATGGTGTTCAAAAACCACTGCTATAAATGTGAAGGAATATTAGTACAGGCACAAGAATGCTGCAGTGCACTTGACAGATGGAAAAGGTTTACGGTGAATCTGTCATTGCCCTATGGTGGAGAACAACACTGTTCATAGATTAATGTTCATTTTATTACAGCCATATCTTACCCTCAATCTGTGTGTAGAACTCACTCTGAAGTCATTTTGATCTGTGTGTATCAATCAAGGGTAGTATGTGACACTTAGGGCCGCATTTTCAAATGTCGGCACTTGGCATCTGGAAATCCTGTATCTTGCGTGCCCAAAATATTTATTTATTTATATGTGCAAATGTGAGTGGTTACAAGATGTTTTAGTGAGTGAGACAGTTAAGCTGATGGGTTTGAAAAATTCACTGATAAACTGTTTGAGTTAAGTTCAGGCACAGGTTTAAAGCAGGTGTGCCTGATTTAAACCAGTTCACCCTTTCCGTTCACAACTGCGTTGATAGCCATTTCCAGCTGGCTATATCATTTTACTGGGACAGTACAACCCTCTAGCTCTTTAGTTCAGGAACCCAGTTAGCAATACCACATTTCTGAACAAAACCTTTGGCCCCATGAAGGCTTATGTTAACACTTATTTCTTAAGAATTTTGTAAAATATGGGAATCTGACATTTTGTATTGTTTAGATGCAAGTAACTGCTGTTTACAGCCATTGCTGATAACTCAGACCTAAGATAATATTGGTAGAAACAAGTCTGTGGTAATCTCATATTTTACAGCATGCAGCCAAGTGGGATAACAGTTTGGTCCACACTTGCACAGTATGACCTCTACGCTTTGTGAAATCGGCAATGACATAGGATTGTATTCTTCTGAATTGATATTATTAGAAAAGTCCTTTAACTGTTGAGATTTGAGTGAAATAATTTTCCGTCAATATAATTTCCTGTATCTCCCTTTGTGATGCTGTAATGAAGAAATTATTATAGTTTGGCCCTTCAGCCTATGACAGATTGAATTTTCCATGACTTGATGATGTGACAAAGTCATTGCTCGAAGGCAAATACACTTTGTAACTGATAAACTAATGCAAATTAGTTTATACTTCAAGTGAACTTTATAAAAAAGCATCTTAGTTTATTTTTTTAACTCAAATTAAAAGCCAGGCAATATCATAATTTAGTGGTCTCAAGACAGCAGTAAGTACAATCTGTGATGTGAAAAGAAGTATTACTGCAGGATTAGGGAAGTTTCAGAACTTTAATCTTTTCTATACTGTTGAACTATGATGATGACCAATGTCCTTTTAAGAAAGAGAACTAGATGCAAAAGTAATTTTCTCTTGTCATGTTCATACAAAGAGTCTGTGAAGTATTACTCTCAACAACAAAACCTGCACCCAGATCATCAATTCACTTATTTCATTGCCTTTAGGCCAGAACTCTGGACAAGGGTTTGGTGCTGTCACATATCCTTTTCCATCTCATTTAAGTGTTCTGGCCTCTGTTTTGGGAATGCATTTTTATTGTGCCGTTAAGCCCTGTGTCCCCTACATGAATATTTCATATATCTACTAAGTGCTTTCACTGAATATATTAGCCCTTGGTTTTCTCTTCCTTTTTTTTTCCCCCTTCCTTTTCTTTTTTTTTTTTTTTTTCCATGCCTGTTGCCACAAATAAAATGGTAATCATGGTCTAAGTATACATGAATAATCCTTTATGGGATGGGAATTTTCAGATGCCAATAATAGCTACTTTGTCAGATTTTGGCTAGGCTATTGAAAATGTTTAAACAAAATCTGTCCGTCATATTACGTAAGCATTTTTCTATTTATATCTGCCTTTACCAGTCCACAACAAACATAATGAGCAATAAATGAAGCAGTGGCCAAAAGACACGTTTATGACTCATGCAGATGCCAAGGGACCATCCTAATAAGGGCACTGCTTGGCATTTCTGCTAGCAACAGACCAGAGTGTAACTCTTATTTGACAGTGTTTTATAAATTTACAGTTAAAGCCCATAGATTTTACTCATCTTAATGTAAAGTAATGTTCAAGCTTCAACTGACTTACTCCACTTAATATGACAGATATCAAGGGGCAGGCAATTGTGGCAGTTCAAACTAATATTTTACATCCAAAGCAAGGTATAAACAAAAACAGATTTTGTCCTGTAGTGTGGAAAAAGAAAAACATGTAAGTGTGCCCATTTGCTGCTATTCAGACTTCATCCTTTCTCTTGGACCTAAACTAAATTAATGATGGACTTGAGCCCCACCTATTTTCTAAGAATTAAGCTTGCCTATTGCAATGGCAAAGATTCATAACATTGTTTCACCCATTCTTGTGGTGGCTAGAATATTTCCCGACAGTGAATCTGCTGATGGTTTATGCAGATTTAATCTATTGAGCTGAAAATATATATGCACCTTCCAAAAGAGATTTTGGAAAAGGAGCAAGAAATGAGTTTCTAAAAGGGCAACAAGAACACCTTATAACATGTTATATAGGAGATGGTCCACGTTTTTCTGCCTATCTAGAAACCTCCTCGCCAGGTACGCTAACCAAAGGTTTGAAAAGAATGTGGTAAGGAACATCCAATTCTTCTTTTTCTCCCATCGCTTCATTGGCATAACAAGCCAAATATACAGGTGCTCCAGGGGATGTTCTCGGACAGTCTGGATGTGGAGAGCCTGACAGATGAGCAGATTTACATAAGCTTTCTATCCTGTTGAATATTTCTTATTTCCTAAGCGTAGTTATGTGTCCTTTCACTGTTGGAAACAGTGCCAGTCTCCCTCTTCAGATGGTGCTGCAGGAATCACTTCGCCATTATTTAAAATCATGGTAGTCTCCTTGCAGAATGAAAGCTGTATGTGTAAGGCTTAGAAGCAATACAGTGAGCCTGCTAATGTGCAGCTCTGAAATACCTTGTTCCTTGGCTAGACAGAAGAAAGCTATACTAACCTTCTGAGTTGTCCTCCATTGGTACAGACCGCTTCAGATGAAGTCAGTTATATGATAATACTTCTGTCTGACAGATAAAGTGATTTGTGTAGTCTGCATATGCTGACACAAACTGCTCGGTTGTTTCCCTGTACTTCCAAGGAGACCAGCCTCCTTTATTCCACATGCAGAACCCCTTCAGCAAGAAGTTTACACGAAGCTGTATGGTAGGATGTGATCGTTTGTTAGACAGGTAGTCAGCTAGACAGGGTTGTTTGCCAGAGAAGAGCCCTTCTACTTACCACCATGCGCATTTGGAATTTATTGACATCTCTGCTTCAGACTGGAGTTTTGCAACCAGTTTATACCAAAAGCTTGAAGCATGCAGAGTTCAATGGAAGCTTTTTTCATTAAAACCTGGGTCCTGTGTCTCAAGCCCTAGGAGTGCATTTGTTCACTTTTCAGAAATAAGCATGATAACAAACGGTTTTAAGGATGAGAAGAGGCTCCAAATCGCCAAATGACATTGTCATCTATATGTTTTATTTCGTATTTATTTTTCAATCACCTGCGTATTAACATTTGATTAGCAACTGCTTGTTTAAGAGAGCATATCAGGTTATCTGGCTGGAGATAACAAAGCATGTTTTCCACAGAGGCTTCTGGACTAGAGGCTACACAGATGTGCCTGAGTTAAAAGGATCTCACTGTCTACTTTGAGAAGTGTAGATAGCTTCTGTATTTAGAGAAAACTCATCTGAAGCATCATAAAATAAAATGTACGGAAAATATAATATTCCATAATTAAGATTTCTAATGAATTGCCTTGTTAATCCATACAGTGTATGCATGTTGCAAAATTTTCCTGGCTTAATTGGTGCACTTGCTGATTATGTTTATTTCCTGATATACACACTGATTAAGCATTGTCCATACAGTGAGGCTTGAAGCGAGATCAGTCTACAAAATAGTACCTAGTTGTTTAAATGGAGAGTCAGAATGCAAATAGATCAACTTATGTAAAATTAAATTAGTTCTAATAGAACCCATTTTGACTGAGCAGCTGGTGACACATTATAAACAGAATTCTCTTGTTATGTGAAATAAAGGGCTTCTGCTAACAGATGCTTATATACTTTTAAGCCACAAAAAATATCATATTATGTTTAAGGTCTAAAGTTAATGAAAGAAAAGAAATTCTGAGCTTATTAGGTAGCACTTCTGCACTTGGTCTCAGCATTGCCACTTGAATAGCGTGTAAGGTCAGCTAGCTCTTTGCACTGCTCCATGTGGGAACTTAAAAGTGAGTAACTGCTAAATCATTAGTCTCACATCTAGCACACTAAACCTGTTCCCTTTAACAAGCAGTGGCTATCAGCTGATTTTTGAAAAAAATATTAAGATGTTGGTGCTGTCCCCTAAACCCTTAATTATTTTGTTCTTTTAATAGAAAGCGACGACTTTGTCTTTATTATTCTTTGTGAACATCATTTCAGACTGGTTGCAGCACTCTAACCATTGAGAATTAGTGCTGTGCTGTTCCTGGTCAATACTTGACAACGAACTGCACTTTATTCCTAGGACTGCTGTCAGCCACACTGAAATGTGTTCAAGTCTCAGTGACAGGTCTTTTCTTAGTGACAGAAGGTCTAGTGGACTGTATGAATGAGGTAGGTGTGTTGTAAACTCCTGGATGTACAGTTTATTTCTGGAAAGTTTAAGCCTCCAAGACAAAGAACAAAATAATTTCAACAGAATTAAACAAGTGAGTAAGGCATCAAAGACCTACATGGGCATTTTCTGTCTTGAATGGATTTAACTCTGGTGATGGATTTATCTGAAGATGACTTTTTGTGAAGAAGACATTATATTGGAACTAACAGGCTCTTTGATTCTTGTTCTGTGTTTGATAGTGATTACCCCACTAGCATTTCTGTCCTTAACTAAATACAGCAGCACGCAAATTAACGCATATTGATATTTTAAACCATTATAAAATTAGTTAAATCTTTAGTAAGTTATTTAGGAAAACAATTAATCAAATGCTCCATTTCTACTCCATTCCTGGTGCGTTTGTGATGTTATTTTGGTTTTCTGTCAATGGCACCTACTAAGCAGAATTAAAAATATCGGTTGATCCATTCCCAGTCTGCAAGTTTTTTCTGTTCTTACTCAATTTTAATTTAATATCAGTGGACTCTGGAGTTAGAGTTCTACAGAACTTAAATCATAATATGTTTGGCAACTTCTGCAGAACCTAGATGAGTATAGATAGATGCAAATCATACTGATTTAAATCTCTAATTCTTCTTATCATTTGAATAAATGAGTAATAAATCTTATTCAAAAGATTGCATTTGTACTTATTTTTTCATGTGGATTTTCAAATGGCATAAATATTACACATTTGCTACTCTTTTTTACAACCTGGAAGATACACTAACTTCACATTCAAATGATACTATCTGAATGTACATTTCAGCAATTACTGACTTTGTGCATTTTGTTTGAAAAGGAAAGATGACATTTATTATTTTTATTTTTTATTTAAGGCACTTAATTGTTTATCCTCATAATTTGGGCCACATTACTTTTGAATGGAAATGGGAATTCCGTGTGGAATGCATATAATCAGACATTGATTTTACATTTACAACATAAAATTATGGTTTAGATACATTATAAAAAGTGTTGAAACATTCTGCTTATCAAACTGATCTATAAAGAAAATGGTATAATATGGTCCACATGTGTTTTAATGTTTTATGACTTGTAAATGGTCTTTCACCTGTTTATTCACACACAGATTTGAAGTGAAAAACAAGTTTTACTGCTTCTTCAAGTCCTGAATTTTTTTTTCCACTTTGAATGCCTAAACCAGAAAGAAAATATTCTTTCTGGATATGCAAAAAGGCATGATTCCAATTTTCTTTGCTAGTAATGTAAGAGCAGCCTTTTCAAGTGAAATGCCACGCTCTTGTGTTCTGAACAATATATTTGAACAACAACATTACTGTTTTCAGTAATATTTAGAAAGGATAAGTTTAGCATGAAAGGTAATACTCATGATAAATACACGGTAACAAAATGCACATATGTTTGGGCAGTAATGTTAGGAGACACTATTGAATCAGGTGTCGTGTGGATTATCTTTCAGACATTTTAGACACTAAAATATTTTTAAAGTAAATTTTGTCTTCAGATACAGTTCTTTATTCCATGGTCTCAATTAATATATGTGTGTGTGAGAATTAAATTTTTAAAGTAATTTCCTCCGTAGTCACCTAAGATTTTAATACTGTAGAAATTAATTAAAATGCATGAGTCTTTTAGCAATACTCATTGGTATATTATAGTTCTGCTCCAAAGAGTTTTGAGTCTATGAGGAGCAAAACCCTCTGTTGTGCAAGTGAAGTTTTTTGCCTAGTGTCCCTATAAACGTGAGAACCTTTATACTCAGTAGAGGTGCTTGTAAGTAAGGTAGGCTCTTAATTTTAATGCCTTAATGTAAGGCTCTTAAATTTGGAAGACCTGTCAGTATAATGAAAGCATTTAAAAGTGTTAGGTTCACTAATCATAGACATAACACAAATTTTAGCTTGGTGAATATTTGCAGATTTTAACAGCAATGGAATAGTGGATAAAAACAGAGTTGGATCTACATCAAAGTTTTGGAGACCAGGGCATATGTCTAGATTTATATGCTCTTGAATCTTTGCTCCATAGATGTTCATTTTATCAAATCTCAACTCTTTTACACTCTCTTCAAGACACTGGGAAAAAACAATTGAACTTTCAAATATTTAAAAACAATCTAAATTTATGCTTACATACTCTTATTCTTTTACATAATCTTACTATTTTACTTGCTGTTGGTTTTATTTCAGCAGCCTTTAATGGTGGTGCAGCATCCAGCCAACTAAAAAAACATTTAATGCTGGTTAAACCTTTGTGCAATAGAAACTGAGGCTAATAATCTCATACCTGGGCACTGGTTATTATGATCACAGTTTACATTCCTGACACTGTCTCTGCGGTCTCCCCCATTTTATGCCCAGAAAAAGGAAAAACAGCCAACACTCATTCCAGACTGAAATTTAAACAGCCAAAAATCATTCTACCATTAAGGAAGAAGACAATACAAAGCAAGCAAACTAAATCCAAATACGTTTAAATTGCTGCTTTAGCCTGTGTGGCCTTTTCACGTGATTCATGCAACAAGAAAAAAGAAGAAAACAGACTAAATTAGGATCACAGCTCTGACAAAGTGCAAAGCTTCATATTTTTTCCTCATTTCTAAAATGTATCAACTACAAAATGTCGGTGTGCTAGATCAAAATTAAAACCACATGAAGTGAAATATCAAACTTCATGCTCAAAAGAAGTAAGAAAGTTCCCGAGACACAACCTTAATTTAAAGAAGCAAAATTACAAGTCACGCAGAGCAGTATTCTCCTCCTCTCCTTGGAAATGTGCAGCTCTTTATTATGGAAAGGCAGTAGCCCCTCTGTAGTTAGGGTTGCAATCAGCTTCCATTATAAAACCCTATTTTAGCCCCCTGTAACTTTGGCTTGAAAAATTGGAATACAAATTGCCATATTTTCTCCAAAAGAAAAGGAGAATAGATGAGGATTTTTTGTTTATTTGGTGAGGTGGGAGGATTATATTTTATTTTTTTACTTTTTTGTGTGAAATTGAGGAAAAATTGCTTAACAGTTACAAAGTTTAAGACGCTAAGAAAAAAATTAACCTGATCAAAAATTTTCACTTTTGTTTTTTTTTGGTTGCTACCATCTCTGCCCTTATTAGTTGAATGATTTACAAATAATTTAGCAAAACAGTCCCATTGCCTTTTCTATAATAGGAGGGACAGGCCCAATTTTTGTCTTGGTGATGACAGTAAGAATATTTTGCTGCTGACTCATGCAGACATAGGATTAGGCAATCTGATCAACATTTTCAAAAGCAATTCCTGTCTGGTAGTGTGGTATGCACCTCAAAGTGAAGTAAAAAGCACGTGTTGATCTACCTGCAGTTTTTGAGCAAGGATTTAGTTTTTCTGGAGCTCTCCACAGATTTTTTTTGTTGAAATTTCCAGCACAGAGGGAATGACTGGATGTTAAACTAAAAGACTGCTTTTAGAAAGGCCAGAAGAAAACATATACTTAGTTACTGAGGGCTACTGACTGCAATCTAGAGATTGCCTAATGACACTGTGGTGAACACTAGCCACTCCCAGCATTCAGCCTTATTTATCATGCTTGGCTCGTTTCCTAGGATTAGGTCCAGAATAGCCTCTGGCCATGTAGGCTGTTCAACAAACTGTGTAAGAAAAGAAAGCAAGCATAGTCCGTGGAAACATACTTCCCTCTTTTTTCGGATAGTTGTTATCCCATGTTGGATCTAAGCATTTTAAATTCTTTATGAATAAAGACCTGGCATTCTTGCTGATCTCATTGATTGACAGAGAGAAGAAAAAAAAATTCTTATGGCTTTCCCTTACTTTTGTGTGCACTGTTTAGAAAAGATTTATAGTGCTATTTCCATTCTGTTCACATTATCTTTTCAGTGTTAGAAAAAAACCAAGGGTTTTCTTCCCTGAAAGCTTACTAGCATGTATAAAAAGTTGCGTATGTATGCCAATGTGTTTAAATAAAATATGAATTTGTGTATGAATACTTGAAACTGGAGATTATTTTTCATATAGCAATTTATAGGGGTTTGGACAGCCCACATTTTGTTGTACATTGTGCTATAATATTAAGTACTGTAATTATTAAGTGTGTTTGTACAGAATTTTTAAATGCTGACAAGATGCATAAGAACATAAATTTAGATCCAATTGTGGTCATATACACCCAATATTGAATATACAGGTGAATCCAACTTCAGGCTCTTTTCCTGCAATGCTTAAGATGTCCATGTGAGATCATTGTGTGTCTTCTGGTATAACTTGACTCTTTGAACATGCTATAGTAAAATTATTCAAACTCCAAGAAGACTGTTGCAATACTATTAAAAAAATAGACTATAAATTTAGGTATTTTAATAAACATTGAAAACCGACAAGGTTTTAAAAATAGAATAGAAAAATCTGTACTAGAAAGATGGTTCTCCTGAGCCAATCAGACTGTTTTCTGTAGGATATATCTGTAAATTCTAAAACTTTAGGAGCAGAAGGAAAACTGTTAATCCTGTGCCAAAATACTTGAGAGTGAAAGAAGGAAAAAGATGCCAATATTTTCTCTCTATATATCCACAAAAGATATTTTAAAAGATTCCTTTTTTAACTGGCTGTTTTCATCGTGATAATTAATGTTCAGACCCATTTGAATTTTGCTCTGCCATTCAAAATTCTTAAAACCTGGGAACACTAAGATCACTGTTTCTACAATGTCACTAGGCTTTTTTTTTGGATAGTAAGTATGTGCTGCACATAAGCAGAGATGAGAACAGAAAATGATGCACAGGATGTCCCTGAAGGAAGCAGCTGTCAGGGATCAGGTAAGACATTGCTGGCAATGACTGTTGGAGTTTTGTGTCTGTTGCTGAGAGAGCAGCAGAAGAGGTTCCCTAGTCATTTTCCAAGACATGGCTTTCAGAATTAAAAAACTCTGAAGAACCACAGCTGGAGCCTAGGGAGATATGAGGACAAGAACTTACTGAAAGGCAGGTGTTCAGCAGATGAGTCTTTACCTCTTGACTTCTCTAATCTGGAAAGCAGTGGTATGTGAGCAACAGAAATAAAGAAAGACATCAAGGCCCTGGACCGTGTCCAGAGAAGGGCAACGAAACTGGTGAAGGGACTGGAGCACAAGTCTCATGAGAAGCGGCTGAAGGAACTGGGCTTGTTTAGTCTGGAGAAGAGGAGGCTCAGGGCAGACCTTATTGCCCTCTACAACTACCTGAAAGGAAGTTGTGGTGAGCTGGGGGTCGGCCTCTTCTCACAGATAACTAGCGACAGGACCAGGGGGAACGACTGCAAGTTGCGCCAGGGGAGGTTCAGGTTGGAGATGAGGAGAAATTTCTTCTCGGAAAGGGTGGTCGGGCATTGGAACGGGTTGCCCAGGGAGGTGGTGGAGTCACCGTCCCTGGGGGTGTTTAAGGAAAGGTTGGATGTGGTACTTAAGGACATGGTTTAGTGGGTAATAGGTGGTAGGGGAACTCTTCCAACCTTAATGATTCTATGAAAGGCAGGAGCTTGCCTACAGACAAGTCCGTATCAGAGAAGAGATGTTTCTCAAAGAGAAACTGGAATGCGCCTACTTGGAGGGCCACAGGTGGGCTTCAGTACAAAGATTGTAGGGAAAGATATGAAGGGAACTGTAGGAAAGACAGTTTTCACAGCTCAGGATTTTTATACAGCTATGTTGAGTTTTGTACTTCTGAGGAATACGTCGACAGCAAGACAAGCAAGAATTGTGTTAAGATTTCCAGGGCTCCTTTGTTCTGTCGGAAAGAATGATTTTCCTCAACAAGATTTAGTTTGATGCTGCAAATACTCAGAGGCTAACACTGGAGGTTAGAGGGGTCACTGCTATTCACGATATTCGTGATAGTGTGTGAAAGGAAAGAGTGACACATACAGACACAGATACATAAACTAGGCAGCAATCAGCTCAATCATTTAGAAGTCAAAAGTTCTCTAAAGTAGGGTTGACCTAAACAGAGCCATTTTGCTTTTTGAGTCAAGAGATATAACTTGAAAACTGCTAAATTATGACATGATCTGATATTGTGACTCAAAAGAATTTTTCCATCTGATCAGCTACCTAAATTGCAAATGAAAATCTGGTATTATCCGTGATAGAAAGTTTCTTACCACAACAGCAATATGATTATTGGTTTTTTATTTATGCATTTAATAATACAGTGATTAGGAGAAAGATGTGTTTGAGGGCTTTTTTTAATTAGCAGCAAGAGCTGAGAAAATTTGTTACTCTTAATATTTAGTCTTATTATGGGATTTTTTGGAAAGGCTTAATCCATATTTGACATCACCTTCACGTAATTTTCTGTGCTTATTAAATAACTGCTTTCAGTTACTTATTAAGGCTATATATTAAAGTAAATAAGACTGCAAAGAGAAAAATATTTTCACTTCCCAGTTTTAGATCAGCCTGAATTTCATAAAACTGTAACTCAAACCAGCAATATTCTAATTTCCCTTTCAGGGAGGAACAATTCCAACAACAACAAAAAACATTAAGGATGACTTTTTATGTCCTTTAAATGGTGATTTGTCCAGAGTTCCTTGAGTATTTTTATAGAAAGCCTAAGAGAATTGGGTGTATGCCTGCCAATAAGAGGCTTTGAGAAAACTCAAGTGAAATGTCTGTTTCCAGTTTTCTGTGATAGAATCTATTGGCAGGATAGGAGTACTCCAAAATTTGTTGTCTTTCTCTAGGGTACTGTTAAGTAAACATTTAAGAAAGTAGGTGACTAAGGAGAAGATGAAATCTTTTATGTTATTTCAGTGAATGGAGTATTTCACGGAGAACATGATGAAAACCTTAATGCTTCCACAAGCCGATACATTATTTGGATAAATTTTCTTGTTGATATTAGGTCACGTATCTTTTCCTCTTCATCCTTTTTATTGCTATAACTTGACACTTTTGAAGTAATGTGTTGTACAAACATGGTTAGTACATTTTTGAAATGTCATTTAAAAGTTGAATGCTTAATGACTTGTAGTTTTTCTGCTATGGCAGAAACTATCTGGCAGTTTTCCTCAGGATGAGCCTGCTAACAAAACTCACTCTGGGCTGATTTACTGTATTTATTCAACCAGGTGCTATATGAGTTTGGCAACTTTGGCAGTGCTATTGGCTATAATGACTCTGCACTGGTGCTTGATGATGCCAACACATGCAATGAATTTACTGGCACCAGCAGAGAATATTTCATTCCCTTATCTCTTTAGGAAGAATCAAGCTTCATCTCCCATATTGCTTTTTATCCAGTACATCTCATGTAATCTCTGATTTCTTTGATACCTCTCCATTTCTGGAATATTTAGTTGTGACTCTGCTGTGCTAATAGCTGTTCTTAGAAATAGAACTATTATTATAATATTATTATTATATTATTAATATTCTGTTATATTGAAGTTCCTTTATAATAATATTTTCACTGTCTACTTTTCCTCTCATGGGGTCTCTTAGACATCATTAATAAGTTTTGTCTCTTTAAAATAGAGCTGGAATATCATTTGGCAAGATGTAGGAATACAGAGAGTACATATATTTCTGCAGAGGAATGAAAACTTTCTTTTTTTCTTTTCTTTTTGTTTTTATTGTAGCAGTCTCTTCTTCCTAACTGTGAAGATAAGCTAAACTCAGGTAAAAACTTTGAAAATTTCAGTGTTATTTAATAGAATACTCAGAGTACTAATTTAAAGTTCTATGCTGTTTTTGAAGTTTCCCCTGAACTTGAAGAGCAGCCAAATAATGGTTGCACAGTCTACAAGGAAATTTTCTCTGTCAGTCTATGCTGTGGTCTATCCTGCATATTACAACCATTAATTTACAGTTTTGTTTATGCTCTTTGAAGAGGATTTTATTTATCAATAGAAGACTATAAAAGACTATAAAAATTCTTGCACCTTGGCATTCATATTAGATCTGCTCAATTTCTTACAAGTCTGAATGGTAGCTACTGCATACTGCAATGCACATTTATTTCATTTGTGTTTCTACAATGAATCATCATTCTCCTATTAAATTTCTTTTTGAGGTATAGCTTAACCCTTTGTTTATCTGTTCCTTGTTGTTGTTCTAAACTTTGAACATCCTGTTAATCTGTATCTACAAATTTTTCTCATCCCCTCATTCCATGTTCTTCCCATGATGTGACAGGATCTCAATAGCTTTGTTAAATGAGCGGTACCTTTAAGATAAGTGGAACAATTCGCAACCCAGGACACTGGAAAACACAAAGACAGTGACCTAAATGCCAGTCTCACTCCATGATCAATTAGGGCCAGGCACAGCAGGCACAAAAAAGAAAAGAAAAAAAAAAACCTCCCCCACCAAACAAGCAACAACAAAAATCCCAACAAAAAAAACCCCAACACCCAAAACAAAACAACAACAACAACAACAACAACAACAAGAAAAGGAAAAAAGCTCCATCTGGTTGAGAAGACAGTGGCCAGTCCCATAAATAACACAAGCTGTCAAGGAAACATCATTCCTATAGTACTCTTTGTATTGGCTTTCTGTTCAACTACAGATCCACTACAAGGAGTTTCAGAGCTTTGCATAGGCTTGGACCACACTTATCTCTTCAACTCACCATAACAGCCACTTTCATTAGTTATCCCCAAATTAACCCGGTGGAGGAAGAAATGTACGGAAGTAAAGAACCCGAACATACACAGTTCTAGAATTCTATTGCACATGCACAGGCACATACACAACAACATTTCCCCCCCCCACCCCCGCCCCCCCAAAAAAAAAAGAAAAAATCCAGGCTTTCATTTCGGCCAAGTTTTTCTGAAACAGGAAAATAAAACTCATCAATAACATTACATTTGGAAAATGTAATTGCAAACTCCACACCATAGTATGAAGTAAAGATGAACAATATGCTTTACTTTTCACTTGTTCGTATTTTAAATACTTCTGTTGGTAGCTAATAAGTAGTTGGCAATACTAAAGAGAGAAAAGAAACGCTGCTGGTTTTTACTCGGTTAGAACAGCCATACATTATTTTCACATTCAGAAGATTTTTTTCATAGTGGAAAAGGAAAGATCATTCTGTACTGAACATTCGTATTCTGGTAGCATCTGTTACTAGGGCAGAAGGTGAGTGCTGGGTGCTGTACAAGCATACAAAACATAGAAAACTAATAGTTCTGGAAGTTTAGAATATTAGTGCGCAACAGAAATGTGCCTGCATTTTTTTAGATGGAAGCTTTGCCTTTTGAGAAATTGACCACTGGAAACACTAATAGAGAACACGAGCAATGTTGAGATGGTGTTCAGCCCTGTCAAAAACAGGAGGAGGACCCACAGACTCAATACTACCTCTGGAGTTTCCTATCACTTGCTTGGAGTGTTTTCTCACCAGACCACTTTTCCTCTGGGGGGTTTAATGCCATTTGATGTCTCCTCCCTGCCTTCAAATTTACATGGCACTTCTGTTCAGGGTGTGTGGACTCCAAAAAGAGGAGCGAAAATTACTTTCAACAATTTCATCAAATTTGAGGAGTTTTCTCCTGTGAGGGGTAGCAAGTTTCCGTGGTCCAATGCTAGGGTAAATCTCTGGCACATAGTGGAGCCACCATTTCCCAGAGCGTTTCATCTGTTTTACTTAAACATTCTCCCCTCTACTGCAGAGGGAGACAAAGGATTCTCCATTTTTCTAAGGTCTCCCCTGGGGAAAAGAACAAAAGACATATATAGTTTCTGTACATGCGGTTTCTTAGTTGAACATACAGTTTGTAGCTAAACTTTATTTCTGAGGAATCAAACGGTTACTCACACGCTCAAAATATTAAAGGACGTGAAAGTTGTGGCATGAGCAGGGTGAAGAGAGGCTGTGGATATTTTGTTTGCTCAGAGGTAAAATGGTGATCCCCGCTCCTTGCTGTCAATCTGTTGAAGATAAATAACAAATTGCCGCATTTATTTCTTCTCCCTTGTTTGCATTTAGAAGATGACACACAGAAAATTCGCTTTGAAACATTTCCTTAAAGGCACATGATAAATCCCTATGGAGAAATTCACAGCCTGAAGAGAGCCTTGCGCTTGGGTTTGATCGTGACAGATAGCAGTGGAAATACAGTACTTGGTGCCCCGAACTAAGAGACCATTATGTGTGCAACTCACAGTGAGACCATGGCAGAATAAAGCTTCCCCCCAGCCCCACCCAGAAGTGTGGCTGCCTTTGTAATTTTAATTGGTCTGTGTTTGTGGAGTGGGGCCTCTATTTACTTATGGCTTGGGGCTTGTGTTTACCAAGCCTGGTGGAGGCCAAGTGTCATATCACTGAAGCTTAGTTCCTGCAAGCTCTCCTGCTATATCTTGAGGCACTTTTCTTTTCAGTATCTGTGCCTGTCTAATTCGCGAGCTTCTGTGAAACAAGCACAGGAGGGTACAAGGCCTACAGGGAGGAATTACACCTAATTACTCAAATAATTGCTAGGCTGTTGCCTTCTTAGTCACTGAAAATAATTTCCAGGTCCCTGGCTTTTATAGATAGTCTTCTAGAGGCAGGAGGACACAGCCCCCTTTTTAACTCAGCCCATTCACTCACAAAATCAGAACACTCGAGCCTGCAAAATTAATAAGCACCACTTCCATTACATATATTTTAGGTTGTTGTTGCCGTGGCGATAAAGTCAGGGACATTGAATCTCCTCTGTTGAGCCATTGTTATCATCCCTGGCCATCTGCTGCAGAGGAGTGATATTCCATCTCATTTGCATGATGACTGATATATGGGAGGTTTGGAAGGACATATGCCACAGCAATCATGTGATGAAAATTAAAGTGAAAGTTTTGGGCCCAGAGCCGAAAAAAATCTGTGTATGCGCATGAGGCTGTTGATGTGCAAATGTGAATCATATTGAGAAGGTTTGAATAGGGAGGTGTGACGTAAAGAGGGGACACAAACGCAGGTGCTTATCTCTAGGCAGTCAAAGGCACTGGATGTCATATCATGGGAACTACCTTTCAAAGACACAGCTTTAGTGCACAGTTCAGCACACAAGGGAGGAGAAACATATAAGTTTTGGAAACAAAAATAAAGTAAGTTTAACAACTTTTTCACAGTATTCTGAACCCGTTGATGTTTAAGCAACTTGTACTATTAGTAACTTTCTGTCTTTTCTATTGTTTGTGCTCTTATTTTGCAAAAAAGCAAAAAATCCTGTCCATATGTCAATGTTGAAAGCTTGAGAGGTTTGTATTAAGAAGTTTGAGGGGTTTTAATCCGTGTTTAAAATGCTCTCTGCAAACTTTTCTTTTTGTTTAAATGACACTAATGCTGTTTCTTCCACAATGTATGCTTGGTCATTATCTTAAATGCTATTTTGGGCCTCAATTAAAAAATAGCTACTTGTAACTGCTTTGAGAAAGCTTTCTGAATAAAATGTCATGGTGTAATTGCATTTATACTGCCTCAGTAAAGCCTTTGTTCATATACATTTTAGAATTGTGCAAATTTGCAGCTCTAGATATTTGATTTGAGGAAATGATCACAAGGACACTTTTCCTCTCGTTTTGAAAAGTTACTGAACTTAAATACTACCATTGAAAAAAAGAGAGGGGTTAAAAACGAGACGGGAGAGGGACCAGTGTATTTGTAGGAACTGTTCGGTAGATGCAGGTTCACTTGCAGTTATGTATTACACACCAAAGCTTTCTCATGATGTTTTAGAATGCTTTCAGATCATGTGTAATATTTTTAAAATTAAGATTGCTGATCAATATGTTTAATAGCATTACTCTAAATGAAAGAGTCTTTCAAAGTGTGACATTTCAGCCCTTCAAATTATTTGGGATTCAGAGAGTGAATTGAGAGATTCTGATTAAAAACCGAATGCTGTACTTTAGAATGAATGTTTGTGTCAGGAAAATCTTTAGAAAGTTAAATGACAGTAATATCAGGCAAGGTTGAAGAATGAAATGGACCTTCTGGGACAACATTTTGCAGGAGGATGATTTTTATGAAATAGTATTTGATGCTAGAGAAAGTCTGTTTAACACTGAACAGCAATAGCTCTCTCTCTCTCTCTGACTTTCTTTTGTCTTTAACAAAGCACTTAGTTCAGATGTTTGTCTTCCTTCATATGTAAATAGCAAGGCAATCTTCTGCAAGGTGCTGTGAATTTTTCATTTAATAGATTATAAAAGCACAAATCCCAGATTTTATCCTTAAACTGTATGGGGTGAACTTTGTCAGTTAAGGGTCTTTTTAGTATTCAAAACGACCATTTATTATCTCTTTTGTCAATTAAATTAGTTAAGTTAATTGCGTAGATGTGTCTTCTTTGGTTTGGCTCTGCAATGGTTTTGTAATTCCTGGGGAAAATTACAGCATTTGTGATGAAAGCTTTCTCTGAGACAATAATATATTTCTGCTATAAGGTGGCTAACAGATAATCCAGATTCGGAATGAAGAATTTCTAAATATAGACTTTGCCTTCTAACTTCCCAGTTTGGAGCATTTTATTTTTACTTGTAAATATCATCTGCGTATTATAGTACTTTCATGCCTGCAGGCTAAGATTACCAGTCTTCCTTTTTTTCCTCCTCCTTCTAAATATTCAATTACTCAGTGGTAATTATTATTATGTGGCCTTCTTGGCTTACTGCATTATTAGATTAATATAGATTTCTTGTGCCAAATTAGCGGAAATCACTGTTATACACAACAACAAATCACTTTTTTTTTTTTAGTTTTATTTACTTTGTTGAATAACAGGAAGACTTTGACATCATCAGGTTTTATTCTTCAGACTTTTAACGTGTCTTTGAAAGCTGAGCGGGAGAGGGCGTATTTTTGTTTTGCTTTTTCTTTTGTCGGTTCCTAATAAGTTGAAACTTTGGTTAAATTACAGTTTAGTTCGTTCAAAAATCTATAAACAGGGACATTTGTGAATGAAATTACCGTTAAGGTCCCCTGATCTCTGGTTATTGTTCCAGAGGTGTGTAGCAGAGGTAATTTCAAGAAAAACTGAAAATGAAAGAAAAGGAGCTGTCCAGGGTACTGCAGCTGATTAATATTTCCTGTTACTGTACAGAAAAAATTCTTTACTGAAGTGTTCACAAAACTGTCACCATTTACTACTGGGTTCTTCCCCCCCTCCAAAAAAAAAACCAAACTACTAGAGAAACCTTATATTGAAGTTAACTATAAAAAAAAGGTGTATGAAAACCTTATTTTCGGAGCACGTCATGTTTCTCTGAATAACAAATACACTCTCAGATTACAATCACTTTCACAACTTTCTTATTAAAACTGAATTTTTATGTGAAGATTTTTGTCAAAGTTACAGGCAATAAAACTTTTCCAGTCTAAATTAATCTTTGAGTATAACACAAATGGTTTCTATGGTACTGCCGCAATGTAAACAAAACAAACAAACAAAAAAACCCCAGATCCCAATCTTGCATTACTTGATTGCTTTTGAAATGAATTCTTGTCCTTATATGACCTGAAATGTGTGGTTACAAAGCTATAGAAATCCAAACGATCATATTTGTTTGATATGAAATGAAAAAAAATAGTTAAATTGAAAGTTTAACATCATGAAATTCAAAATCCCAAGCGGTATATAAACATTAAAAGAAACTTTGGACTGCTAATCCTAGGAAATGAGTTTTATGGATTGAATTCAACAAGGCTTCAGAAATGGTTCCATCTGCTGCCTAGCAGCTGGTGAAAGGATAAATTTAATTCATTAATTCATTTGGAAAAAAGGATCCAAGTAGTAAAGACTTCATTGCTCGTAATGCACATAGGTGGAAATCAAAACTGAAATTAGGTCCAGTTGATCATCTCTGATAATGAGGAACATTTTCTTTGTTATTGTTATAATGATCTTGATCACGCGGTTGACAATATATTGGCTATATGCTGTTAACCAATATTTTTATGTCTCAAGATCTTGAGAAGCGTGCTGAAATCATAAGTCCTCTTCCAGGAGGAACCTCCCTACTTTGGGAGTTACAGATTATGTAGGTTTAAAAAGCCGGAATGTTTCACTGAAACAATATTGCTGCCTTGCTACGAATATTTGAAATTTCTTTCCTATTAGGTCAGTTTAAGAACACAAAATAAGGTACCATTAAAATTAGAAAATAAACTTATTCACAGTTAAGTCACCATACTAATCCAAAACTAGAAAGCCAAATGTAAAGTGTTTCTTACTTCCTTTACTTTTCTATTAAAGTCACAGTCTTCATCTTTTCTTTCCTGTCTTTACCCATTTTCTTTTCATAATAAGAGCTAAAAACTTGCTCAAGAGTAAAAGGGAAAAATGTAAGTTAAGGACAGAGAAAAGGCAATATTGAAATATCCAGAGTTAATTAGTTAATGGAACAAATGCTTCAATAACATGACATTTAAGTTCTAGACATAAAGTTATCTAGATTATCACTACTTCCAGATAGATTTTTTTTTAAAATTTTTGCCTCTACTTTCTTTTAATCTAAATCACAGGCAGTGAGTGCAAAGTTATCTAAGGCTTTCGCACCATGAGACCGTCAAAGGCTCTTTTTCACCTTATATCAGGCACAGAGGTAAATGTACACCTTATTACTTTCTGAAGGATACATGGGACTGATGAACCTGTTATCCTGAAACCAGTTAAATATATGCCGATGCCTATTTTCAATGTTTCTGCTTGAGATGGTGATTTCATGAATGATATTTGGCTTTTACCATTTTCTCTGTAGCCCATAGCTCACTGTGGTGGGTTTGTTGGATTTACTATAAAGGTTCTGTTCGCACCCTGTGGGTTGGGTTAAGAATTAGGATTTATGCATTTACTTCTACTGTTGCATTGTTTATACAGCTTTGGTTTAGTTTTGATCCCTTTTTTTTTTGCCTTTGAGGCTCTTCCACAGTGTCAGCTGCTGACTGATAGTAGGAGAACGGCCTCGTGGTGTGAATGAAAGGGACCTAGCGGTTGGTAAACAGAGATAAGGAATAAATAGAGCACAGGCAAAAGGAGATAGTTCTGTGGGAGCCCAGATTGCCGCCAGTCTGTTCAAGTGAGATGCAGTGCCTGTCCTTTTCCCAGATTAAATTAGTGTGCGAAATCTCCAGTGACCTCCTCCCCTTCTCCCCATACTCTTTAGCCAAGCTGAACAGCCTCTGCTGTAAAGTATTCATTTTATCCAGGGACAAGTTGGACAATAGAACTCTCCCTGTTACTTATGGACAGCTGTCGTGATTCATAGGGCTTTTCAGCATTTCATTTTTCATAAGAGTTAAAAGGGTTTTACCTTGTAACTGACGAGAGGTTAGAAACGCAAAGACACCAGCCCTAAGGTTGCCTGTAGTAAGAAAGTTAATAAATAAATATCACGCACACACCCCCCCCATATCCCCTCCCCAGTGTGTGAAAGGCTGTGTATTTTGTTAGTGTTGCTCTTCTTATTTAAAGGGGTTTAATTGTGATAACATGATTACACTGAAGCATGAACTGCATGGAGAAATTAACAAGCAGAGACACAGCGATATGCAGGGCCCCCAAGGTTCCCTAAATTAAAGGTGACCAGTGCGAACCCAGTGAGTGCCCTTTTCCCTTCTTTGCCCTTGCTTTTGCCTACATCTCCTATCACTTTATTACCTGCAAATAACTCCCAGGAAAGAGTAAACCCTCATGAGATACCTCTGTGGTCCCGTAATTTTTTTAGTGATTTACTGCAAATATATTCAGCATTTTGACTGATTAAATAGACCTTCGGCAACCTTGAGGGTCACTGTGTAGAGTATGTACATAGAAAATGCATCAGCCCATTGTACCCTGGCAGCTAATGAGATTGGTCGTTAAGTAAATGACACAAAGCCTACAAAAAAAGCTTAGCAGCTCACTAGAGTATCACAGAGTGTCCCTGCACACCACACAACGACACAAACAGTGGACTAACCTAGCCCACCCCTGCTTTATTCTACATCACTGCTTCCCTGATGTCAGCGTGAGAGGCAGAACAAAGGCTAAAAGGCACACGGTAAGTCAGTCTGACAATTATGCCCTAGGGAGAAAGTAGAGCAAATCTTAGCCTAACCATGGGGTTGAAAGTCCGTTTCTAGACAAGTAGGTCATAATGAAGGGATTTTTTTTCCTCCCCCTGTCACTTCACGAAGGGGAGAAAAATGTCTCTGGAATCAAGGTTGGGTTTGTTTCTTGTTTGTTTGTTTTTCTTTTCTCTCTGTCTGATGTGCCAGCTTACAAAAGTTTCCGGAATTCTGAAAGTATCGTGAAGCAGTATGTTTTGTGAACTGGATATTGTAATTATAGTGTAATGGAAGAAATATTCTTTGCAAGAACCGCCACACAATAAGCACCACCTCAGATGTACATTAACATTTGATGAACTTTACAGACGGAAAGTTTCTTTTTACTTCTCTGTAAAAATCTGCTGGAATTGTGTTATATGTACAAATACACATTTCAATTCACTAGCCAGCTACTTACACCCCTAAATACCTGGTACAGTTTTTACAACTCTGCAGATAGAAATGAAGTTGTTACTATAATTTTGTTAGGGTTTTTTTTAAACAGATTTTTACATGATGTCTCTCTCAGTGTTGTCTTTTACGTGAGCTGAAATTGAAGAGTTGAAGATTTGCTGTTAAACTGTTACACAGTCATTACCTATTTTCTATGCACAGCAGAAAAATATTCAGCTGATATCTTAGAGCAGCAGTGCCTGTGTATCCAATGATAAAATCTTTTCCTGCAGTGTTTCAGTTTAGTGTCTCAGGACACTTTATTTTGCTGAAAAATGGCAACAGGAAGTTGCCAGAAAGTCTTGTTTGCATTGCTAAAATGTTTCTGTCTGCTTTGCACTTTGGAGGCTCAGGGGATGTTAGGTTCAAAGCAACATGATATTATTGCAAGATGCCTGTGTGAATTAAGTAATGCTTCTCCCTCCTGCGCCTCCCCCCCCTCCCCAAACCACTGAAAACTATATGAACGTGATGGTTTTTAAGAATGCTTACTCAAATACAGACAGTTAAAGAAGTGGGTTTTAGCTATCAGCCTGCATTACAGTTGTTTCTTTTTGTTGTTGTTGGTTTTGTTTTGTCTTGTTTTCTTTTCCTTTGGAATAGGTATTTAACTTGGGAAAACTCTTGCCAGTACATATGTATTTATATGTGTCAGGATAACCTGTTCACTTAAAACTCTTCATAGGTCACAGAAGTCAGTTCACTATGATATGCTTGCCCAGGGACATCTTTTTTACTGCATAGACAAGTATCATCACGGTTTATAGAAACTAAGATAAAACGTGATATTTTAACGTATACATTTGGTGATTCCTTGCCAAGCTGTGTGTCTGTGCATGCACATACACGAATCCGCAAGTGCATATTTATGTAAAAAGTGTACGCACACACACAAAAAAAATGTTCACCTGTATAGTATCCCAGTTTATTGAAAATCAGATCCCAGTTTATTGAAACTCAGTATATATTAAGTAACAGTTATGTCTGCTTTTGCATTTCCCAATATTTCCAGCTTAGGAAATTTAATGAGGATGTAAACAAACTCTCATGAATTTCTGAATTTAATTTTATTTTCCATATTTTTAAGGTGTGTGCACCTTAGCAACATATTTTCCTTACATTATCTCAGAAAATAGGAGATATGCAGGAATCAGAACACAAGTTTGCTTGCTCTACGAAGTCCTATAATTCATACCTAATTGCTAGATCAGCAGCGATTTAGTAAGCTACAGCGTTACAACACAGTTCTGCTTTGAACTTTGATAATTGATATTAAGTTTTCAGTTCATTTTAACAGGTAAGATTTGAGGATATTTATGTTCAGGTGCTTCACCACAGCTTTTAATAACGAGCACATCCCTACACACAGTCATCGTGCTTTTTACATACCTATGTGAACGACAGTAAACGGTATTTTGTATTACAGCATTCATCACATTAATGAATAAGTTTAGCTGTCCTTTATCCTATTAAAAGTAGAGAGTGATTTCATAGGGGTGATACACAGCAGTGCTACAAAAATCATGCTGCTACTGTAATTCGGCAGGTTAAGCCACAGTAAGTTTCAATAGTTTTTCACAGATTCATTATTTTTTCTCTTGTCTGTCATTTCTTTAGCATGCCTAAGAGCAAAACCAAAGAAAACATGATTTCTGATAATTAGTGTTGTTCACCCGATCTCCTTGAAAAATGTAACATACCAGATTTTTAGAAAACACTATTCAATAGACTTTTTGGACCTTACAATCCAATATGAGGCACATATCTCTGTGCTCAGTTCCAGGGGACACCAGTGTAGGTTGTGCATGTAGATCTGAAAAACTTTCTGGCATTATACAGCTGATTTGAATAATTCTAATTCAGTTTGGTTTTTTTGCATGCTTGTAGATTTTCAAGCTAGTAATCCCAAAATATCTGATGTTCCTGATAAGCAAGTATCTCCAAGGTCAGTCACAGACAATCCACCGAAGGCCCAGCTCTATTGCTCCAAAATAAAACATAGCGAACAACATGCAGAATAAACTTTATATTCTGCTATATCCCTATCTATTTGGAACATCTAAACCAAAATTTATCTGTTACTTAACTGATTAATTTTGGAAGTATACATATATAACTGGGACTGGGTCACTTCTTATAGTTTATGTGCCCATAGTTGTGGATTATTAAAACTGCATAAGCAGAGTCAGTGCTTCTGAATTTTAATTATCTTGAATCGCTTCAGACTAAAGATACTGTTTAATTAGTGATAAAAAAGATTGTCTCCCTCTTAACTTCTTTTAGTACTTACATAAAATCTCTTTGGAGGAGAATTGCTCTCATTTATATTTGTGGAAGACTTCAAATAATACTAGCAACTTTTGCCTTTCTAAATTACAGATTTCTGGTTCAAAATAATCTAATGGCAAAAATTACTTTATAATGAAAATGGGGCTTAGTGTCTTCAGTAGGTGAACACTTAGAAAAGCATTTGTACATGAGTGATTCCACTGAGGTGAAGTTGATGTCTCACTTCACTAGAGTAAAGCAGGTGTGTAAGTGTTTTGAAGACAAGGGGGTTATTGTTTTGCTTAATAGATTTGGGTAACAATTGCTAGCTCATTTTTCAGATTTGGCTTCATATGTGAACTTTTCTTTCCACTAAGGAACTTTGGTTAAAAGAAACTTGCTTTTCATTTAAAGACATTTAGTAAAAAGACATTAAAGTAAAAACTCTGCTCCATGAGGTGTTAGATTAAAAAAAAAGCTTCAGAACTTTTGAAAATATCATTTCATATGAGTATTGGAGTTCCCAATTTCTTCTTAACAGTGTTCCTTCAGGTAACAGTAAGAGTAACTACGTCGGTTCCTTAAACCTCAGGGGAAAATATGACACCTTCATTGCTTCTTCCCCCCAACTCAGAGCACATGTACAGCATCTGGACTGCACAACAAAGTAGTAATGGCTCCAAAGGTACTGTTATGGACTATCAGGTCAATAATCCTTATGCTAAGAAGGATTTATATGATACAGAATAATGCTTCTGTCATTTCTGAAGTAAAAACCCACTTTTTAATGAGCATCAAAATACTGTTTTGCAAGCTTCATGTCAGAGATATTATGGTAGTTAAAAAAACCCAACACACATACCATCTTCAAATAAAAGTTCACATTTAAGTGTTTGGATAATATAAATGTTAAAATACTGTAAGTAGGCAACTACAGTATCCCAGAAAGAGAATTTTTTAAAAAATGTACTTATTACTGTTCTCAAATGTTTTCTTCCTTGCTATATCAGAAGAGTATAGGGTATTTCCATCATGTCTTCAAACAGCATTTTTATGATACAGTCCAGAAATAGATTTAGCTTAGGGGGGGCTTTTGTTTGTTTTGTTTAATTTTTCTACTGTGTGATTTTATCCTGCTTCAAGCGGAAGTTCAACACAATCTAACATACACAATCTAGATCTTGTTGCAAAAGTTTGAAAGTAAGGACAGCGGTCATAGAAATCCAAGACTGTGATTTTTGTAATAATTTATTTTTTTATAGACAATTCAATGTCTTGTGATTAAAAAAACCCACAAAACGTTTGATAAATTTTCCATTTTTTTGAAAATATATTTTCTTCTCTAACAATGTGTTTAACTCACCGTGCATACAAGATATGGAAAGTCACCAAATCCTACACAGAGAACTACCATAGCTATACAAATGAAGAGACTGAGTACACATGACATTTTCATTGTATCTCTAACATTTTATAAAATTAAACACCATTTTGAAGTATAGGTCTGATGGGAATCATCCTATATATAAGCATTAGACATTTAGTGAACAAAGTGCCGCTGAACACATAAATCACTCTAAATAACATTGACACTTAGTCTAAAGAAACATATTCAAGGCTCAAGTGTATGGTCAAGCTACTTTATGGAGAGCTTTCCCATTATTTTTGTGAGAAACAGTGCTGTCTACAAAAAGGGTTAAAGAAAATGCATTCTGTTGCATCTGCTTACTAAATCCCTTACTTTAGTAGAAATTCAAATTTTGTAAAGATTATTCGTTTTATTGATGCATATAATTATAATCACAAGCCATCTGCTGATTTGGCAGGCATGGTTAAAATTCTCTAACTCTCATAACCTTTCAAGTACAGTGCCCTTGGGACTCTATTTCACTTTTATATTTTGGAAAACATGTAGGGACAAACAAGAGAGGTCATCTGCCGAAAGTCAGACCTGTAAAACATTAAGAGAATAAAGATCATGATGACTGCTCTTGTTTTAATAGCAAAGAAAGTATTTTCGATTTTATTTCTGACTTCAGGAAGGATTATGCTGGTTTCCATCACGCACTTTGGGAATTTGAATTTTTTCTGGGGATTAAAGCTCTCTCCTAGCACTCCTGGGATCTGGGTTCCAAGTCTAAACTAAAAGAACAAATATTGTTCAGTTTGGTTGTCACAGGTGAATTAAACATATTTGACCTTGGCCTTCATTTTGCTTTTTACACAATTCCCATTGCATTTCTATTTGAAAGGTTTTAACTAACACTCTCCTCGTGGGTTTTTTTTTGTTTGTGTTGGGGTTTTTTTGAGCTTGGTCTTACTGAGTTTCACAGAGAGACACACCTGTCACATATTTAGCTTTTTCCCATGAAGCTCAGAAAAGCATTTAAATTTTGAGAGCTATATATAGAAAGGCATAAAACATTCATTGCCCTAGTCCTTCAGAAACGCATGCCGGTATTCAGATTAGCCTACTGTTGACTGGTGGTTAGCCACAGTTACAAATGTTTGGGCTTTTTGTTTATGAGAAGTCTTGTTCTCCATTTCCTTGTATCCTTCACCATGTTTAGCCAAGACATTTGTATACCTAACATTTCTTCTTTTTTGTTGTTGTTTTTATTGTGTTACATGTGGTGTTACTCTGCTCCTTCTAATAGAAAACATCCGCAGGGAAAAAAATCTGGGAGATATTCTCTCTGTCACAATACAAAAGTAGCCACATTTCCCCAGGTTGCTCTGAGTTAGGAAAAAGGGTGTTTCAGAGAGAAAATACATGAAGGTGGAAAAACTTGGTGCAGAATGGGATAGTCCAGTGACTTCCTGATATTAGCAGAAGGCAAAGACAATCATCCCTCAGCAGAATTGTCTTGCTTAGTGCTGTATTGACGTGTATCTCGCAGGAATAAAAGATGCAACTCTCACTTCTGTTTAATTAGTGTATCTGAAGGCCTGTATACAGCATGCGTGCTGCTTTTCTCCTTTTGGAGGTTTGATTCTCACCCCACACCCTCATTATGACAAGCAGGAGGGAAATGCACATGTTTGAAAGTGTCTTCACAGCTGAAACTAGGGAAACGGGCCGAGAGTAGCTCTGGTTTATTTCACAACCAATTAAGTATGACATCTGTTGAAACTCAGGAAATAAGTCTCCCTTCCCCCTGTTCATATACTTACTTGAACTGCCAGTCTTTTGTTTGGATATGGGGAATTTTACTCCCAAGACTTTTTTCCCTTTGGAGTAAATACACAAAATAAAGAAAACAAGACATAAAAAATAATTTTTTTAACTAGCTTTCACTGAGTGCATGTGGAAAAGTCATGCTCGGCTCTCACAAATCAAGGAAATGATTGTGGCAATAATTTGTTGCCTAAACACTCACCTCACATGCTGAAAAAAGGGCATTTTGTGGCAGGCAATGTAGGCACAATAACATTTTCATTTTTAAATATCTGCCTCTTGTTGTTGGCTCCCTCAGGCCAACAAGAGTTGCTAGAAGGAATTTGGGTATTAATTTCTTTAATTTTATGGTTTAAAACTTGGCACTGAACAGAAGACACCAAATAGAACGGGGCGTGTGGCATTACGTATCGTTGAAACAAACCAAGAAAAGAATTAAATGCAGAGCCACTGTCAGTGGCGACTTCAGGTTTCTCCAGTGTACAATAGCTCACATAATAAACCAAGGAAGAAACACAGATAAGCTTAAATGACAAACTTAGACTTAAGAAAACCACTGTATTCAGTATCAGATAATAGTAGTTCAACCTGAGAGACACTTCCCGTTTATCAGACATCAATCCATGTTACGTGTTTACTTATCAGGAAAATTTCTATTCCTTCACAGAATATTGTCCAATCCAAATATTATAAAGAGGTATTTTAGTCCATACCAACTGTTAAGAGTTCAGTTTTCATCTGTTGTGCTTAGAACTTGATTGTCTTCATTCTTCTATATCTAGATAGAGAAATATTTGACTTATCGTGCTGACCTTTTTCTTTCTCTGCCTCTTGGCACTGAATTCTCCTGTCACTCTGAAGCCACACAACTCATGTTAAAGCTGTGGCTAACTCTCCTTTCTTTAATTTACTCCATCCACTAGTGCTCTCTTTTATTTGTTCGTCAGCTTTGTTTTGTTTGCCAGTTCTTTCCTACAAGGACTGGCACTGCCTCTGTTCCTGGAGGATGGTTCACTACTTCATTTCTCTTGCTTTTTCATCCCTATTTTAAAATACAGCTCGGAAGCCACATAGGGTACATGTTATTTAAGCTGTAAGATGCTTCTCAGCGATTGCCATAGGTTTCTGGGTTAGAAATCCTCTGGTGAAATGTCTGTGTGCGCAGTGGAAGTGTCTAGACCTGAGGCATTCATCCAGATTCCCTTTAGAGTCAGTGAAAAGAGAGGCACATTTCTTGGATGCAATTCATCTCACCCCGAAGTAGACGCATGAAATAAGTAAGACGTATCACACATCCACACAGCGGCAGAAGTGCCTACAGGTTGCCTACAGGATACCCCGAGACTATGGGTAGCGGTTACTACCTCAGAAATATGTATCTGCATTTCAGGCGGGTAAAGTTAGGGTGGTGAATCCTGTCTTTCCTGTCTAGTGTACAAACTGGACTTGATTTCTTCTTATATCTTGTCTCTACAGAAACTTACTATTTCTAACAGTTTCATATAAGACAGTGATACAAATAATATAGCATACTTTAGACCAAAAGTTTCCCCTTACATATACATGGCATTGATGAAATTCAGTGGGTGCTCAAGCATTAATGGATGGCAGAATAGTAAAACTGAGTATTGCTGTACAGCTCAGAGGACCGAATTTTGCCCCTGAAATGTGATATTTACAAAAGGGAAGGGTGCAATTTCCTGCTTTGTTCTTATGTTACCTTTCAGAAAAGGCTTTCTTTTGTCAAAACTAATTCTTGAAAGATAAGAACTGAGCTCTAAATATTTAACAGTATCATACGTTTCAAAATACAGTAGAGATTTCTATATTAAACCAGCTGGGTTTTTTAAACACTGGTGGTGGAAGCATTTCCATACTCAGCTCCACATTTTCTTTCTCCCATTGATCATTACTCAGACTCTGTAGGCACATTTAGGGGTGTCTCTGAGATTTCTTTCTCCTCAGGCTTTCAAGACTGTTTCTCACACTTCGAGGTGACAGAAGAATAGATTAGATGATGGTTTTGCACTGTTTCTGTGGGTAATTGTAGTGATTCAATGTTTCTCATGCCATCATAAAAACTACAAGCAAGCTTTCAGTTCAAAATTTCAGTTACAGTGCATACTTTACATAGATTTCAAGTGGTTTTTTTCCATGTTTGAAGAGATTTGATGACACAGCTTTTGATTTTTAGAGGATTATTTACCATATTCATAGCTTTAGCACATAGGTGTGGGATTTTTTTTAAAAAAAAAGTTCATCCTTTAAAGCTCTAGGGACAGGTTCTCAAAGTTTCTTCAAACCAGAGCAAAGAGTTTAAATTGTATTTCTGAGTGGGCAACTCAGAATTTCTTCAGGGATCAGAACTGGATGGAGCTCCACTAAGCTGTGCTAACCCTTACATAGTGGATGGTCCCCATGGAACAGCATGTGGCTGTACACTGCCCTAATCTATGTCATGGAAGGCGCAGGTTGGCCTCGAAGCACGGAGCCACAGCTAGGTCTCTGACAGTCCTTTGCCTTTTCATACCCTTTCTCTGAAGGGATGATAGCCACAGTAGTAAACTCTGCTGTAAGATTATGCTCAGCTTGATCTAATTTTGTAACAATGAGTTTTACAAAGGGTTAGTAACTGTGTGTCTCCAGTAGCACTTCCACAGATGAGTTTCAAAGTCAATGAAAATCATGCCCAAAATTGTGCTCATGCAAAGTTCATTATGGTATAAATTGACACCAGTTCAATAAAGATAAACCTTTAGACTGGTTTAACATTTAACATTTATCCTGAAAAGATTGACCTGCTCACATATAATATTCTCAGAGTTTTCTTCCCCACAATCAACATTTTAGTCATTAAAAAGTGTCCTCTTAAACATCTCTAACTCAGCATGAGAGAATAAATAGCTTTAGCCCTGAATGCTTTGGGCTCGATGTTATTTATAGCAACAACATTAGTAATATCGCTTATTTTTATTGTTATTAATGTGAATAATGTGCTACTATTTTGTGATCACAAGCAATAATATCCTAAAATTGCAGAAGTGCAAGTTGCTTTCAGTAAATGAGTGCCAGCCTTCAAAAAGCAAGTTCAGCATTGTGGATGCGTTTCAGGTCATACAGCTTTCTTCCCTATTTATTTGTGGGGTTTTCACATTTGTTTGCAGTTGCATGATGATCCCTATCTACTAAATTTAGAAGTTGCATGGCTATTTTGACGATATTTTGAAAGTAAAAAAGTCAAGTTTTTAAGTGGGCACAGTACAGAAGATATCATGATTTTTGCCCTAAATTTTTCAGAGACACTATTTGGTATGTCTCCTCCCTCCTGAGCCTCCAAGAGGGATGCCCACTGTAGGACTGTCATCAACCCAATAGGCTATTTAAAGAAGCTGTCTTCAAGCATCCCAGCTGATTCAGTGTACAGCATGAAGTCTACTTCTAAAAGAGAGCAAGCAGACCCTGTTACTAACAGAGTTCAAGCTAAGCAGACTGTACCCCACGAAAGGGTGAAACTCAGTCCAAGGGTTCTGTTTTCCTATTCACTAAACGGAGAGGACATGTTTCCAATTTTCCTGCCTGTGGATGAAGAAAGCATCATGAGAACTCAAGAAATGACAAGAAGGTAACATATGAAGACCTTTGAGTAGAAGCCCAGGCTATCCCTGAGAATTACTTTTTTTCAACACTAAGAGTGAGTGAGATACATTATGTTGGAAGAAGGAATAGTCTCTTGAGCAGAGGGAGAATCTGAGGCAAAATGGGCATAAGAACAGTTTTCCCTGGCCTGACCTGAGTGATCAGAGGTTTCTGTGAATCATTAAGTCCAGTTAATGCACCTTCAGGAAATTCACTTTCACATAAAATTTCAAAACCAAGCAGGAGAATCGGTTCTAATAGAGCAATAAATAAATATCTACCTTTCAAAAGACCGTAACCAGAGAATTCACATTTTCTCATTGCTGAGAGCGTCTGAGGTTGTCAATACAGCTTGCACAACTTAAGGTGCCTGAGAGAGACGTGATTTATCACCGTAATGTTCAAAGGAAGTGTTCATTTCCTACATGGCTATTCAAGCAATCCCTTGAAATCTCATGGTGCTTTTGGCTTGATATTTTCAAAAGTAATTTTATCAGATTTTGAGCTGCCAGTCCTACAAGGTTAACCTGGACCTGGAAACCTTAAGTTTCTTCCTCATCATCATATTCAGAAGACCATATTCATGCCTTAGATTTGTCAAGTACCGTTATTTCATGTGACAGCTAGCAAGAAATTCAGCCTCAAGTAATACCTTCATGGACAGGCCTGTTGCAGATACAACTGCAAATAGTTGAGTTTATTCTCACATAACGTGTACTCTATGGTGTCCCTCTGGTGTATGGTGAAAATTTACTTTCTCTGCTAACACCCAATGATCTCTCCCCAAGGAAATCTGCTCTCATCAGGGCAGCCTCTGTATTGACAATTTTAGCACAGAATCATGTTTTGAAGACTGTGCCAATTTAGAGTCCTGCTGTCAGCTATATTTTCTGATTGTTGACCCAAACAGGACTTGATCTTTGGAAACTGTCACAATGCCCATTTTTAGCCATAGTCTTCGTAGCCTCCCATGAGAAAGCTGGAATAACTACTAGTGACTCATTGTAGGTGCTTGCTGCTGCCCTGGAGGAGCCCGTGCCCTTACTTCTTAACAGTAAAAGGAATCTAGGTGTGAGCCCCCCTCCCCGTTATTAAAGTTAGCCTTGCTTAATACCCCCAAGTTTTATACAGTCCTTAAAGAGGACTTATAAAAGTGATGTATGAGGATCACTCTTGATCTTACATAGTTATAAAGAATACATCCTGTTCACCCCAGCTAGAAAATGATGTGTTCTATTTGTTTGCTATTGAATTACCTTCTAGAATTATGTAAAATCATTAGCAGGTTACTGAAAGCCTTAAATCATTGTCCCATTAGAGTTTGCCATAAAAATAATAAAAACTCTTTCCTTAAGTGCATTAATTTTTGCACTATTATCTGTTCTACTGCTTAAAACAATAGTTTATAAAGAAGTTTTCTAGTTCATAGACCAGCAAGCTATAAATAAACATTCTCACCCAACAATCCGGTAAGACAAGCTGGATAGATACATGGATCTAATCTTAATTATATAAACTACTATGCAATATTAAAAAAAATGCAATTTTATTAGTTTTTATCTCCTTCGATTACTAGTCTTGTTGATTAATTCAATAACCTTGAGAACACAGCATTGGCCTGAAAAACACAGTTGTTTCCATGAAAAGAGACATGGGAATGGAAGGAGTTTTATGTTTTTTGTTTTGTTTTGTTTTTTTTTAAAATGCTTTGCAAATTCTTTGCACAGCAAACCTCACCAATATGTAAACAGGGCTCTAGCTACTGTGTTTGTCCACAGCTAGAGCTACAGATGAACACAGTGTAGTTGTGTGATGACAGGAACAGCTGACTCATTAGTAGAGAGCAGTGAAAGGTAATTAACCCTGGGAAAAGTACAGCTGCCATGCGAGCTGTTCCTTTCTGTAGGATCTGATTAGAAATTAGTGTTAAACCACTGATTCTTTAAAAAAATGTCATTGATAATTCACTTTCTTTCTCAGGTGTGGCCCCTAAAAGGGGCCTAGGATAGAACTAGTGTACAAAAGGTCTTCCATCGAAAAAAAGCTTTTCTGAGAGAAGTACACACCTGTTTGGCTGCTTCTGGACTTTACTTAACCATGAATATTGTCTCGGCTTTGATTGTTTTGAGGATGCCCTCCAAGTCTATGAGCAGTGCAGAGAATGCATTGTCAAAATGATTTAAGGTAGAACATTGTTGTTTGCAGTAACAGGCGGATTGTTTAAAAGGCACAGATACCACTTCTTGTACCAGGACAGACTTCTGATGCAAAATGAAGCAGACCTCTTCAAAAGAAAACAAAAATCTGTCTCCTGGGGTAGGTGAGCACAGCATATGAAAAAAGGCATACGCCCTGAGCATGAAAGCCACCCTCCAGCTCACCCCTTTTCCTGCACATCTCGGCATTTGAAGTGCCAGCAGAAGAGGCAGAACCCATGATTTAATGTGACATCCAAACAACAAGCCAGCCTATTACATATATATTCAGACACCTGATACGGGCACACTTATGAAGAATGACAGAACTATCAACTAAAATAGCAAAATTTCATTAATTTGCTCTTGGAATTTCTAAACTACTGTTTATTATTTACAGTTGTCATATCCAACAGAGTTTTTAATCATCTTTTTGTAAGATCTTCTGGCCAGCATTGTATCTTTGTATACCTGTCTGATTAATACCAAGTGTACGGGAGTGCTTTCACATGCAAATAACACGTATTATTGAGGTCCACCGTAGTGTTGTGGTTGTTTTCAATGGAGCCAGGCTTACACTAGGGAGTCTGAAGGGTAACTGTGTTTAAAGTGATAAAGTTTGTAAGACATATCTCCATAGGATGGTATTTTTCATCTTGCAAATTTTCTGCAATAAGATTAATAATAGACTAGTATCATTTTACCAATGGAAATCAATATTATAAAGATGTGTTTCTGGAGTGTTATTTTTAACTCAGTATTGTGTCATGGTACAGTGGGCCATTTTCTTACCATGCATCTAATATGCTCACATTGAAAGAAACTCTTCTCTTTCACTGTTTTTTAAATAAAATACAGTGCTTGCTGGGTACAGTATTTGAACTTAACATTACCACAAACACATATATATGTATATACACACAACATTTTTATAGAAATAAATATAAGTATAGCTAGGTATAGATATAGATATACACAGCTTATTGACATTTTCAACACTGAGAGCAAAAACATTCAAGCAAAATGATTAAAGATATTTTCTAGAAGAAAGTTTCTCTTTACAGGAAAACAAGTGAAACAGATATTTAAGGTAAAAACTTGACATGCCAAGAATACAGTTAGCTCCAATTGCCTAATATTTTGAGAACAGAAATATGTTTTAAATCATTTTATCATTCATCACCCACCAACTAGTACCCATTTTTCTCAGAACTGTCCTTTTTATTTGTTATCTATCTATCTATCTATTTATTTATTTATTTACCCCCCCAACAGCCTGAAGAGACAGAGGAAACATTTTTTTTTCTTGGAAATCCCAAGTAATAACGTACTCTTGAAGTATCAGTTTGAGTTTCAGAGAAGTGAAAACATGAGCAGGCTATTAAATTGTTGAACACATGAGGATGACAATAATATTCCCTACCTTAAAGCATGGTTAGAAATGCACAGAAGCACTTTACAGCACTCTGCACTGTTACCCGCATTTAGCTGAAAGGTTAAGAGACTTGCTGAAGGTCACAGAATAGATCAGTGGCAGAGACAGGAGCAGAGTTCCGGAATCCCTTTTTTCCCAATTATTTGCTCAGTCATGGTGCCTTCTGTTTGTGCCTGTGACAGAAGATGGGTGTCATTTTAGGAAATAACCTAAATTCTAAGCTTTAGAATCATAAAAGGTTCCAAAGAGAGAATTTAAACCTCCATCCCTTGCGCTGCTGACCTCTTAATATAACTTTGAACAGACTGAACACCCTTTTCCTTGGTCCACACACCCTATCTAAACATTTGCTGAGCAAAACCTTTTCAGAAAAGAAGTCTGTCCCAGTGATCTTTTCACATGCACTTATCGGCATCCAACAAATATTAGCAACTTTTTTTTGCCTTTTTTTTATGAGTTTGATTTTCAAGGTGGTATATTTGTTCTTGGTTTGTTTTTTCCTGTGCTCTTCAGCATGTTCCCAGGATCTTCAGGGCAGTGCAGTAGTGCAAGCAAGCTCCATTATCTTTAGCGGTTAAGGTCATTACAAGTCTTTTAGATGGTGGCAGACTGTACTTCACATGGCACTCTTGAAGTTAATGAACATATGTGATTTGCATGTTGAGGGAAGGCACACTTCTTCCTTTGTGTCCCTTTGCCTTTCTTGGGACATGTCTGTCATGCTTAATGAAGAGAGCTTGTTCAGAAAGGGGAGGGTGAATGCAGAGGATAGCAGAATGGTGGTTATATTTCTTTTTATAAAAATAGTTTGTATTTTTAGGTTCATTGTTCCTTTTGCCTCCATGTCAGAGACCGTTCAATGAGCTAATTAGCCATGGGTTTTGGCCAGCGTAAGAATTGTGATGTCCTAATTCTGGCTATAAAATCAGTCCCAAAACATTTGGCTGGAACACTCAGAAATAACAGGGAAGGAATATAGTAACCTAGATTAAGCCTGTAAGTACTTGAGAAGTGACCACTTTTACTGAACATAATTAGCTCCAACACTTCTGTAGAGGTTCAATGCAACCGAAATAGCACCCCCATAAAATTGCCCTTCAAACACATTGATTCCTAATTAGCTTGCTGGAAACCATGTACGGTACAAGGACTGTAACAGTGACGGCGAAACTCCAGGTGTGCAGCAACACCAGAGGTGGATCAGAATCTTCCCGATGTTGAAGGAAGCTATAACAGTAATTAAAACAAGATGATTTCCATGCTTTTAGTTATACTGATCTGTGTGCTCAGGTGTCTTCTGCTGGCCTCAGTCCTGTGACTGCTAAGCACTCCTTCAATAAGCAGAGCACAGTCATCTTTTGCTGAAGTCAGTAGCGGTCCCCCCCCCACAGCACATCACAACAGAGCTGACTCCATGCAGGAAAAGTCATCCAGGCTGAAAAAGAGTAAACAAGTTTTAAAAGAAAACAAACCCTGTGTTCCAGAGTCAATGACACATGCTCTTTGAACTTTCTTTGAAAATTGCTCAGAAATCATATGGTTGTTATGGTGTGGTTTTACACAAAATAATGCATATCATTGTAACACAAGCCTTGAAATTAAGTGGCTACTTTAATGAAACATAGTTACCATAGTTACTGCAGGAGAACAGAGAATAACTTTTAGTTCTTTTGAAGCTATGAATTAGTTTATAAAGAGGAAAAGGAATAAACAAGCATGCAGAAGTTTATTATTCAGTGTTTCACGCCTGATCAACTCTAAAAAAAGAAAAACTCTCCCCAGACTAGGGCATTAATGTTTTCCAGCTGAAATCTGTAATTGCCCATCAGAAAACACAAAATCACATTTCAACTCTTCAGTATGTCTGTTTCCGTGTTGTTTTTTTCCTGAGTCAGAGAAGAAACAGATTTTTTTCCAAAGTTCTGCTTTCAGCATTTTGTTAATAATTGACATTTTACAGCATCTTGGTTGCTAAAAAAATAATGTCCTAAAGGCAATAATACATTGATTGCTAAACACAACTCATGAAATCTATGCTCTAGCTCTATTATTCATTATAAACACTGTCTTAAGGCTGATGAGAGGGAAATGAGAATTTGTCATAGTGAAGATGTCTTCTAGGACCAGCTTCATTGTTTTTCAGTTTAGCATTGAGATGTGCTCTATCCCTGAAGTGTTAATGGAGGTCATTGCTGTTGCTCTCCTTTACTGCATGGAAGCAAAGGAGTTCCTACATAGTTGACTATTGAGAAACAAAATTATGTTCTTTCCAGTATATCACCTTCAGCTTATGAGCCTCTAGAGCAGCAGTGATTAACAGGACTTTTACAAAGTTTCTGTGTAGTTACAAGGACAGCTTCAATCTTCTGTCATTTTTTTGCATTAGCTATGATTATGCTTTTACCACCAAAATGCATTTATTTTAAAGGTAACAATACAGACTCAGAGAATAGCTTATGTTTCATCTATATTTATCAGCACTCACTGTACATTTGTGTCTTCATTACCAGGAAATATTAAGGGACATTGTGCCATCTATTCCTGTTTACAGTTTATTATGCAGAGATAGGAAACACTTAGCATGTAAAATGAATGTAGAAATTATTCCTGGATAGAAACACGGACATTTCCCACTCGTTGGCTCTTTCTCCTCCATCACCGGATCAGAGTGTAATTGTCAGTAATCAGGCCTGCTTGCTGCTGATAAAACCACTCTGAATGCTAGCAGCCTTCTTTGTGTGATGACTCAATTATTCCAGAAGTGCCTCATCAAATCTGCCCCATCAGCTGGGCTAATAAATAAGGAGAAGAAACTGGCCCCCCAAAGCAAATTATAAATCCATTTGCATTAACCATTTCGCTGGTCCATGATCTAGGCAGAAATAAGCATGGCAGATTGTGTTAAGCTTATTTGAATATGTTTATAATGTTTACAGCATGCAACCTTTTTTTTTTTTTTTCTCACAAGGTGTTGGAATTATCGGTCATGAATAGCATCTAAATGCAGTTATGTTAATTACAGCAAAGCCTCAGGCATCTTTGAGGGATAGTTTGTTGCTTAAATCAGGTGAAAGTTAAACCCTTCTGCTAGGCGAAATGTGATCTTGCACATGGCATTGGAATTACTGCCATGTTTAGAAGAGAGGATGAGTGCAAGGGATGTGTTTTTACAGGTAGTGGAAGGACAACTGCTTGTGTTACAAGGCTGTCTTGTACTGGCAATGTGACCTCCTGCTCATCTCAGGGTAGAACTAAGATAAAGTTTAGCCTTATAGTTAGGAAAGAAAATGAGATAGTCAAAGCAATAATAATTCTGTCTCACATGTACAGTGCACCAAATAAAACGAGTGCAAAGAGGGGTACTCTGCCCCAAGGAAATTCCTTTCTGAAGCTCAAATTGTATAAAAATAATGTTTCCAAGTAGAGTCCTTCAGATTTCCAAGAGTACCCATGTGTACTGCAGCGAGGGTATTAAAGTGACGCATCAGAAGGCCAAATGAAATTAATTTGTTTACTCATGTGCTGAACATTGCATATGTGCTTACAGGTCTTACGGAGGTGACCCGTACATTTGCGCAGAACTTAATGTGTAAAGTTACGTACTTCATCCTGTGCAGGATAAAGATCTGACTGCGGTCAAGAGCTCTATATATCTTAACTCACTTGTAATGGCGTCTTTTGCTTTCATGTATTTTATTCTCGAATACTAAATATGTTGCAGTATTTTATCTTGAGAAAGATAAATCACTGTCACTGTAGAAACACGAAAAATGTTCAAGGATCAAAATGGTGAGCACATCAGGTTTTGTTTCCTTAGCTGTTCCTTCCTTTCTGGGTTAAGGAATCACAAACTGTTGTGATCATTCGTTTTCATATTTGCAATATATCAACTAGTGATGTGGTAAATGAGAGAAAATCAAACTCATCTGTTGGAAATTATATCCTTCATGCTCAAAAAAAAGTTCTTAGGGGTCTTTTACAGATGTAAATTGAAATGCTGAAAAGCCTTGTGCAGTGCAATTCTGACAGAGAAAACAACTTCAGACTTCTAGTGAGATAACTTTTAACTGTAGAATATGTCTTTTCTCATTATTAAATCCTGAGGAACTCTCTAGTAATCTGACCTGAATGAGTGGACTTTTACCCATAGACAATGGGTCAACAACAATGATTTCTTGAAGGGATTTGTCACACACATCTGATGCTGAGGATCAGGGCCCACATGGTGATTCACATCAGCATCCTGGTATGACTCAGGATCTCAGTAGGATGGCACTTCAGAGGCAGTGCAAAATCATGTTGCACTGGAAATGGCTATAAACCAAAGAACAAATTGCAAAGGTTCCAAGTGACTTCTCTGAAACATTACACTGACAAATCGAGCAACTCATTTATTCCATCTTTGTGGGTTTATAAAGTTTATTAGTCTAGTTGAATGGAGATGTTGGATGAAAAGAGGGAAGGTTTTCTTTGTAAGCAGGCAAACTTCACCTTCAGGATTAAAATAAATTCTGTTCAGACATATAGGGAGTTGAAGTGTAGGCATATTTTTCTGTCTGTAAATCCTTTTGAATTCTTTACTAGAACGTGCAAATGAGTTAATGCACGCAATGAATAGATTTAGCCAAATGAAGATACCTGTGGACTTAAAGTGAATGATCCCACCAAAAAGCCTTCGAATGAGTTAGTTCTACCTGATTTCCATCAACAATGATCTTGTCACCAAAGTTACCAAAAAACTAGATAGATGTTCTTCATGAGCTTTTGAGGCTGAGATCTTATTTTTTCCAGTAGGCACTACAGACGTTTATCTGCACTTCTTGCAATGCCTCAAAATTTGGCCCACAATTAATTTTTTTAATTCATAAAATATACTAAAATGCAGTTTTTCTCAATAACCTATTGTATAAGATCTTGATGTTACTGTGAAATCAGCACTAGCTCTTGTTTGCTACCTGAAGTATAAGATCCCAGCACTTTTATTTGAAATGTAAGTTGCTTCTTGGAGAGTGGACAGGGTTGACACATAGTTTATATGCCACTAGGGGTATGTCACATCCCATGACACAGCATAATCCTACACACCCTGTTTATAACGTGACAGATGCATGACATTGTATTAGACTTTTTATGAAGCACCGTATCTTCAACTGTGGGTACTCACCCACGAATCAGCTGTATGGCAGCCAGCACCGTTATGTGAAAGAAATAGAAAATAGCACATTTAAACTTATTAACCAATAAGTTCTGTTGTAATTAAACACAGAAGAAGGGTTTAGGTTTTGTGCTTTATATAAAGTGTTGCTTTTGTCCTACTAAAGCACCCTTTGCTTTACAACGTTAGCTGGTGATGTCACATGCCAGGCAGATGGGAGTTAAATAGCAAATGGCACTGTTGCATGTAGTTTTCCAGTACAATTTTAAACCCACCCCACCTCAGGCCTGACCCAGGCCAGACTCCGTTTCTTAAAAGAAGGATTTTCAATGCATTAGCCTATTATGTAAAGTTAAATGTGAAAAGTTTTGTGTATTTTCCTCTCCTTTGTGCACTTTTCCAAGTGGATCTCAGCTGTGCTGTCTTAACTCTTGGTCCCTTAGGATGAGAGAGACAGCAGATGGGGTTAGGGCAGAGGGCTGATGCTTCTGACAGCAAACGGCCTGGTTGTTGAGTGGAAGCTGTGAGCGTCAGGAAGCTCCTTTTCCCCAGAGAACCAACTAACCACTGAAGAAAGTTGAAAATGAGCCCTTTGAGAAACGCTATTAAAAGTAGTAAAAAATTGCAATTGTGCAGATGATGTGCTGCTGTGTGGTTATTCGGATGCTAATGAGTTTGACATTAGGGAACTCAAAGGGTTTACAGCTACTCCCTTATGTGATTTCGTTCTTTATTGGCAATCTTTGAGAAAATAAATGAAAAATATATTGCTAATAAATACATAACATGATAGGATTTTAGACAAAAAGCTGCTAAGTTTTGGGCTTTAGAAAGGCTCAACATTGTAGCTATTCTCAGAGATCTTTTGTTTTAGGTTAGTGGGTTTTGAACAAAGAGGAAGAGGCAGGTAAAAAGCTTTGACTCCTTTTGGGTTTTTTTTTTCATGGATTTTGAAATAGAATAATGGGGAAGGAGGCCTTTGAGGATAAGCAACATCTTTTTCCAGCAACATCTTGGCTAGAAAAATGCTTAAAAATATCTTTTTGGTATTGGGCTGTTTTGTTCCGGGTTTTCTCCCTTCTTTATGATCTTGCATCTGTTGTCTGTTTTCCTATTTACTAAAAGCTTATTTATTTTAATTAAAAGTTATAGATGGAATGCAACTAATATTCTGTCTACTGGGACTCAAGCAGAAATTAGTCACTCAATAAACTCCAGCTTCCCTGAGAATCTGCTTAGAATGAGCCTTTTCAATTTCAGAAATACAATAATACAAATTTTACTGACAAAACTTCATCAGATATCATTACATTAATAGTTAAAGTTTCATCTTCAAGTTCCAAAAGTTTATCTGCAGACTTAGTCGTAAGTGGAATTTGTTGACTCAATAGATCTATTTTACTTAACACACTGGATACTTTTGAAACGGATCTCTGAAGTTGCAAGTGATAGTAAAACTTTTGTATTTTGGTCAGTAGTGGTAGGAGTGATGCTAAAATAAAACCTGCTCATAATAACTGCTCACAGCCAGATTTTCCTGGGTTGCAAGTGCTATAACTTGAAGTATTCGAAGGGGTTGGGTATCTATTATTTCCAAATACAAGGCCCTGAGTACTGTCCACTCAGCTATAAACTTCTGCAGCTCTTCCCTCACTGTTACTGTTGATTTAGTGGGGGTTTCCTCACAGAAAGGAATAAAAATTGAGCAATGTCAATGATTCCCTTTAGTTTGCTTACAGTGAGAACACTATCAGTCTGCCAAACATTGAACTCTGATATTCAAAGTAAAGATAAAAATTAAACTGAGGGCTTTTCTGCTGCTATTAACACATTTTAGTGCTTCTCATTTATTTCATATCATGTACTGAACCGTGTTATTCAGTCAAAGGAGTTCTGATGCAGTAAAAACATTTGTCTAAGGATTTCTACTTAGAGAAATTGTGGATTTTTCTCTGTGCAAGAAGAAAAACTTTTCTTAGAGCAGGTCTGTTTCATAAGCTATCGGAAAGGGCATTAACAATATAAAGAAAGTACCATAACAGCAGAAAAATTGTCATTCTTTCTGCCTTTTGAAGAATCATTGATGCATCTATACCGCATCTTTGAAAAAACGTACAAGAAAACAGTGCACCTGGATTATTTGCCCATTTGATTTAAAGAATGTCCTGTTTCATCTACTTTTTTATTTAGTATAGCTGGGTTTTGCTTTTCTTTTGTTGTTTTGTTTTGTTGTTTTTTTTTTTTCCAGAGAATGAATTTCAGGATTATCTGTTAAATCAGGCAAGGCATCTTGGGCTGAGTGACGAATTTGGTCCTTTGGAATCTGCACATATTTACACCTGGAAACACACAAAGGTGGGATAATTTATTTACAAAAGTGAATCTGAGTCAATATATATCTCTATATTAGTACTAGAATACTATGTGGTTTCACATGTAGTGTCTCGTGTACTAGGACTATTTTTCTGCATAGCATTTGCGTTTTTAAGAACAGCAGTCTTCAACAGTCAGGTATAACGATATCAAACAATCCAGAAAGATATAAATCTTTCGAAGTACATAGAAATTCCAGTTCATAGGTTTTAGAAATACACTCTGTTAGCATTACATACTGAGAGAAGCACAACTGTCTTTGAAACTAGGCCACTCCAGGGGTGAGAATGTGTTTCATAATGCACTGCTTAAATCTAGTCTGTGAGAGATAGTTTATTTGTGATTTTTTTTTTTTCTTCATAGTGCTTATTGAGTTTTTCTTAACTATATATCAGCTAGGTGGGATAAAAACATTGGTGTATTTGTAAAAGATCTCAAGGTGTAAAAGCATTTTCTTCTTTTTCTGCATATTGATACTTTCTTTCTTCTAAAAAATTATATTTAATACATAGTAGCTAAGGAAATAGTGACAAGACATCGAACTATGTCACAAATAAAAATCCAGGGAAAAAAAAGCCTCCAGAAAATAGGATCACACATCAGCTTGTCTTGAGCTGAATTTCAGTATGGTAGATTATATAATTTTTCTCTACATTTAAAAAGCTAGTAGTTGCCCCTTAATTTCATAAAGCTGTGACTCTGCCCTCTAAAGCCTTGGTAAAGCAGACTAATAGAAATACTTGGCACACGCTGGTTACCTAAGGGAATAATAGAACTATTTGCTGTAGTCGTTTGGCAAAAGGACATAAACATATGGCTTTGGTTTATATTCAGCACTGCCAGTTGTGCAAAGTTGCATGGATGAAGTGTATAACAGCAGTGACAACTCAGAAATCAGAAGTGAGAATCAAAATAAATTATCCTCGTTACAAAGCTATTCAAACTTGCCTCTGATTTAAGGTTTATCTTGTCACTGCATATTTTCAAGTAGTGACTTAAATATAAAAAACATCTACTTCTCAAAAAAATATATATGCCATTCAACCACAGTATGAAATGCCAAATTGTTGATGATTTATATGTGTTACAAACATGCTTTAAAGTTTGTATTCAGTAGATGTACTTATTTGGTTTAATTCCTGAGAAACGAATACATCCGAACCTATTATTTCCACACTATTCAACCTTCTCCTACAGAAATCAGGAATAGTACTGTGTAGATGGAAGCAAAACTTTCAAAAATAAAGAGGAGATGGCGCCTTGGTTGAGAATAATCAAAATCACAAAACAAGGCATATTTTCAATAATAGTTGTTAAGAATACCTACTTTATAAACATTTTTTTTCTCCTTTCTGGCCATCTGCATGATATTAAAAAAAATTAACAAGAAACTTTAACCATGGTACAAGCAAAGAGGCTAAAAATTTTGTCTTCATAATTTCATCTTTTTACAGCCAGTAATCAGAATATAAAAGCTTTATCTAGAAGATGCTATGTGTGTACTTTGCATTTTCTTCTCGCCCTGTAGTTCTCACTGTCAGTCTGCCATTAATACTTCATATTAAAAAAGCTATCATCGAGCGTCCGAAGGATGCAGTCAACACAAATATATACACAGCCAGCCAAACAGTGTTCCATACTTCTGGACAGGCTGTGGAAAATCTTCTTGTTCTTAGATTTATTTTCATAAAAAATTTTCTTTATGACAATATTCCCTTTTTATGTGTTAGATCATTAAAATATTGCTATCAAAAGCACAGAAAAGCTTGCTCTGAGGCTATTATTTATTTTAGGAAGAGGCACACACAGTTTTGTTTCACCTTGAGGCACAGCACAGATGTATTTCAAGTGCTTAGCAGTGTCTAACTTCAACTCTGAAGTCTGTGGCTTTTGTTTGAGATTTGAGGGCGGATCTGTGTGCCTTAAAAATCTTTAAGTTTTTTTGTCTGGCTAAGTTCATTGGTCTAGTGACAGATGTAGGTGTTGCCTCTATACAAACTTGAGTGATTTACAAATTAAAAATAGCAGAGAAAAGCATTATTATTTTCAGGCCTCTCAAAATCAGTTCAGGTTCACCCTAGAGAAGTTGTTTGCCAAGTTTCATTTTGAAAATCAGACATGAATTTTACTTGTAAAATCACATTGGAACGTCAACTTTTATACTCCTTACCTCTAGATACACTTGGTGATTCTTTTCCCCTAGCTAGTTACATAAAAGAAAACAGACTTCTGCTCCAGGAGTGTGAGACCCACTCCAGGAAAGTCATGCTAGTACAAAGATTACAATAGAAATCAGGAAGGGCACAGCTCTTACATTAACTCTTTCCAGGAGATGCATTTCATTTTTACCTACCTCAGCAACACTGGCTTCCCCAAGTGATAGTTTATTTCAATGTAACGTGCTGTGAAACTGTCTTACCAAGACAGTAGCATCAATTTAGCTTCTGAAATTCAGAATTAGAAATGCACAAGTACACTGAAATATTTTTTGTTATCATTATTATTATTGTTATTATAATTTATTACACATGCCCTATTTTCAGTCATTAGTCATATTCGTGGATCCCATTATAATATCAGTACATGCACATGTGCACAGATAGACTCCAGGGACACAAAAAACCTATCTCAGAGCCAAATCCTGATCCTCTCACTCAGGAAAGTATTTCCAGGTGCTGCTCTTGAGTCCACTGACTGCAGTGGGATGTTAGAAGTAACATTTGCTTTCTCCAGCCAGGAACTCTGAAGTTTGCTCAGGAAGTTTGATTGCACCTGTTCCACCAATAAATTCATCTGGAGAAATGTGAACACCCACATAGCAAGTTATTCCAGTTTCAGCTAAGCAGAATTTGTACTACTGTCAGTGACTCCAGTCAGCTTTCTGGGATCTAGTTATAAACTTACCCATAAGTCTCAACCAATATTGAAGGAAAGGCGGAGGGAGGATCATATTGAAATTCCTGAAATCAGACAGAAAGCATTCATAAACATAGTGAGATTTGTTGGAATATGCTTTCAGCAAATAATTCGACATCAACATCCTCAGTAAATTTCCAAATCACAGAAATATGGCATAACTGAAGCAGTTCTGAGGCAGGCATTTATTTCTCAGCCTGACTGCTTAATGATTTGGGACTGCATAGCTGCCACCTCTGTCGCTCTGTTTCTGACTGTGTATCTCCCACTCATTCCTTTTGAGTAGATTAGCTAGTTTCAACTAATTTGGAAAAGAAACTGTTTAGATGGGTATAAAACCCATCGAGTCAGAGACTTTAAGTATAAGACACAAAAATAAAATGGAATTATTTCCATTATTCACTTGTCATTACTTTTGACAAACTTGCACTTAAAAATATGCACTTAAAAAATACGGCACTGCAACTCCCAATAAAATTTTCCCGATGGTTCTGATGCCTAAAAAAAAATCAGTACCAAGACAATGTGTGAGGAGTTTGTGCAGACATGACCATTCTATTTATCCCTTATGGCTTCTTGTCTCAGGACAACATATGTACTGGGAGGGAGGGCTGGCCATCTCCGGCTTTGAAAGCATGAAGCACCTTCCAGAATCCATCCAATCTTTACAGTACACAGCAGTAATAAGATATGTCTCTCAAAGTAACACCTTGATAACAATTACCTCTGAAAACTTGGAATGGAATTTCTCACTTCAAGTTTAATGCTTTGTTCTTCCACAGGTGATTTGAAAGTTTGAGTACTTCTTGCTGGCCATCTGTGGCTGAATTTCATGCAAAATGATCACTATGTAGATAAAAATCAGAAGTGAGAAACTTTGTTCACTTTTTACAGTATCAGGAAGTCTCTGAAACAGCTATCATAGAATCATAGAAATATAGAATTTTAAGGTTGGAAAAGACATCTAAGATCATCAAGTTCAACCATCAACCCAACACCACCATGTCTACTAAACCATGTCCCGAAGTGCCACCTCTACACGCTTTTCGAACGCCTCCAGGGACAGTGACTGCACCACCTACCTGGGCAGCCTGTTCCAATGTCTGATCACTCTTTTGGTGAAGAAATTTTCAAAACTCAAAGATACTACATTTAAATTTTGAGCAAGAGAGGTCCTATTTCTGACACACCTAAAAATTTTCACAGTTTTATTCAGTTACTTTTGTATAATTTTCAAGTTAATGCATGTGACTTTTTGTAAGTTAAGGTGGTTTTTATGCAGCACAGACACGATGATTATTTTAATATGTGGTATGCACCAGGATAAATAGTCCTATGTATTTTAGGTCTGAGTTGATTAAACATCTCTCATAGTTTCAAATTAATACAAGGAAAGAAAATCAATAGAAAAATCACCTGCATTAATTTTATTGTTGGTTTTCACTCATTGCGCAGTTTTTAAATATTCATCACAATGCAATGTGAGATTTAGACCAAAGTAACTGCTGTTCAGTAGAAGCAATGGACACTTTTTGTTTCATAATTAAAAGAACAGCACTGTGATTGGTGTGGTATTTATTATGAAATGATGACAAAGGAGTACCAGTGGTTTTAATAGTTTTAGCTTACAGGAGCTGTTGTTAATTTTGTCTGTAGAGTTGCAGGTGAAATAATGCACAGTGGATAAATAGTCTATATTGGTTTAACTGAACATAATATATAGTGTGTTCTGGAGTTGTTTGTCTCAATAGACTATAGTAATCAAAAGTAATGAACCTATTATGTGCAGGACCTTGGAGAGCATAGAATGGCAGTAAAAGTGTGGCACATAAAAGGTTTATTAAAGGAAATTAAAGTCCATCATTGCCACACCTGCTCCCCTATTATAAGTCTATGGCAGGTCAGTGCCTTCAATCACAACTCAGCATCGGAGAACAGAGCCATGTTTCCCATTACCATTGCAGTCACATTGCAAAAACTCGTTCTCCAGGTTTTAAGGATAGTAACAAGTAAAGGCTGCCATCAGCCCTGCTATGTAAACACAAGCCACTTATGTTCCTTCCCTGCTAATAATCAACATCAGATGTAAATTTAAACAGAGAAAAGATATCATTGTCTGGCTTTGAGATGCATTTCAATCAATTTATACTTTCATTTCAGATATCGCTGACCTGTGTTCCAGAATTAGACTTCTTCAAGTACACAAATACCCCTTTCACATGCTTGTGTTCTCTCCTGCAAATAGGTATTTTCATTCTGGTAGCTGTATATAAGGTGTAAATGTACAAAATGACAAACAGAAAACAAAACCAAAACCAGGATATTAGAGAAATGTTTTTCCTCCCCTAGAAAGGCTGAGTTTACTCTTTTTCTTTCATAGGTCATTTTTGTCATATTCTACATGTTCTTTCTGATAAGGTCCTCAAAACATCTCCATTATGTGAGTCATATAAAGCTAAAATAAAGCATCCTCAGATCTTTGAACTCTATAAATGGAAAAAGACACAAAAAGAGCTTCTTGCGTCTTCCCTCAGTGGGGCAAATCAATTCTGCTGATCCTCAGTAAGGAAGAGTGAAATAATAGATAGGTTCTTCTGTTGACATTGTTTTTTATCTTGCAACCTTTTGAAGGGAAAGATTCCAGGCATAGACAACTTCTGATATCCACAGAATGCATGTACCTACTGCCCAACACATTTCTATAAATTAGTGCCGGTGTCTGCATTTGTTCCTGAGTATTGATCTGAGAAGCACACGGGAGTTACTTCGTCTACAGTATGTTTGATCATCACCATTTTACAAACAGGGAAACTGAGATTCAAAGCATAGGTAGACAGTAAGATACTATCATAGACTGAAGAAGAATTCCAGCATTCCTGATATTTTGCCTAGATGAAAATTCCTCTTGAGAGATTCTTTCTTACATAAAATTTAAGAGTCACTTTTAGAAAGAAGAGGAGTTTATCTCTCTGGACACGGTCATAATTACACTGTTGTACAATCTGCAGTATGTCAGTGCAGCTCTCCACACCAGAACATGAAATCTTAATCCCTTTGAATTTCAGGGGTTTGTAATAAAATCCATGGATTGAAAACCTGCCCCTACAATTATGGGTCTGGGCCCCATCCAAGACCAGAAGGTGCATATTTCCAGTGCTGGTTTAGATGTAGCCAAAACTGTCACGAGAACAGCTAATCTTGAAAGGTCTCTCTTATTTTAGTTAAAATCTTATGGCAACAACTGACTTTTTTGGGAGGGTGGATTTTTGGATGGTTTGTTTGTTTGTTGTTTTTTGTTTTTAAATGTGAAATACAAACCTAGACACTAAATTCTGCCAAAACCTCATACAAATCTGTAACTGCCTCTTTGACCAAAACTTCTGTAAGAAGTAGCTGAAGTGGTGAAGTATTTCAAAGCTGTATGTGTGCAGTTAAGCACATTCAAGCAAGAGGGTTTTGCATTTTAAGGATGAAGTTGTCAGAAATGCAGGTTCCAGGGCAGCTATTAAGATATGCTTCAGTTACAACAATAATGCAGAGTGCCTGTAGGCTCTGTGGCTTTCTGGGACCTTTTCTTCCAGGAGGTGGATGCACTCATACAGTGATGCTGTTTCTAACCTTATGCCTTCAGCTAACACCTGTAGACCTTGTCATTAAACCTTACGGAGCCACTCATAACCATCACTTTATTAAACAAATCTGTATCATTAAAGGTATCTCCTAGGTATTTACTAGATATTCACAGATGGCTTTTTATCTCTTTGACAAGATTAATAAGGCATGATTATTCTTCTTTCTATTACTGTCTAGCCTTTGGAAATGTGAAAAAAAAAAGCATTGGAGACTTTTTTTCTCAATGGCAAAAGCAATGAATTAAAGACTTTGTGTTAATATTACAGATGGATGCAGATGGGGAAAATAAAAAGCTGCGCACACGCTCAAAAGGAACCAAGGGTGAGTTAGCAAGCACGTTCCATGACCCTGTGCCATGCACACCATGAAATATGTTCCTGTGCACAGTCCCTAATGTGCAGTAAGAGAGTGTGTAGCTTCCTTAGGGCTGCTTTTTTAATCAAGGCAGGACACAGACTTCTGGCATTAAGAGGCACGATGTTATTAGCTACGGTTTAAAGAAAAGTAGAAAAAAAATCTACTGTATGCTATTTTCTTTGAGCTATTTCTCAAAGAAAATAAAGGTTATGCTTTTCATTATGCAAACAAAGATTTTCCATAGGGACTAGAGCTAGACAATATTGAATAGAAGCTTTCAAAATAATGTACAAAAAACTTTGTCTCAGCCAACTGAATGTTTTTCTGTCTATTGCCATTAATTATCTGTAAATTAGCTGCATAAATGGTCCAGAAGTAAATTTACTTTAATCAAAAGGTGCAGGTGTATGTGGCAGAGAAGAAGCCTGTGCTTTTTTTTAAGTACTGATTGGTGCTCATGTTTCATTTTGCAAAGTTATGACATAGTTGTATTTCCCAGCTATTCCTCTCTTTTTGTAAGGAACAGATGGAAATGCAGTACTGAGAGATAAACAGGCTCTTAATGATCTCAACATCTGGAAAACATGATTGACTAGCAATACAGCCCTTACAGGAAAATAACTTTTTATTTTAATTCAAAACACTTTTTGTGACTCTTGATGATGAGTGAAAAATGGAGATACAGAGAAATAAACGTCAAAGTTTTGCCTGCCCTGTGAGCATTTTTGCTTACGATTATTTTCAGAGCTGAAAAACACTCATCCTTCACTTTCATTTCAATGTGAATTGTGCACTCTCAGGATTGTGCAAAACAGACTAGTTTGGTTCATTGTCACAACTCAGTAATTCTGGATTGTTAATATTGTGGCTTCAGTTTCAAGTTATGTTCAGAATGAAAAATTAAAGTGTGGTTTGGTTTAGTTCACTAGTTTCACATGACCCAAGAGGTGAAAAGTGCTAGACTTCATTTAGGAAAAGACAGAGGAAGAGGATGGAAGTGCCGCAAAATGCTCACAGACAAGGGAGTAAATTCAGACAAGCCTTTCTAAAAAGCATAAATACTGTCATATTGAATCTTTGTAATTGTAAATTAATGTAAAATTCGTATCTACTTCGAAAGTACCAGAACAGGGGACTTGAACAATGTTATTGAATAGGGAAGGTGTTCACACCTCAGGATTAGAGCATGTCTTCTCTGCTGGTCAGCACTGTGAGTTTACAGTCTGACTGGCTTAGCAGAATTTAATTGAATTTAATAGAGGATTTTTAACCTTTTCACTCAAAAAGCTAATAGCACATTTTTAAAACTTTTTAATTTTCTTTTTCTATATTTTTTATACACATGCACACACATCCATAGGACTTAATAGATCAGGAACATTTTCCCGGAAGTGGAAACAACAGAAGTTACTTGTGCAATATGAGTAATGTTTATAACCACCTGTTGGCTTTGTCAATGTGCTGTATTTCCTTGTCCGGGCAGGTATTTGTAAACACCAGCCTTCGTCATTCTCCAATTGAATTAAAATTCAGAAAAAGCAGAGATATATCATTCTATTTTAAAAAAACAAACCCTACAAGTGCCTTCTCTTTTACCTTTTCTTCCTTACTATTTTTTTAATTATTTTTCTTATTGTTCCACTGAACATCATACTTCAGGTTTTATGCATCCTAAATTAACTGTGAGAATTACATGTTCAGTTAATATTGTCCACTAGTAGCTGCAATCCTGTGGTTAGCATGAAATAATCACCTGTGTTTTGATAGCCACTCCTCTGTCACCATAGATAGGCAGGTGCAAGGTTGCAGAAAACACAAGTCTGGAAGTGTAAACTAATTCTGTCTTTCCTGCTTTTATTAACAGTTCAAGTGGACTCTATAGCTCAAGAGCTCAGGTAAGAAACTCACATTGTTTATTTTTTCAGATTTATTTTCTGATTATATTGATAAATTCATACCAATGGTATTGCTATAAAATAGAGAATCCAGCAAATGGTGCATTATGTAGAGATTTAGCATAGATCGGACAAAGGATGCTTGATGTAGGTTCACTTTTTAAATATACCAAAACCAAAATCAAAATGTTGGCATTAGCTCTGCAAGCATAATCAAAAGTAACGCAAAGTGGGCAAAATTCTGGTATGCTGTCTTTATCTTCAGCCTGTGTTGCGACACACAATAGAAGTGTAGTTCCTGATCAGTTTTCAGTCTTCTTTTTTCCTGTAATAAGTATTGTAATATTTTAACATTTGAATATTCTAATAGATATTAACCTTTGTGAGGTTCTGTTGGATGACTTTTATAAAACTGATAGTCTCTGTGTACTACAGTGAATTCTAAATGCACTAATGGTTCATTCTTCCTCAGACACTTGCTGAGGTTCCATGTTTCATTGAAGTAGCAGAGAGCACTCTTCAAATTTGCATAAAGCATGTCAGTTCATTCAAAACCATAAATTCCACAAGGATATTTCAGATCACCAATAATCTAGTAAAATTTTAACATGACTGCTTTAATTTTACTAATGTGTACATCAACTCCTAATAACTGGTTCAAGAGCTTAGAACAAACCCTGGAAAGACTGCTATATTATTCAGTACCAGATCTTCAAAAAAGAACAGGTGCCATCAAATTCAAGTGTTCTCAGAACAGGTTCACTCTTCATGTCCCTCAAGGAAAATATTGACACGTAGCTGAAAATTCTTAGAGTTATTAATGAAAGTTACAATGGACTACAGCTGCAATATAAATAATGAAAAGGTTTTTCCAAAATCTCCTAAGAGTTTTTCTTACATTAATTTATTTTGCCTACACTCACTTTTCATCACATGCTGCTGAGCTGCCTTCTTAACCACAGCAGGCATCTGAAGTGTGTGCTTGTAGGTTCATCCATCAAGGGAACAGAAAGATCATCATGTGATTTATTGGATCAATCAAAATGCCACTCTCTCTTAAGACAGGACATGCCATATTTACAGGAAGTTATTTTCAGTGAGGATATAAAATATTTTAAAGTTTTGTTTTGTAATTAAACTGAGGAAATTATAAGGTTGTTATAGATAGTCCATGAACAGTAGTGGAGGCTAACTTTTGATAAACAATTCATGGTAAGTCACTAATTCAGCGCTACTGTGAACCTCATTTTTCTGTATGGCTTCAGTTTCCTGAGATTTAGTGCTTCTCCTTTTTCCTCTGTGCATCCCTAATTTATGCACCAGAAGGATACATTAATCCGAAGAGGCAGTCATCCAAAAATGAGGATGGTCCATGTGTTCCTAAGAGAAAAATGTTTGAAAAATAGAGGATGTGCAAGTTTCTGCAACATCAGGGAAGCTGTAATTTTTTCATTATGAATTACTACAGCTTTTCCCAAGCAATTTCGCTATTCCCTGGGAAATGCATGCTATCTTAGGAACTACTGTCTAACAGATTACTCCCTCTATCAGAGGTGTGGACTAACTCCATAAAGAAACATACTTTGGTTTAAAACAGTGAGCTAAACGGCCAGCAGAGCCATTGCCCATCCTTAACTTTGTGTTTGTAACTTCTAAAGTACCAAATTTCATGTTGGGTACCTCTACAGTCATGTGGATTTACCAGCATACAAGTCAGGTGATCAACTTTTATGAATATATTTGTTTATGAAAAATGAGAGGAAGAGAGTCAAGGGTTTTCTTTCACAAAAGTAGCCTACCAACTGCCTTCCTATTACTCATATCCATATTATTGTAGAAAAAAACGATTGAACATCCCTCAAGAATTAAAGACTGAAATAGTCTGGTTTGTTCCCTGGATACAGATATTGGAACCACTGTCTTTTATGACCAAGGTTCTAAATGCTGTGTTGGCTGAGAAATTTAAATCCATGTTTAATTAATTTCTCCTTCTCCCCTGGCTTATCCTATCTGACAAAGCACTTTTGCACTCCTTATTGAGTTTCTGTTACAAAGTGCCTTGGGATACTTCTACATAAAAGGCACTACATAAGCTTACATGCTCATATTGTATTATTATTAGTTACATAACATTGATTGGTTCTAGAACATTTGTTAGTCTTTTCTTATTCTGTAAGTTGTGTTCACAAAAGTAGAGAATGAAACAAATGGTAAGAAAAACAAAGAGCTGCAATCATCAATTAGGTTCAATAATACATCAAAATTTCTCTCTTCCAAATTTCAAGTGGTTGTACTCTTGCTTAATGGAATTCAATGCTAAAATATCTATTGATTTCAAGAAAGTCAAGATTTCACCCACAAATCTGGCTAATGGTTTTGTTATCATCCATTTTCTCCTGAGAAATAGGACATACTTTCTGCATAGAAAGTACATTTTCGTAAAAACATCACCTTAATGGCCAAGTTTGCTTTTCTTTTCTGTTTAGTAAAATAACTAAAAATTCTCTTGCACTGCACCGAGTTTTCAAAGGACAGTACTTTTCTTCCAGATACTGAACACCTATACATAACTCCTATTTAAGTGTCAAACTTGCACTGATTTAATGTAATTAAATGTCTTAAGGAATCCCAAATTTCAATATCATATAAATAATTTTCTTTATACATGGTTATTATTAATACTGCTGTGTTATTAGTTCAGATTTGTAAGACTTTTTTAAAAATATATCTACTGTATAAGCTGTAATGTTGAAGCATAATGTACTAAACTTCATAAGTCCTTCAAAAAAGGACTTCAAAAAAAATAACTGTTTCTCCTTCCAGACTTATTTAGTTATGAACAACATAGTTTAATTTTTTTATTTAGGAATGTAGTGCTGTGGTGATTTCATTGGTAGCTAAACTACCCACAGGAAGAGATTAATCTTTTATCACAACGTAAACATAGCAAAACACAACATCTGGTAGAAGTAAGTGCTGAAGCCAGGAGATCTCTGTTCCATACATTCAAGTTTGAAACTGACACCTTTTGGGCATAGCAACTCTGTTGTATCTTCTGCAAGATTTACTCATGAACCACTGAAAGGACCAGGACCTTCAGCTGTGTTCAGGATTAGAATGAAAATCAAAGGGAAGTGAGGAATATTGGTGTGATGTATTCTCATTACTGTGTTGTATTTAACAGATGGGATACAGTACGATGAACCATCTGTAGGTTATGGAGTGGCATCTGGGTCAGACCAAGGAAGAACAAATTGGATCGATCAAAGCATGGGATTACAAAAGCATAGATCAGTTTGGCTAAGTCTGTATCTGAATAGAAAGAGTACCTTTTCTGGCTTAGATACAGGTGAAACCAAGTCTTTCTGGCTTCTGTCACTAATGGTTAATGAAGACACCACAAGGCTCTGGTGCTTCAAGTCATGGAGGACAGCCCTGCTCTTTGGTGGGAGCAGTTATACTTCCCCTTACTCACTGTAGTGTTGGATCACTTCTTCAAAAGGACCATTTCTTCAAAAGTAAGGAAAGTTACCTTTTATCTGGAACTCTTGTTCCAGATGTTGTGAGACATTTTAGATATTCAGATAAGTTGAGCTGTTCAGTGTGAATGTATAGAGATGTGACTATCTTGAATGTTTTAGCAGAGAGAGAAGTAATAAAGCAGAACTGCCTGAATGTCTCTTCAATAGAAGGAGTAACTGGACACTTCACCTTCTGCTGTTGTCTCTTGATCAGGAGGGTGAGAAACCAGACAAGCAACCTGCAATCAATAGTACTGAAGTATTCCAGAAGGTTTATATTCCTAAAACATATTCCTTAACTTTATCCAAAATGTTTAAGAGATATGCCAATATAAGTAACAGTATTGACAACACACTAAAAAGCATTTTGCTACCCGAAGTAGTTATTACTTATTCTACAATATTGAATATTTCACTGGTTTCCTCTCGTTATTGTTAGATGATATGTATCCAATTATATCTGAACTCTACTTTCAGACAGTAATGGAATGAACATAGACAGTTTGGTAGATAGAAGATGATTTGGTCTCCCAGGAAAAGCTCATGACATGAAAGAAAATGGCTGTGCATGCCTAACTGTACTTAGAAATGAATGATTCATTGACAAATCTTTTTCTGAGGTTCATAAAATAAGCAGAATTTTAAGAAACATTTGTATGAAAAGAAAGTAGTAATCTGCCAGATTACCTGAGAAAGAGGTGAAGCTGTACTTTAGATGATGGAAGAAAGGGGTACATGAAACAAAATCACACAAAAAGGCTCAAAGATGTTCCTCAGTAAGAACTGAGATTATTTTTGATTGGTGTAGCTATCACCTTCACAGTACTTATATCCCTTAGCACTGTCTCACTAAATGTGAGACAGAGACTGAAAAAGCTGTTTGTTCCTTGCCTGCATCTGAAAAAACTGTCCGGTTTGTCCTTTGGGCTAGGCTTCTGTTTCCACGGGAGTTGGTCGTAGACTCTGGTTTTCTGGAAAAAAGCATATTTGTCATAATCTCGAATAAGCACCTTTGGAATGGAACAGAGGTGGACTCTTGCATTTCCTGGTGACTCATCTGTCTTCCACTGGCAGAGACAGTGCTTTGCTGAAACAAAGTGTGTCCCTCAGTCCAAATAGACTTAGTAGTAAATGCTAAATGAAGATGGTCAATAGTTGTATCTACTGCCAGGATATTTATCCTGATCTCATGCAGACTTGTCTGAGCTTGACAAAAAATCTTTCTTTGCAACTGGAGACGGGGTTTTGACAGCATACATTGCCCGGTCTCCTCACCAGCGTTCCCTATGATGGTAACTGACTGGGACAGAGGTGTGCTACCCTGTCATTTAAATATTTCTCCATTATACATCTAGATTAGGCGTTTCACCTGAGACAAAGATCTGTGTCACACTGTTTCTACTGATAACTGATCTTCAGTTAAACAATGAGCATTAATCTTAAGAGTACCTATTCCCAAGGTCTGGTAACAGAGTGAGGAGTAAATGGTATCTGCTGCTTGTTCTCTAGCTGGGAAAAGGAACTTTCTCCCTGCCCTAGTCATTGTGGAAACTGAAATGGTTATGGGGCGTTGAAAATATTAACCTCTGCATCTTACTCCATGATTTCTGGTATAATCAGGTCTGTCATGTTGTCATCAATCATCCTTTCTTAAATTTCCAATAAATCTTGTTAATTTCTTATTCTTTTCTGACAACACTGTTAGGTTCTTAAGGAATTTAGACTGTCATGCTAGTACTCTCCTCAAAGAATCTATGGAAATATATCTTTTAGGCTAGGGAAAAATGATTTTGTAATTGATGTTTGATAGAAAACATTGAACGGTCAAGCAGAAACAAACACTGAACAGTCAGTACATGGTGCAGTTTACTGTAAAGCATAAGTAAGTATATGCTAGTCACAGAAAACATAAAATGATAGTGCTGGAATTCACCTAACATTATTATTATATACTGTATGTCAACAATTTTCATCATGACTAATAAAACAAGCATTAACATAAATTGTAAAGGTAATCAAACCTATAAGTCTGTCATGTCTAAGTCCCTCCCTTGTTTCCTTCTTCATCTTTAGTCCCCCTCTAATTAGCCATCAAATTATGAAATCTGCAGTGCTGTCGTTCTTCCTCTTCCTTCACTCTCCCTCTCCTCTCCTCTCCTCTCCTCTCCTCTCCTCTCCTCTCCTCTCCTCTC
>VWZZ01008315.1:97268-207784 GCA_013399095.1 Psophia crepitans
TTGTCTCCTTCTCCTCCCCTCCCCTTCCCTCTCCTCTCCTCTCCTCTCCTCTCCTCTCCTCTCCCAGATAATTTTTTCCAGGTTTTTTTCTTCCTGAGAGCTTGTTGCATCTTAGAATGTTCCTTGCCTTGAGCTAAAACTTGTATGTTATTTAATATATTACAGGAGTTGTTGTCTGACCCATCACAACTTCTGTGTTTGTCACCACACAGCAAATGTTATCCTCCCAACCCTACGCAGGAACTTAGAGCTGCATATGCCTTAATACCTTCTGCTGGGTGACAGAATGCATGAGAACATTATATCCCCAGATGGTTGTTTCCTCTTATGGCAGGTCTTTTCTCTGTAGATGACCACAAGCCATATAGAGATTGAAATGCCAACCGGTGACTTCTGCCTCATATGTCTCAATCATGAGTTAAATATTATGGGTGGCTGAGTTGCTCTGTCTGGCTGTTATCAAGGGTGGATTCAGTCAGGCAAAAGCAGGCTGAAACAGACTGGACAGCCTGGAGATAGCAAGGAAAGGAAAAGAATGCGTCCATGGGACCTCCTGCCATGTCCCTTAAAGGGAGGTACTGGGTCCTGACAATGAATTACAGTTTCATTGTTGTTGTCAAAAAAATGTACGAAAAAACCCCAACAAAAAATAAAGCTTATCTTCCTTATATCTCCTTTAACCAGACTAAAGTTACCAGTATGCTTTCTATTTAAACATTTACTGGTGTTAGCAGACTGACCACTCACATGCAAAGCTTTCTGGATGTAAAGGCTGTGTGGATGATCTGTAGATCTGCCTACAAACTTAATCCATTCTAAGCCAAATTCTTGGCTTGGGTCCCACTGGAATTTATTGACCTACTGAACCTGGGCAGATTGAGTGAGTAAATGGAAAAGAGGCTAGGGAGGCTGGATTTGGCCCAGATCTTGGGCATTCATTCATATCACTGAGTTGAAGAAATTCTTGAGCTCCACACAATAAAAATTAAGTTTCCTCCAAATTGGCTTTTACTAAAAATAACTTACTTGTTAGAAAAGGGTTCAAATATACAACTCTAGCCATATAGCAGTCTTGGTCTGTGAGCTATAGAATGACACCATGAAGAAGTCATCCATTTCATTAACACAGTATTTCAGTTAGAGGCATTATTTTTTTCATATGATCTGGATATCCTTATGATCCTACAAGCTTATAAACTAAAAACAAGAAAACCAGGGAAGAAAATTTAAATCTGTGCTGTTCTCTTCTGAGATGCCTTTCCTGTGGGAAGAACTTTGCTAAAATAGTACACTAGAGTTAAAAACAAACACAAACACACACAAAAAAAGACCAAAAACCCAAACCAAACCAAACCAAAACAAAAAGTAAGAAGAGGGTTTTAAAAAAAAAAAAGCCATTTCATGAGCCTGTTTGCAGCCTGAAATTTTGGTCCTTTAGCCACAGGCATTACAGTGAGCTTGAGGCATGGGTAGATTCACCACAATTCCATGCCTTTTCCTATGTAATTGCTGACTTACCATTGCTCCACTCTTTTTACATGCTTCTTTTTATTTGCACAATCATTTCACAGTCCAGTTGTTCTTTTTGGTCAGGTGGCCTATAACATTTAGTTTACTGTCTGAAACGTCTCCAAGCTCGGTACATAATGACTCAACACCATTACGCATTTCTCCCCAGCTTCTTCTTATGGGGGCTAATAAATCCTCTTTCACCAACAAGGCTATGGTAGCTCCTTTGCTTTTCTTATATGTCTTTTTTAAATAAAACATACCTTTAATACCATGCTCCAGCCAGCTTTCAGTTATGATACTGTATTTTCTCAACATTATTTTCTGTCCAGTTGTGTTCCTTTTTTCCTAGCTAAACCTTTCACTTGTGTGTATAGACACTTTAATACCCTCAAGTTACTGAGCTTATTTTGCTCTATATTAGTGTTCATAAATATGAATTTCCCTTTTATCTTTCTTCCCACCTACACCCCATGTGCATTCCTTTCATCTTGGTTCAGCCCTGGACTGAACTTCTCACAACTCTGACGTTTTAGAAAAAGAGCATTGCCCGTGTGTGGCAGTAAACTTTTCTATTTGAAGAAGGCCCTTTAATTCTGGAATGATCACTACAATGCACAGGAAAAGCCCCTGTCCCTCTCACAGATACAACTTGTAAGCCAAGTGTACCTTTTTCTTAGAAAGGGATAAAATGTATTTTTTTCTGTGTTGTGCACGAGGTTAAAAAGTGCAAAACATTCAGACTATCATTGGAGTAAATTGTACTAGTTCTGAACTTCTACTACAACCAATTCACCAGGTCTAAATGACAAGCACTTTTTTTGACACATTTTATTGGTTTAAGTTCTTACCATTTTAATGTTTAAAAATGTTGATGGAAGGAAATTACTTTTACCTGATGAATTCTCTCCCAAATGCTTTTTCAGGGCTTCCCAGCTGAAGTTCTTTTCCAGATTATTTTTCATCACCTAGGCTGAAATCACTGAAATATAACATACTCAGTCAAGGACTCCAAATGTTATAGATTGTCTAAAAGTTACTGTGACTTGACCTACTTTACAAATACAATAAAACATTAATGCCAATAACTCTGACTCCAGATTAGCCATCAGGGCAAATAGATGTCTAGCTTCTTGTCAGTGATGAGAACTCAGTGGTCCTTTCCAGGTCTAGCCTGTAAAATTTCTTATGCAAAAACACACATAGAGTTCTGATCTTTTTTAATATTTTCACATAAACCCGTAACTTTTCATCAGTATAATGTTTAAACATATTTTCGTAGAAGCATAGGATCCCTCAGGTTGGAAAGGACCTCCGAGATCATCAAGTCCAACTGTCAACCTAACACCACCATGCCTACTAGACCATGTCCTGGAGTGCCACATCTACACGTTTTTTTAATGTCTCCAGGGACGGCAATTCAACCACCTCTCTGGGCAGTCTGTTCCAACACCTCACTACTCTTTCCGTGAAGAAATTTTTCGTAATATCCAACCTAAACCTCCCCTGATGCAACTTGAGGCCATTCCGTCTTGTCCTGTCACTTGCTACATGGGAGAAGAGACCGACACCCTCCTCACTACAACCTCCTTTCAGGTAATTGTAGAGAGCGATCAGGTCTCCCCTCAGCCTCCTGTTCTCCAGACTAAACAACCCCAGTTCCCTCAGCTGCTCCTCATAAGATTTGTTTTCCAGTCCCTTCACCAGTTTTGTTGCCCTTCTTGTACTGAGGGGCACAAAAAAATATTTTATTTTATTAATTTATATTTTATATATATAAATATATATTATAATTTATTTAATTGATTAATACTCATAGAATCATTTAGGTTGGAAAAGACCTTTAGANCCATGTCCCTAAGCACCACATCTATGTGTTTTCTAAATACCTCAAGGGATGGTGACTCAACCACTTCACTGGGTAGCCTGTTCCAATGATTGACAACCCTTTCAGCAAAGAAAAAAACCTAATCTAAACCTCCCTTGGCATAACTTGAGGCCATTTCCTTTTGTCCTATCACTTGTTACTTGGGAGAAGAGACTGGCACACACCTGGCTATCACCTCCTTCCCCAAGTCTATAGTGTAACAACCTGTAGGGTTGTTGTGACTCAACCAGCACTTGGCCTCGTTGAAGATCTTACAGCTGGCCTTGGAACACTGTATGTAAGAATTATTTAAAAGAATTAGAAACAATTTCTGCCCCCCCCCCCCCCCAGTTTAACAGAGTCTTAGATTGTCAATGAACTGTAGCTTACGCTTGATTGCAATTTTCTCAGTTGCATAGTCTTACTCCTTGAAGTCCTTCCGCTATCAGTGTGTTGCCACCTATAAATTGTAAAGCAAGCAGTTGCTTCTGTACATGTGCAATTTCCCCACACATGGAAAATTTACAAATCTTTCTCATTTTTACTTTTTTAGGTAGGTAGAATGGTCATTTCATTTAATCTATGCTGCAGTGTGCGTCACTATTCAGGGAGAAATTAATGGGCATACTAAACATCTGTAAGCATACTTTCATATCACACTGAATAAAACAGTATTTGGAAATGGGAAGTACATTGCAGGGTGAAGCATCAGAATACAGTGCTGTAGAAATTCTGAGAATGTATGTACTCCAGACAGCAGACAACATACAAGGTACTGTAAACTTCACAGGTCTTTCTTTCTAAGAATGAGATTTGCAAGGTACAGAGATGGGATGAAATCACGAGAGCCTTTTCTTGAGCTGCCATTCGCACTGACAAAAATCATCTCATCAAGTAACTTCCTTTAAAAAGTCCTTATCTCATACACAAGTAATTTTCTTTATGTCCTTTGAGAGACTTTGCGTAGTTTTGCATCTAGCACCTATACAGATTTTAGAATGGAATGCAGTAAACTTATTTACTGCTTAGTTGTCATTTTTTCCAAAGTCATAAACCTTCTAGATTTTGTATTCCAGTATCCATGGTCCAAACTGATGCAATTTACTTTCTTCCTTTTAGAAAATAATTTTCTCTCTTTATGTATAAAATCTGACTAATCTATGTCCTTCTATCTAGTTCTCTGAATCTAGGATTTGTCTCTGTGTATATTCAGAATATGTGAATTCTTTCATATGCAGTAATTCCAAGGCATTTGAAACACCACCCTAGTCTTTGGATGCTGAACAGTTTTTTGCAGGCCTGACTGATGCTGTGGATTTTCAGTTTGTCTGTGGAGACTCCAACTTCTGGCTCTGATGAGACAGCGTGTTAACACCATCTTTCTGTCCTCACTTTTAGAGCAACCTGAGGTGAGAACACCATTACTCTCACTTCCACTGAGATATAGAATTTACATGCACTCTTTGCTAACAGTGAGGGTTACTTAAGGAAATGGAACATAAATCTGACTGTCTTAACCTGAAGGCAAAGTAAACAACTGAGTCATAGTTACTCTCCACCTTTTTCCCCAACCACTGTTGTTCATCTGAAGTTGCTGTAATTAACAGTACTCATCTGGGTTTTCAGTTGCAGTGGTCAAACAACCAACACTCTCTTTCTTTGGACTCTGGCATTCCAGCACCTTTCATGAACCTCCAGCATTCATGGTTGATGTAAACAATAAAGTCAATGTCATTTCAACAGACATGTGAGCCATACTAGGAGCAGATCATCCCCTTTCTGTATCCAGTGCTAGTAATTTCTCCTATTCACCATCAGCTTATGAGGAGCTCAAGATTTTTGTGTGATTTTTGGGGATCAGATACTTTCAGCTATAGCCTAAACCTTTAGAAGCCGTTGTGCTAGAGAGTTAGAATCCAGCTCATCTGTTTTTTGGAGAACTAGCAGACATAGAAGAGGACATTCAGAATGTTTGTTCCTTTTAGGTACCTCTGATTAAGTACAAATTCTTAGAAGAAAGCCTAACCATGACAGACATTGACCAGTAAGTTACTGGTTCACCTGTGAGTGGCAAGTGTCTCTGAATCTTCAAAGGCCAACTTTTCCCTTCTGTAAGGAAAATGTAGTATTTGACTTACATAGTGTCCTATGGCATCTGCAAGTTTGTGAACAAAACCTGATCAAGGCATAAAGCAGCGGGCAATGTCTTTACTCACAATATGATTAAGGAGTAGTTAGGCTAAACTTCTCCTTTTAACTATTGGTGTGAAGTTAAGTGTTTCTGTAGATCAGAACATAATGCTTCCTTTAACTGTAATTCAATCATCTAACACTTACTTTTGTAGTATAGTCAAAAGGCAATTCAGGCTAAAAATTTAAAATTATTTTCTCCACAAACTAAAATGTTCCACTAATTATTCTTGTACAAACTCACACGAGGAGTGGGCTCCTTAAATAGCTTTAGACAGTAAACGTACATGCCTTGATATTCAAAGATATTTATTTTCTCTCTTGAAGCTAAGGAGTGTACATGAGATGCAGTTTGTTCTGTTCTTATTGTTTTACATGGCATCCATTACAGGCATTAGTAAACACCAGTTGTCAGGCTAAACGTACCCCTGGTTTTACCCACTGTGGCAATTTGTAGCTCTGTTATCATGCTTTACCAACCACCAGGTTGTTGTGAATAAGAAAAAAGTCCCCAGAGATCTGAAAGTCTTGCCAACAGATTAACAACAAAAAATCGCTGGCTACAAAGTGGTTAAAGGTCGGGGTAAAGGCTTGACAAACACATCACTTAGATGAACCAATTACAAAAAAAAAGATGAGCATGACAATTTTCAGCAGTAGGAAAAGCTTTCTGTTGTTAGGACTGCTTAAAATTTCTCTCTCTCTTCTGAGGCATTGCTTTGTGGTCGGGGTCAAAGCACTGTTCTGCCTGCATGCTACCAGTGTCTGCCCACACTGTCCAAGATGTATTCTGAGCAGAAATAAAGGAAAGAGAAGGACCTATTAAATTTAAAAAAAAAAAAAAAAGATAAAAAAGAAAAGAGTATTTAAGGGTGAAATACAGATGAAAGATTTATCATGCGTTTTTTTTTCAACACATGCAATCAGGTCTTGTATGTCTTAGATTTTAACTGCTTGGCTCACACTATGATAACTGACTCAGGACTGGTTTTGGTACCTAAGTCACTGACTAAAAAAATAATACTAAAAATATGCCCATTGTAGATAGTACTAAAATGATATATAATTCATAAAATTTAAGTACAGTTAAATTGGGGAAAAAAACATGTATTTTCTTTGGGTTCATAATAAAAAGAGCTTCTCCTGTTTTATGAGCCTCAGATTACCAAATAACCTTGACAGCTGAATCAGTGTTCCATGACAACAAGCAGGCCATTGATAAATAGCAACAAAACTATTAGACGTTGAATTTATGAGATGAGTAATAGAGAAGCTAAATTATAGGTTTACCATTTGACAAACTACAGCTTGACAAATCTGTGCTAACATGTGTGTGTGTGTGTGTGAATGTACATAAGCAAAAGAGAGAAATAGAAACTTTTTAAAACAAAGGTGAAATCAGCATGCCATGAACGTTACATAGCCATAAATATATTCTTTCCATAGTACATAAATTCCCAATGTCAATTGTCAAATACTTAACAAATCCTGTGTAAGTACTTGAAAAAGCTACCACTTGTGAAGTTGTTTTTCTGGTTTTATTTTCATTTTTACTTTTAAGCGCTGTGAGGTAGGAAAGAAGAGGAATTGCTGATACACAGTAGGTCTTTAAACTGGCTCTTGCAAACTAATAGATTTCAGTTAAAACTAAAAAAACAGCAGTTTAAAAACTGACCAGCAAAAGCAAGAGTGTATTCTGTCGGAACTTAAAAATATCTTCCCAGCCTATGGAGAGTAATTTGCACTTCTTAGCAAAGAAGCAACAACTGTATTTTGTCATCTTCCTGTAATGAGAGTGGAAGGCATCAGGAATGATTTACTTAAAGTCGAATCTTACGTATTCATTTATGTTAAAATGATGGTGTCCTGGTTTTGGCAGGGGTAGAGTTAATTTTCTTCCTAGCAGCTGGTGTAGTGCTGTGTTTTGGATTTAGGAGGAGAATGGTGTTGATAACACACTGATGTTTTAGTTGTTGCCAGGCAGTCAAGGACTTCTCAGCTTCTCATACTGCCCTGCCAACGAGAAGGCGGGGGGCAACCAAGAAGCTGGGAGGGGACACAGCCAGGGCAGCTGTCCCAAACTGACCAAAGGGATGTTCCATACCATATGACATCATGTTCGGTATACAACTGGAGGTTGGCTGGAAGGTGGCATGGCTCAGGAACTAGCTGAGCATTGGCTCTGGGTGGTGAGCTATTGTGCTTTGCAACACTTGTTTCATGTATTATTACTATTACTATTACTATTATCCTCCTTTTCTGGCCCGTTAAACTGTCTTTATATCAACCCACAAGTTTTATTCTTTTTTTCTCTTCCCCTTCCTACTGGGGGTGGGAATGGGTGGGGGGGAAGGGGAAGAGTGAACAAATGGCTGTGTGGTTGTTTTAGCTGGCTGGTGGGTTAAAGCATGACAGCTGCCATTCACAAATATGAATTAAGAAACACCTGATTATACTTTCTTATAAATAAAGTATGCATATTTGTCCACGCTACATCCATCCCTGATGTCTGTTACATGGGTACCATTTCAAGGGGACACTTACACCATTGTGATTCTGACCTTTAATATGATATTCCTGTTATTATCTATTCATACACAGAGAAATAACAGAGAAGCCATAATATATTCATCTACAGCAGGTGCTTAGCATCCAATATTCCTGATGCCCATAGCATTTTAGCTTTCAGAAGATCAAGAATATCCACTGTGTTTAAGATGCATACGGTAGAATTTTAACATTCTCCCTAAAATGCAGATCTTCGTTATTTCCATGTCCTTCATGTTTGCAATGATAGATTGCCAAAAAGGTGCTTAGCCAAAAATGGGTATTTTTTTTAACAAAAAGCTCAAGTTAGTCATATGCTTTCATCCAAAATAATCAGAACCTGAGCCAATTTAGTGCACATAAGATACCTTGGAAGGATTAATTTATGCTGTTTAGCTTCTAATATGTGTAACCAATAAGAGTTCCCTGCATACATGGATTTTTTTTTGCAAATCTTGCAGCTAAGTCGGTGAGCCAAATACAAAATCCAACGCCTAAGGGCATTGTGTAGATTTGTAATGCACCCTGGGGGTGCCTAAGGTCGAGAAACCATTGAGTGGATTACACAGATTCATATATGTAGTTTTTTCATCCCTGACAGATATAATATGAGCACTATTATGTGCACTACATAAATTTCTTAGAATACTGTGCGTGAGAGAACAATGAAATCATGCCAAATCACTTACACAAAAGTTATTAAAAAAAGAAGATTGAAGGTTCAGGCCTCTAGTGAGTTGTCATATGATGTAACATCCGTATGCCATACAGATCAGCTGCATGGCGGCAAAGGCTTTGCTAAACATCTGTATAAGCAAATTAATATGCAGATCAATATGTGGATCTTACAGGAGTTGAAAGAAGTATGTCAGATCTGCTAAAAATCTTCCTTGGGGTAAGGCCTTTCCCAGAAGGTGGCTCACCCTGTTTATCAGACAGATCTGGTTTTAAGGGGGATGAATCGCCTTCTGGAAGAGCATTTTTCCACAGTCTGTGTAGAGACCTGAGAAGAGCTTAAACTAGGCATTTATGGCTGGAGTTGATGAAATGAAAACAACGCTTGGGGCCGATGTTCAAAGAGTATTGCATGATGTTTTGAAGGTACAGTGTGTTTCACACAAGTTTTGTGCTGTTGAACTCAAGGTGCGTGATTGGATGCCCATACTGCTGTAATGGTGATGGAGCCAAAGGCTCAGGGTCTTGTAATGGAACTGGCGCTGTATTTTCCCCTTAGCTGTTTCTGTGGATTATCAACCCAGACTACAATTTTGTTCATCCTTTCCTGCGTGTATTTAGTTTACTGTACAGAAGGCCTTAGATCAGCATACGCTTAGGATTAAGGATATTGGGTTATGGGTTTGTTGGTTTTGTCTTTCTCCTCATTCCCCTTCCCCTAAAAAGATTTTGGCAGCAGTGAAAAAAAATGGCACTTGCCTGTGCCCTGACCTTCGAGTAAATCAGCTAAAATTAAATACCCACAAAAGAAAACTTGCTGAAACTGCAAGTGAATTAATATTTTGTCAGTTCTCACTTTTATATTTAGAATTAAACTAGAGGATGGTGCAATTTTTTAAACAATTTACCTCTCACTTTCCCACTTTTTTCCTCTATCACTGCCTAATGATCATCGCAGTGCCTACAAATGCTCCATGGCTAAGAAGAGAAAAGCTGAAGAACAGCTATCAGGCGTTCCTGTCAACAAAAGGAAGTCCCTGCTAATGAAACCTCGCCACTACAGCCCCAGCTTGGAATGCAAAGAAGAAAATGAAGACAGGACAGATTTACAGGAAGAGTTCAGTGTCCTCGAAAGCAGCTCAACTCCAGGTAGCTGTGCAGTGTGGTTCCGCTTGAACCTGAATTCCACAGGAAGGGAGATATGAAGCAGTATTTTTAATAGGGATGCAGAATGTGTTTGACTTCTAACAGAGTTGGAATGGTGCATTTCTGTCTAGGCTTAACCATCATACTTCCAATTATTTCATAGAGTAACTCCTTCTGGGGTCTAGTAAATGCTTTGTAAGTCACACAGAGAGACAACTACTGCAGCAGGTCAGATATGGAGCAGCATCTGCTTCTCCACTAGCTCTGTCAACGAACAAGGTTAAGCCCACTACTGAGAAAAACACATTTATGAAGAGCAGATTTTCGCTGAAATATATAGAGCTCTTAAGAAGAAGAAAAAAAAACGCTTAGCAAAACATTGTTGACTTTAACATTTAGCAATTTCATGCATGTGACTTCTACGTGTGTTCTGTTTAACACGATTATTAGACTCAGCACTTTCGTACTTGTTATTCCAACTCTGCTAAGCCAAACATGTCCAACAATTTATAGAAACTTCTCCAATGTGTGTGCTGCAAAATATGAAAGAGGCTGGGCCGACAGAAAGATATAGCTACTGTAAGTCTTTATTGCTCTTTCTTTCTAATATATGTTTATATATATTTAAAATGAACAAAAAATAATTGAACTGTCACGTATTTGTTTAAGAATTCCTGCACAAGTTGTTAGTCAGGTAAGTGAGAAGAAATCAGTGGAATACATTCCGCATTATGTTTAAAGGGAAGAGTCATTAGATAGCAAAGATCAAGATAAAAGCAATGTGATCTGGTCCTGCAAAATTAGTAATCATAGATATTATGAAACCAGAATGAATTTATATTCCACACGGTTGCTGGTTGCTACAGGAGTTTAAAGGTAATTTATTTTACCCTCAGTTTGTTTTACTGACTTCTCAAATATTTTGGAAGGACAGCATCCTAGATAATGTCATCTAGGCTCCCTCTCCCACAAAAAGTTGGACCAGATGATCTTTTGAGGTCCTGGACTGTATTATGATTCTGTGATGAACTGAGATTAGGAATTTATATCTCTATCCACTCCAAACAGAATTTCCTTAAAATGAAACAAAGCTCCCAAATTTTATACATATGAATATTATAAAACAAATATAAGAATATGGCTACCTTTCAGATCAAAGAATCAAATCCTGGTTCTACCAAAATTAGTGGTCTTTGTGTCATTTCTATACATCGAAGATTTCAGCCAGTTGTTACTCATAAGTCTTTTAGGAGTCTCTTCCAGGGGTCTACATCCCATCAGTGTGAAAGCCTAGGAGGGAACTCCCTCTTCAAACAGAACATTAATTAACCAGGTGATACCCAGTGTTTCTGCTTTTTGGGTGACATTATTAAGCTAAATTAATCAAGAAAAAAGCTTCATGGCTCTCAGTGCCTGTCCAGCCTGCAAGGAGTAATTCCATCTCCTAACATCAGAAATCTGAAGGGAAGCTATTTGAGTAACAGTTCTTGTATAGGGTTTTGTTTGTTTGTTTGGGTTGGGTTGTTTGTTTTGGGTTTTTTTGGTTTGTTGATTGGTTGGGTTGTTTCTGAGATATATAGATTTTTGCTAATTTTTCTTGTATTGAGTCAGCCTGGTTCCTGGCCATCCAGAGCTGCCCTCCGTAATGGGTTTTTTCTTTCCCTTGTGTCTGTCCTCTGAACAGCTTGAAAACCTTGCTGAAGGAAAAGCAATGTGATGGGTGTAAAGGTAGAACTCATGTAATATACAGATGAATCTAAATTATTTAGTTGGTTCTTTTTTTTAAGAAAGGAGAAGTGTTGGGCCAAGTTCCTTGATGTAAATGTAGGAGAACCTATTTGCACCAGCCTTCAGTGAAAAGAAAAAAGTTACCTTCTTTCAAAAAGATATATTTCATACCAGTGAGATTTCTCCTCACACACACACCTGCTTGTGTCAGTCCCTTTTGTACTAACTTTTCCAGCTACAAAACAAATGTAAGGTAAAGCATACAGCTGGTCTGGGCATGTAGGCCTATTTGTAATTTCTTAGTGTAATACTGCTCATTTTATTATAACCTCATGATTCTTGCTGATTGATCAGTTAATACTTCAGTTCATGGATTGATGCAACTGTAAACAAAGCTGAGTTTTGATTATTTTTAAAGTAAATTTACATCCTGTAGAAGTGAAAAGCAAAGCTGGAACAGCTGAACCATTAAGACTGGTTCAACAACAAATTTTTAAACATTGCCTTTAAAAATTACTGACTATTAAAGGAGCAAAAATCTGCTGTTATGAATTTATACTATTTTTCAGCTTTCACACAGAAAGATAACTGAAAAGACCTGTTACTATGATAAATTTTTGTTTGTTTCATTTTGTTTTGGAGGGCGGGAGATTACTTTTAAAATCAGAGCTTCTTACTTTTTGAAATGACCCACTGATGGGATTCTGCTCTTTTCCGAATGGTAGAACAGCAGAAAATAAAACACCATTTGACTAAACTTAGTTATAGAGCCAGATCATCATTCTGACTTGCTGGGATGTGAAAAGACAGCAGACTTCTTTATTCAGAACACTGCAATGTGTGTGGTACTAGACCAGCTGCTAAAAAGTTACACGGAGGTTTACAGACATTTTTTTGAAACACAACTTTGTGCACACAGTGCACGAGGCCACCTCTCTCTGCATGAGTCCAATTTTCTGAAGAAGAATAAGAATTAATCAATATTTTCTTTTAGCATATAACAAACAGTTGAACCAAACAATTATGTAAACTGGAAATGACCCAAAATGCTAACAGTTTGGCAGCAGTAAAGTGAAATGCATTGTGGTGCACATGTGCATTTTTGTCCCCCTTTTCCCCTCCACAATAATCTGCACTTAATAGGAATATTTTAAACTATGTAGCTAAGCAACAGAGGTAATTGTTGCTTTCTAGAGCTTTTGTTAGGCACTCTAACACAGCCCAAATATGCATAATTAGGTATAATGTCTATAAATCATTATTGTACACATGTGGGTAGTTAAGTGGATTGAGAGAATAGTTCAATGAATTGGACATATTCACTGAAAATGCTTTTTATTTGTTTTCTGTAGTTCATAATACTTTAAAATTATCATAACCCTTTACACTTTCTCTTAATAGCTCACTGTGTTATTGAGAGAAACTTCATTTGCATTTTAGACTATGCTTAATTTATTATTTAAACCTGGAGTTCTTCTGATTCAGGAGAGGACAGACACATCTTCTGAAATAGTCTGTGCTTGTTTATCCATCCTTCTTTCTAGGAAGTAAAATGTTAAATTTTTCAGTTTATGTTGAATAGATCCCAACAAAAGAATGTACCCTATAATCAGCATTATTGAAGGGGCTAGTGTTGTGACTAAATTCTTCCCTTCATCCAAAAATGCTTTTAGTTACTATGGCAATATTTACTTGATCCTGGCAAACCAGTGTTGATTTTAGAGAGATAATTACCAGAAAGGAAGATGATGGAGATGTATTTTTGAGTGTCCTTGTCAGAGGAAATGTTTATAAAAAATTAAATGAGATACAAAAGGCATATTGTCTTCCACACCGACAACCTCTCCTACATGCAGCCTCTATTACCTGCTGGCTGCTGCTTTTCTTCAGAAGAAAGATGTTTATAAAGACAGGATGCACTTCAGTGGTGTCTTTAACAAGTCCTTTATGAGTCTGTACATAACAACCATTTCTGCTTTCCTGTGCATGACCTGATCTATCACTTAATGTGGCAATTGCAGTGGTGACCAGGGGCTTGCCCTGTGTGAAGTATTGAGGTTTTTTCCATCAAGGTCTTCTGTGGGATCTGGGGTGACTGGAAATGTAATTAGGGTCTATTTTGGGGAAATATTTGGGAATCTTAGATGAAAGAAAAGTGAAAATGTATCAGAAGAATTTTAAAATGTGTGTGCGCGCTTGTATACATATGCATATATTATATAGATTTTGTGTATATTCAAAGTATCTATCTATCCATAGATAGATGTATGAATGTATATGAATGTGTGTGTGTTCTAAGATAATATATGTCTTCACCATCAGTGAAATAAGGCAACATACTTATTTCTCATATAGCCTTGGAGCTATAATATAAAGTAGACGTAATCTTAGGCGGGCTTTTCCTGATGCTACAAGCAGTCATTTCAAACACAGCCTTGGTGAATTCAATCATTTCAGAGCACCTTTGAGTAAAGAAATGGAGATTGGTAAGCAAATAACTTCATATCACTTCTACAAGATTCAAAAAGCAGTTATACTTACATATTTTTCTCTTGCTTGTTGGTTTGGTTTTTTTTCATGCAGAGGAAAGTACTCCAAAATCATGCGAGGAAAACCCTCATTCAGGTGGGCAAGAAAATTCCAGTCAAAGAAAAGATAACTACTCCAGCTATCAAGATGCCATGTCCAAATCTTTGATGAACTTGGGAAAATTATCAAAAGATGCACCCAGTCAAACAGTGGCAGAAAATCTAAATGATAGCGGCATTCAATCATTAAAAACAGAAAGTGATGACACTGAAGAATGTTACATGATTAACTCAGCTGAAGGAAAGGAAAAGACTGTTATTTCTGACCCAAAATACTGTTCATCTGAGGAAAATGAAAGTAACTCTGAAATTATGGACAACGAGTGGGACAGCTCCTCAAATTTCTCAGAAGAAACCAGTGTAAAGCCCCATGTAACTCAGAAGTATATTGTAGAGTGTAATCAACCTAGCATCCTGGAAGTCCCAGAAATTAAGAAGGAAGAGGTAGAATTTGGCCCTTGTGAAACACTTTGTGACTCAGAAACAGAGCTAAGAGCACCCCAGGAGTCTCACCCAGATCCTTTCGAGAAGAGGATGCAGAATCCCTTCCCTGAAAGTGAAGAAGACGACAATGAGTGCCTGTCAGAAACCACAGAAGTGTCGGTTGAGCTGGACAAAACAAAAGGGAACTTGAGTTTGCTAGAACAAGCAATTGCTCTGCAGGCAGAGCAAGGGCATGTGTTTCACAGCACCTACAAGGAACTGGATAGGTTTCTCCTGGAGCATCTAGCAGGGGAAAGGAGACAAACCAAAGTTATTGACATTGGCGGGAGACAGATATTTAGCAACAAACGTAAGGAAGCATTTTTGGCTATTCTTACTGGCTTAAGCATTTATCCTAGGACTGATAGAGGATTCTGAGCTGGGTTTTATAGCAACAGTAAAGAATCTGGAATTTAGCTGGTAATTTTGTTAATTATGTACCTTCACACTAGTGCCTTACATCTAACCAGGTTAAACGCTAGGTACTTGGCTTCCTGCCAAACCACTATGTGAAATGATCAGTAATGGCTACTAAAAGGACTGTGTAGCTGGCACTGAACACTCCTTCCCCTCCTTTTCCTCCTCCTCCGCCTCCTCCTCCATAGGGCGCTAATACATACCTCCCAAATTTCAGCAGCCAAAAGAGAAGGCATTAAAACGGTGCTTAAGGAAAGGTTAGGGTGAAAAATTGGCCTCTTCCAAACATACCACCTAATTCCTAAGCCATGTGTTTTCTGAGTTCAGGCGACTTCACGTATCAACATTACATTTTGCTACAGCCAGCACTTCTGAGCCAGGAAAGCACAAACCGTGCTCTTCTGCCTCATTCACCATCAACAGAATTACCAGTAAGTTCCAAAATCTTTATTGTTTCTAATGGTTCGTGGCATCCTACAAAGCTGTAGGAACATTGCTCCATTTTCAGTCCTTAATCAGGCTTCCAGAAGTGGAGATTTGAAAGATCTGGGTTTGATTTGTAAACGGTGCTGTCTCATGTGAAACACCTCAATTGAGGATAATTACAGAACATCAAGAGATGTCATTTTATAAGCACACCCCCTGCTGTAGTAAGTAACAATACATTCACCTGTCCTTTGACTTTTTCTTTTGGGTTTCCAAGTACAGTGAGGACACCCCAGCGTTGCTGCAATTTCTGTTTTGGATAAAAGATTTACTTTTGTATATCTGGTGTTACACTAGAGTAGTCCCTGTGGACATTGGCTATATTACAGTAGTTTAGTTATCCAAAGCATTTAGTGTGTAAGATAACTGACTTTTTTTTTTTTTTAGGAGTTGCAACTATAATAGTTCTTGTAGCATTTGGGAAGAATACACATGCATCTCACTTTTCTGTTTCAAGCAGTCTTTTCATTAGCATGTCTTAAGCTGTGCATGCAAGGAAGTAGTCTATCTCCTTGCTAAACTACATGAGCATTTATTTGCTGAGATGACTATGGTATATGCAGGAATTTTACAGATACCTTTTCTTACCAGCCGGGTTCACCAGGTTCACATTGGAGTCAATATGACTTTCTCACAGCACACATAAGAAGGAGCACTGATGGTAAGCATGGCAGAATTTGGCCCATCCGGATTTGCCTGATATTATTATTAGCTCTAAATTGTAGGTAAGTTCAGAGGTGACACTCATGGAGGAACAAGCTTTGTTCAGGTTGTATAAACACCATATGATTTTTGTCAGTGTAGTATCAGGCACATAATTTTTTCATTTTACATAATTAGCCGGGTTTTATTTATGAAAAAAGTCCACCATCAAATCCATCAGCTCTTAATTTTCTTTCCTGGATGCTACATCAGAAAAACATGCCTTAAATTTATATTTTTTCAATCTTTTTAATGACAAACAATTCCAATTAATAGGGAAAAAAATTAAATTGTATTTCAGGGTCCCTCTGTATTTTCTGTCCACTATTGCAGCGCTTTCCATTTGCAGTGATTCTAAAAAGCATGTGGTCTCCTGTTGATGCTCAGTCTATTTTCTTTCCTCCCTATTTCTTTCTTTTTTCCTTTTTTTTGACCTAAAACCACCTTGCCAGGAAGTTTAACCCTCAGCTGTCCCTGGCGATGCTGTCCCTAAGCACGCCGTCCAACCAAACGAGCTCGAAGGAGGCTGCTCCCTGCGCTGGCTGCAGCTGTTTTCTCCCCCAGCGCCGAATGCTGTTGGCAGCCAATCACAGATGGAGCTAAAACCATCCTCAGCAATTTATGCGGCCACCTCCTCCAGATTTCTCACAAGAGAATTTCTGGACCAGAATTCATCCCTTTCTCGCCCAGACTTTTGATCCTGCATTGGAAATCAAATAAAGGTTTTCTGACCAGTGCCTCTTGCACGATTCTAGGTGCTTGAAACAAAAATTGGGAATGCACTGCAGCCATTCCAGAGTGGTAGCTGTGGGGCTGGGCTGAGCCCTCGCCTTTGAAAGGGTATCGGCTGCTCCATGTTTTCACTGTCATTGTGGGCTGCTCCACAAAGCGGCATTGCCATGTGTACCAGAGGGAGCTGCTTGCCTTGCCTCTCAAATGTAAAGTGGCATGTATTCAGTTTCCTAACAAAGAACCTACAGCCCAGAGATCTGCGATATTTAAGGAATGGCTTCTGGTTGAAATGCTTTTTGTTTGTTTGTTTGTTTGTTTCACACCTCAGCTTTTATTTGGTCGTCCCAGCTTCCTGGAGTCTGACATTAACAGAGTAAAAGATTGTTTCTGCTTTTTTATTTATTCCTTTATAGATCTTGCTGTTGGCTGATGCTGCCGGTTTTCTGGCTTATTGGATTGTGGCTTCTGTCCTGTTTGAGGCTCTGAATGGAATAAATGACACTGCAATCCTAAAGCTATATAGTTTAGCACACAAATGGCATATCGGGAGGGGGGAGCTGTTGTTTAAAGGACATTGTGAAAATCTAAAGTGATGCTTAAATCACATATATCTCTTAAAACTTTGTGTAGGAATTACATCTGAAGTACAAAATAGAGAGTATCACTCTGCTAGGAGAACTCAGCTGAGTGCAGACAGGGGCTAAAACAAACAAACAAAAATCCTTATCTGATTTCTCTGCAGATTCACCCAGGCCTGAAAAGAGAGAAACCAAATGTCCCATCCCGGGATGTGATGGCACAGGGCACGTGACTGGGCTGTACCCTCACCACCGCAGTCTCTCAGGCTGTCCACATAAAGTTAGAGTGCCACTAGAAAGTGAGTATCATAACCCTACAGTCCAGAATAACAACTGGATCTGGCCTGGTATTGTGGGTAGCGTGTGCTCACGCTGGAGAAAAAAAAAACAACACATTTTCTGGGTGAGATTACATGATGAGGCTGAGAGAGGAGCCATTGCATCTTCTTTGCCCCCCAGCTCTTAGTCACAGTCCTACTTCCTACAACAGTAAGCTCCTTAGGTGGCCTGGGAAGGATAAGGTGAAAGCCAAACTATGCCCACACTGCCACGGACCTGCACGCTTTAGTCTTATGTATCTTCGAGATCTTCACTGCCCGTGCCTTTGCTAAGGTGTGCAGCACAGAAATCACCTCCTTGTTTCAGAGCTGCGACCTGATTTGCCGCAATCACACACCGAGGCTGCTGGGTTTCATTGCCAACAGCTGAGAGGCCTGGGCATGCTCGTTCAGAGACGTTTCCAGTCTCCCCTGTACCACTGAGCTCAATAAGGTTACTCCCGTCAGTACATCCCAGCGTTGGTCCACAGCACATCCCTCTCGTATGACTGTATCGTGCTAACCCTTTTATGCCCCGTCTAGCCTGAATTTCCCTGCTTATTTCTAACTGTGCTGATCTGATTACATTGGTTTGTGTGTGTGTGTGTAATCCTGCAGTGTGATGCAATGAAATGCTGCGTAATAAGCCAAAACCTAATGTGAAACTGTTTAAAGAACCTAGTTAGTCAGATTGGTTTTTTGTGGTGGCATGCAACACAACAAATTAAAAGGATACTTGTACTTTACCAATGTCCTGCTCCTAAATGTAGCTCTCCCTTTTTTAAAATCTGGTACTAAACTGTTTTTATGGAAACATCTGCTGAGTTAAGCAGGCTGCTGCATTTGGAAGACCTTAGCAACATTAACTTTCTAAAAAGTTAAAATTAACAAGTCCTTGTTAATCATCACAGTTCCAATGAGACGTGTTCTGTCCTGCTGGCAAAACAACCCAACCCAACCCAACCCAACCNAACCCATTGGCTGAACAGTCAGCTTTTTTGAAGCACTGTGCACCCAAAGGGGTGATGCAGTACTGAAGTCAGGAGGGCAGACGTACAAAGACATGTTCTGTTTCACACAGGCATGCACCTCAGTCTTACTAAAGATGATCCAAATGAAAGAGCGAAGAAACAAACACGCAAGAGGCTGTGGCCACAGCTGAGAGTGTAAGCTGCTGCTTGGGAATTTGACCAATTGGTCTGAAATAGTTTCAGCACAGCTCAGATATTTAGAAGGTTATCAGAGGAGCCATACTCAGATCAGATCATCTTACTCGGGTGCAAGGTATAAAAAGCCTTCCTGTACCTGAGAGCTTTTCCTCCCTGGGACAGAGAGGGACTGCAGTTACATGTAGCACGACTGTGTGGCCCAGGGTTCCTGTATCACCTCCCTTTTCCAGTGTTAGTGGTGTCTGAACCAGCAAGCAAAGGGCTTCATGATGTAACATCCTTGCTAACCTCTGCCTTTGTTCTGTCCCTAGAAAAAAAGATGTCCATGTGGGAAGCCACACTACAACCACACAGGGATAAACTGGCCTTGCTGTGTTGTGGGTCCGTTGCTTCTCCTTCTCTTTGGTGGTCAAAATGTGACAGAATTGAGAATCTGAGTTCAAAGAAGTAGTGCTTATATTTTTAACAAATGTATTTTAATTGATATGTGTTATTATTGCTTTTTTATTTTTCCTTATTCCTGTTTAGTTCTTGCCATGCATGAAAATGTTTTGAAGTGCCCCACCCCAGGATGCACTGGAAGAGGACACGTCAACAGCAATCGCAACACGCACAGAAGGTAGATCAGAAAAGTTCCCGTCCACTTAAAATCTAACATGTACGCAGCAGTAAACTGATGGGCGCATCTTGGAATTAGATGTTATGTACTACACTGCAGAATACCTATGAAATGCAAAGGTAGCCTGTATTATTTATAACCAAATACTTGTGTTCAATTTCATTATAAAAAAAATGGCTGCAGCACTGACAATGGCAAATTCACTAGTTTTTTTCACAGATGAGATTTCTAACTACAGTTTCATTACAGTCTTCACAGTGAAACACCATCATGTAAAATGGGTAGGAACGAACAAATACGTTATTATTGCTACAACTGGAATACCCAGCAGAAACCAAAGTCTCTTCATTTTTCACCACATGCGTGGTAGTCCTTGGCAGGAACTTCCCACATTTCCCTTTAGCAAAACAGGGAATTTTAAGTGGAATACTTTAGAAACCCTGTAAAAACTAACTCCATTTATCATACTCAGAAATGTCATCTTCCCGCTTGGAACACTCCTGTCTGTTTAACTTGCTGCCTGCAGGGAGAAAGTAGAACTGAGACAAGCCTTCCAGACAGGCAGCTGTGGAACCACAGCCGGGCTGCAGGTGAGCCAGAGAGCCCACGGCTGTCTCCAGCAACCACTGCTGCCGGCACAGCTCTTGTCAGTACTGCTTTCTGCTGGAAGCCAGCAAGCCAAAATATCCCATTATAGTGCTTCTGGAAAAAATGTAATCTCAATCTTACAATCAAACTTGAGACAGAAATTTTTCAAAACCAACTTTCTTTCTTGAACTGAATTTTTTGTAGGATTTTCTTTTTTGTTGGTGATTGATTCATTGGGTGACTGGTTATTGTATGAGGCCACCAAAATCAAGGATTATCATACTGTGCTATCTGTAGTCTTTAACAGAGATCATAAGCTCATCTACAAGAATATATAAGGACCCAGTAAATATTTTTTCATTGTATTTCCTGTTTTAAATCCCCAGTCATCTTTGCAGCACATCAGCTGTATAAGCGACCCATGAATATGGTAAGAAAACATATTCTAATCTAATAAAGCAAACAGAAAAAAAAGAAAGCATAACTTGAAATGACAAAATGTATTCTTTGGTAACAGTCTCTCACATACCCCTGTTTTTTTCCCAAATTCACTTTCCTTTTAATCAGCAGGAGGCTTATATGCATGGTTTAGCTGATAAAGTAAATGTCATTTGTCAAAAAATTTGCTAGTGACTTGCCAGCCGCCAAACATCAAAGCTGAACTGTGGAAAACTCCTACATGATTCAGTTACCAGATATATCACCTCAAATAAACAGATTTCACAGTTTTGCATTAAGGATTGGGAAAAAAAAAAAAAAAAGAAAAAGATAAATCTGGGCTATAATAACAGCAGCTTCCAGAGATGCACAGGGCTTTAGAGAAGTTCGAAGTCATTGGATTCCACAGCACACATTTCCCCTAGTTAAGATTTCATTTTAATGTGTTGTTTTGTTTGTTTTTTTCTTGTTGTTGTTTCTTTTCTACACCTTGCTTTTAAACAGCCTTTCTGGTTGTCCAATTGCTGCGGCTGAGAAGTTGGCAATGTCCCAGGAAAAGAACCAGCTTGAGTCTCCAAAAGCTGGGCAGTGCCACGATCAGACTCACAGGTAGGAGCCCTCATGAACCAGTTCCTCCAAAGTATTTCTGCACAGACTCTGTTGATCACTCCTCAGGTCTTTCACCGATTTCAGATTTAGGTACAGACGTAAGTAGATGAATCTCTGCAAGGCTAAATGACTTGAATGTATCTCGACATTAACAAGCAGCATTCTGCTGGTTCTTGTGCATGTGACTGACATCAAGGACAACAGACGCACTTTTTGAAAAGTAATCAAATATATTCTACTAGATTCTACTTCACGCAAATAGCCCAATCAACGGTTCTCGAATGTCTTTCTCCTGTAAACCAAATCTCCTGTCCTGCTGAAATGATTTAAACAATTTTCAAGAACTCTTCCTGTTACAATATTTTGGCCACTGAAACTTGATTAAAGATCTCTTTGACCTTATAGCACTTTTAGCAGCACATTCCTCATCTATTTTGTGATTCTTTTCAGAGGAATCTTCTAGTGATCCCAAGTAGTGTGTGGTATTGGGACTGCAGTTATCTGGAAGGGTTCAGAACTCTGCTCGTTCCATTTCCCCACTGTTGAATAATTCATATTTTGAGTTTCTTTATTTTAAGATTATTGGTTTAATTAGTTTAATTTATTTTTTATTCAATGGTGTCAAAAAGGGGAAACAGTTTTATTGCAATTGTATTTTGTTTGAGAGTTATATGGACCCTACAGACATGCATAATTTGCACATCATTGGCACCAGGACCATTACAACCTATTATATTCAGGTCTATTTGGGGACACTTTAATTTGTGGATTATTGACATGATCAGCTCTAATGGTTCCTTCAGAGCCATTACAGAATATTATGTCCATGTGTCTGCCAACTGCACGTGCCTTAACTCTACATATGAAAAGTCCTTAGGAAATTACTAAAGACAAGTAGTTACTGAACAGTAACTAAATGGAATAACACACCATAAATCATTCTTTCCTCCCAAATAACAGAAGCAATTACTTTGAATCATCTTATATTAGATTTATACCATACTCATTCACAATAAAAAGAGAACAATAGTGATCCATAAAACTACAAGTTCTTTGACTAGCAAAAATTCAGACTATTTTGAGGAAAAAGGAAGCAGCATGCTACAGTGGTAACCTAGAAGTTAATCAGTAACTTTTTTGTAAACAGCCCACACCGTCACTAGAGAACACCGGATTTGTTTATGTCCACAGCTTTGAACTTGTATGAAGTCAAAGTACTCTTTGACTACTAGATCAGCCACCATTTTGACTCTATTTCTTTCTTGTATACAACTACCAGTAAGGTTTATATGTGGAAACAGCACACTTTCTGACACTGAGATGCAACTGAACCTTATTTTTCAAGAAAAAGTATTTAAAGATATTCTTCTCTTTCCCATTCATGCTTTCCTCTCTGCAGGACAAATTTAACGAAGCAGCCCGAGGTAGCTCAGTACAATTACAGAACTTCACAGCCAGTCACCTCCTCCAGAGCCACCCTAATGAAAGAACAGGAGAAGTTTGGGAAAGTACCATTTGATTATGCCAGCTTTGATGCACAAGTCTTTGGCAAACGCACAACAGCACCTGTGGCACAAGGACGAAAAACACCCCAGTTCCTTGAATGTAAGCTTGAAATTCCATCTCCTGGAAAATGTGCAAAATGTCAGTTATGTTTTTTTCTTTTTGCTTGTTCTGCTTTCAAACTTCTGGAATTCAAAAAATCTCTGTAGGAAGCATCTTTAACCAACTGTGGCCAGAGTGCTAAATATAATCACTAGTTTGCTAAATATAGAATGCTAGAATGCCAAATATAGTCACTACAAGGTTTACTTTTTTGATGTTTCTTTTAAAATAAACTATCAGGAGAAAAAAAGGAATAAAAAAGAAATGGTTTATGTCTTATCTGTTACCTTTCTCCTGACTAAATTACAATATCCTTATGTGATAAGATGCTGCTATGAAAAGTCCCAAAGAATGTGTCTGCAGAAGACGTTATGACTTGTAGTACAGAGAAATTCAAGTTGGGTTTTAAAAGGTTTTTCAGATACCTTGTGGATTCATCCATACAGGTATTATTCCTCCTAGATGACCACCTCCCTCAGGTGCATTACTTTCAGGCCTGGATTGAATTTGTTTTGATATCACATATTTCTGTACAACACCATATTTGTAGTGTAGACGAATCCAACGCATCAAATTGTTACCGAATTCCCCTGCTTGCACCACTTACAGATTTGCTGAGGTACTACTCTGTATAAATAAGACACCACAGTGTGAGCATTGATTATTTATTGCAAATGATCTTCAAAATCTGCACAGGAAATTTCAGCATTGTACTGACCATTATAAAATACTGTTTAGTTCAAAGAAACAAATGATTCTGTTGCCATGAGGCAAATGTTAAAAAGGGTTTCATTGCATCATATTTGGGTTCAGAAGAAAATATATTCAAAACAATGTGATAAAAGACTATTTAGTTGCTTTTTCTTTTGTTCATGACAAAAAAATTAGCAAAGGAAACCAGAAAAGAACAACAAATTTCATCCCTCTTATCCCAACAAAGATAAACATTCATAGTAAGGTGAACAGAAAAGCAGAAAATTACATACACACACACACATAACATAACATAACATAGCATAACATAACATAACAACATACTTCTAATACTATAGAATATTATGTTTTATATATTAATAAAGTGTATATATTTATATATTTGTGTATGTGTCTAAGCACACATACACACAGATAGATATTTGTAGGTATTGATGTGTTTGTGTATATACATATAAATACCTCATTTAAAATTGCAAATGGAAAGTAGATATTTATCTGGCCTGGAAAATGCGCTTGTTCAAATGAAAGCAAATATGTGCATTGCCAGCTTCTTGGGTGGCAGATTTTCCAATTTTGTTTGTAAAATTGAGTATTCCCTATTAGCTGTCTCTTTGCACAGATGCATGTCTATTTCACAGGTTCATTTCAAGGAAAAAATGATTGAAATGTTTTTATACAAATGCAAATCCATACATGCGCAATTTATGTACAATGTATGTCAGGGCTGAAGTTTACAGCCTGTTGTTCTTGCAAAGATTGCAGTGTGCAGCTATTATTTTAATGGAAAGGTGAAAGTAAAAGAGCAGGTGAGTGCTTTAACTATGCAGATGTAAAGAAGTTGGCAATAAGAAGCTGGCGATGTAGTGATTGGTTCAGCGTCCTGTGTAAATATGTAGCTAGCCAAAAGCCCATCATTAGCCCTCTGTAGATTCTGCACTGATAAACTTGATTTGTCAACAAAACATGCACCCTTCATAGCCCGATTATTTATTTTTTTTTATTCTTTTAGAGTCAATAATGAAAAATGCATTATTTTTTTTGTTCTTTAAATGTAATTTGAAGTTAGCTGTAGCAACTGCTGAAAATGTAGACCCTCTTGCTTGTGCTACAATTTTACAGCAGTGTAGATAAATCCTTTTTCATTTGCTCTGGAGAAAGGGAGAACTGAATCATGAGGCTTTTATGTATTGTTCTACTGAGACGCCTCCAGTACTTAGTAAAACCGAATATGGCATTCAGCTACAGTCACTGCACGCAAACAAGCATTCCTCTGAGAGCATCCCAAGTTCGAGGACAGATGAGTTCTTCAGTGTCTTGTGTAGGTCTTAGCATTAAAATACACTCAGCCAAAGCTCTACATCCAAAGGGATCCAGAGCCTTGGGGCTCCAATCTTTATGGAGCGAGCAGATGGCCATACGCAGAAATGTTCTTGGTGTATCTGGGTGTAGGCTGAGAATCTGGATTTTGCTTAGTTTATCTTTGTAGGACACTGTGAGAGCTACAGACAAAAGAAGTGATTATTGCTTCCTAAGAGCTGAAATCATGGTGCTGTGTTTTCCCTGCAACAGTTGACATCTCAAGCTCCAAAATCCAGAACAGAGAGCAGAGTTCTTTCTACCTATTTTAGAGTAAGTGCTGCTGATGGAGCAGAAAACAAAGACCACACACACACCACTTTTGTCGGTGAAAGTGCTTTTCTGTTCACCTGTTAGTTTTTCATATTCAGCTGACCTCTCTCTAATAAATCTGTGTATTATTCCAAATGATAACCAACAAAAGACAGTGAGCCAAGATGAGTTTTATTCTAAATGTTCATTGTCATTACTTTTTAATAATTTATTAAAGGGTGGACTTAAATTTCAAAAAAATTCCACAAAATCAGGGCTGAATATTCCTGACAGGTAGCGTTCTTATCTGATTTCTCTGGTTCATTGAAGAGCCTGGTCTTGTTCTCCTTGCTCACATAAGTGAAGCTTTTTAAATAACAGACTTATTCATTTAGGTAGAGTAAGCAGTGTTGTTTTAGCTAAGACTGGACAGGTTGCTGTTGTTTTTTTACACAATAGAGCTCCAAGAGGAAGCCTTTATAAGGATACATTTACAACTGCGTTTGCCCACCAGTGTTGTCAGTTCACAACAGATAATATGGTAACACTTGTTCAGTCTTTCCTTGGACATCATTTCTTTTAATGCCTGAGTAAAGAATGAGTAAAATCTGAGTAAAAGTCTCAGATGCTTTGTTGCAAGATGTGTATTTGTGGGGTAAAAATTAAATTATCGTGTTTCTGAAGCTATTTTTACAGCGAACCCTTACTGCCAAGAGGAATGGATTGTTTTAAATGTATGCTTTGAATATTTTAATGTCTGAAATTGTAGTCTGAGAAACAAAACTATTAATGGGAAAAATCTCATACGTGCAATTGCTAATCAAATCTCTCTTCAACAGCAAAGCATTTTTCAAATCCAGTGAAATTTTCTAATCGACTGCCTAGTGCTAGCGCCCACACACAGAGCCCTTGCCATGCCAACTCTTATAGCTACGGTCAATGTAGTGAAGACACCCACATAGCAGCAGCTGCTGCTATCCTGAACCTTTCCACCCGCTGCAGGGAAGCAGCAGAGATCCTCTCCAACAAACCACAGAGTCTGTCTGCCAAGGTAGGGTAGTCCAAGAACCTGGAGGGTGTGCTAGCTACTGAACTGTGCGAATAAACTGTCTTTCATGTTAGTGACTGCATTAAATCCCCAAAAAGGAGGCTTCTGTTTGCATGCTCTTTTGAAGATAGAGAAAAAAAAATCAGTAATGTAGTGACCAGTTCTGATAAAACAAATAAATAGCAGGAATTATGTTGTTACTCTTTTCATAATTGAGCCCTAAATACAAGGGGGGAGTTTTGTGGGAGGAAAAAAAAAGGATATTTGAAATCCAGTAACAATCTGTGGTTGATAACGAGATAGCTCTGTTTAAAAAGGGATTTTTCCTCCCTCCGAAACCTGCCACAAGTGATCATTTTAGAGGCTGATTTTATTTTTTTTTTTAAATAAAATCATACGATTAATCAAGGTGATTTTTTTTCATAGCAATGGAACAGAGCTACACCTATTGAGTCTGTTGTGTTTGGAGCTCATGACAGTTTGACAAGGTGCAGGGAGGGAAATAACAACTGACTTTGGTAAAATTCTCCCTTCTGCTGGCAAGAGAGGAGAATCAGGCCCACAGCGTTTGGAGATAGATAATTTGGGCAAGTCTGTCGTAATGGAAAGCTGCCTAATATCATAGATGTTTGTGTGGCTTTCATGTTTTGGTTTCTGCTCTGCGTTTCCTCACAGATCTTTATGATTTACAAATGGTTCTGTGTGAGCTATGAGCCTTATTTGCTGTGCCATTACATAGTATTATACTGCTGATGAAAATAGACAAGATTTTCCTCTGACGACTGTGGTTGTGGGAGCACTGTTGTTTATTATTTGTATTAAAGTCAGATATGCCTCACTAAAATGAAACTTTTGAAAGCTCCGCGTAGATGAGAGGGTGCCATTACAAGAACTTGAGAGAAATCACTGGGGAGTGGAGAGGGGCACATTTATCAAAACAAAAAGTAGCAGGTGTGTTTCTGCCGTGAGACTCTGAGTCATGATGTGAGCTCCAAAAGACAGATGATGTGTTTCTCTGCAAGTCAGTATCACTCTACCTTGCCTATTGTAGCACCAGGCTCGGTCTGGCTAGCTGCTTTACAGTTTGGTTGGGCCTTCATTCGCCATTGCTAAGAGGTTAGCTGTTATTCTTTTAGGGGAAATGCTTATTTTACCACCAGCGTAACACCTTATTGGGTATTCCAAGCCTTTCTCCTTTGCAGAGTGGTATCCTCTACTTTGCTGCCTTTGATTTCCACTTGTGAAGACTTGGATCTTGAAACTGATGTTGCAAGATGCCCCAGGGTAGACTTTTTTAAGGTGTGTCCATATGCATCCCCTGTAACACAGACATTATGTGTTCATGGAACCTTTTCCAGAATACAGATCCATCCATGATATATGCTGCAGAAAGCTCCTTCCACCGGTCTTCAATACAGACTTCTAGCAGGGAAATGGAAACTGATGCCAATGGCTGGATTAAATTGCTGCCGCAGCCTTTGGCTGACCTCAGCAATAGACCTTCTTGCCAGAGAAGAGCAGTAAAGGGACCAGGCATAACCCAAAGATTTTCTCCTGTGTACCTGCTTCACAGTTGCCAAATCATGGGGAAGGTTTGAATGGAAGTGAACATAATAGTAACGATATGGAGGGACACTTGGGGCACATAGCTTACTCCTTTTTCACAGCCAGGAATCCAGCCTAAAAGAAAATCACCTGCATACCTTGCTATCTGCCTGCCTCCACTTTTGCCAGACTTTCTGGAGGGCATACTGCTACAAAACGTCTGACAGAAGAATCAGAATTAGCTTCTGGCCAGAACACAGGCAAGTAAGCCCCAAACAGATTCGGTCGCCAAAACCACACAAAACCCATTTTTATTTGGTTTTGGCTATTTATTACTTTTACCATACAGGACTCAAACAAATAAATGCAGAAATAAATCTGTAGACTCTCATCAGTGAAGATGCTTTCTTATTTTAAATATGAAGCAAAAAATCAGGTTAGCTTTAAAAGAGACTACTGTTTATCAATGTTTCGAAACTGTTCTGTAGCTGGTATTGGCTGCAAAGGTAAATGTTTAATGGCTAGCATATCTTATATATTTTTAGAGCATAAAAAACATCTCTTGAGACTTTACCAGTGCTTGGACTCAAATAATGCAACAGCAACAGATGACTATAGAGTTGATTATTTCCTTTTTCTACTCAATAGCACGCACAATCACCATGTCCAAAAATACCTGTGTGTGGTGGCTGTGTTCAGAGCCCCGTACCATCAGACTTCCCAGCCCTGTCCCTTGCCACATTCCTTTGTTCTTTTGCCTAAGAAAACCTGATTAGCGTCATCCATACTTTAGCAGATCAAAGCTCCTGACCTGGAAAGGTCTTTTCTCTATATATGAGCACCAGACAACCTCCCAGCAACCCAAGCCATGACCCTGCAGGTGGGAGGCAGTGTGGTGGTAGAGCGAGGACATGTGGGACTGCAGAGGATTTCCTGGACCTGCAGAAAATCCTTTGCAAGTTACTCAATGGTAAAAGCTGTAAAAATAATGTGCTTCTAAGTTTTAAAAAGCAGAACTTGAGCTTCAAACATTTCAAGCAAGGGTCACTTGCTTGTATTCACTCAAGGCATGTATGTCACGTTGCTTAAACAGGTAGGGAATACACCAAAACATTTTTTAGCACAAGTGTATTCCCAAAGTATTTTTTTTCTTTCTGTTTCTCAAATTTTATTTCTTGACCTCCAGAGTGTTATCCATTTTAGTAAGACTTGGATGTTCTACCCTGAATGTTCACCACCTTTCTGTAAGTATAGATAACACTTAAATGAAAAACTGTTTTTAACAGCACAGTTCCAAATCTCATTAACTTAATGGATTTTCAAATATACATCTCACATTCTCTACATATCAGTTTAAAAGGAAGAGTTTAAGGCAAAAAATGCCTTAAACAGTAGCAAGGGTAGAGAAATCAGATTACACATTAACAGTACCATTGGTGAGCAAAACTTCCAAAGACATCTAATGTACAAAGATAATCTGCCAAATATATCAAGATTAAAATTATTAATTTCTATATTAAGCAATTTAAAGAATAAATTTATTTTAAAATTAATAGTAAAATTGATCTTAAGCTTTCTCCATGAATTATCTGTCAGCTGTATACAAAATATTAAGATCATCAGATACATTGCTGATACTGTTTTCAAAAATAATTAATACAACATTAACATTACATTTTCTGAACCATTCAACCTCCACTTGGGGCTGTGGTAAACTGTTCCCCTGCATACAATCCTGATCAGCCAATTCTCATGCGGTCAGTACCCCAAACCAGTCTCCTGGCTGCATTTGATTTACAGCTTATGTGACTTCATTCAACTCCCATTGAAGTCAACAGGACGACTCCCCTAGAAGGCTTAGCCTGCAGTTTCTAGCCCAGTGCAAGAGTCTGCATCACCATAACATCCAGGGATCCTCCCTCTTTACAGCCCTCACCGCATGTCTCACAGAGGTAGCTGCAAGCAGTACAGTTTATCTGTATCCTCATCACTATGCTTGCCAAACATTTTGTTGACTGTTTTGGTGTTTTTCCCACCTGTTTAGACAAAATGGCATATGCGCACTATGCCTTGAAAGAAAACAAAGAATGACACTTGCTAAAAACGTTTAAAGTTCAAATTCTGTTTTTGAACAAAATTATGTCATCTCTCCATTCTTGGATATTGATGATGGTGATAATTACATCAATTATTTCGACAATGTAGTTAGTACTCAGCACATTTATCAAGCAGTCCTTTACTCCAAATACCTTAAAGCCTAAATACAGGATGATAAATCAGCCAAGAATACCACTAGGTAGCATCCTGTTATACTGCTGTGCATATTGCTCCTTGAGTACATTTTTGGCTAGCTTTTTTTAATTTGTGAATTACTCTGAGCTAAAATTGTGATTTCATTTTTGTCTCAGATGTCGGTGGGCATTTACAAGTTCTCTTACTTTGACCCAAAATTAGTATTTTAATTTCCTGCAGAAGAACTCAATTGCTTAAATTTAAGTCTGATGAATTGAGGACCAGGTGCATGTATTTTTACTGTCTGGGAATAGCAAAGATTGTACTCTTGGATGGAGTTGCCTTAGGAATAGTATTCATACACATTGCAAGATACTGGTTTCTGTTACTCCCAATAGCAGAACTGAAGAGCTCTTTTGAGCTTTCCAAACTAGGCTGAAGTGCTAGTGGGAATGCAAAATCATTGATAATGTTGTTTCTTTGGACTTACTTAGTATTAAGTTGTACGGCTGATGCCAGCCAAGGACTACATAAAACCCCTTATATGTAATGATACAATCTCCCTAAGGTCACAGGTTTGAAATAAGACTCATGCAGACACAATAATTCACTCTTTCTGATCCAGCTATGAGATAAAGCTTAACTTGTAATCATTAGTGGAGACACACTGTAGAGTATTAAATGTTGTGAGCGATCAGATGGACCAAAAGCGTAGGAAAAAATGCAGAAGTAATTTGTCTCAAAAACCAACATCCTTTGTTGTCCTAGCTGATGTAGTTCAGTTCTAAGGACAAGACTTAATAATGTCCTAGAAAATATTCTGTAATATTTATGTCATAAAGTAAAGGAGGCTGAAAAAGCTTGACTTTGAAGTAAAAAGCATTTGAAGAGGTTAGAGACCATTTTTTTGTTTACATATTTATATTAGTCTTCATTGTAGATAGATATTCATAGCAGAGTACTACTTGTACCTTATCTTTTCACTGAATATTTGCTGGAATAAAGAAAATACGCTTTGGTCATTTTTCTCTCATTTTTTCTTCTGGAATCATTTTCCCAGCCACTTGTAAAACCTGGGGGGGTCATTACACTGTCACTGATGTGGGAGGAGATAAGGAGTAACCTGAATTTAATTACCATGTATATCCTCTCACCCTCATTGATTTTTCTTCATTGCTTCGGTAGACTTTTTTCTGGTTTACACCAGTGTAAATGTAAATGTAAACATAAATGTAAATGAGATAAAAATCAGGCTCCAAAGATTTACACAGCTGCAAACTAGCATAAGTTAGGAAATAATAAGATACGTTTGCATCTTAATTTTGCTTACATTTTTAAGGAAGCATCAGAACAGTTTACATTGTTTTGGTAGCTATATTTTAAATATGTCATGATAAATGGATAAATATAGGCCTGTTCACACATGCACTAGAGTTGACAGTAATAGGATCTTGCCTCCACAGAGGAGAACACAGCCTTTACAAGTCTGAGCTAAGCACAGTAAGTGCCATTTTCTGTCAGCATGTCATAGCACTGCTCTAGCATTTTTTGCCATTTGCCATTTTTGTCTTTTTAGTTCCATTTTAAAATTAATGTAAAAATAAATGTGGTAAAACAAGCAAAGGAGACATATTGAGAGGAGGGTGGGATGAGAGTAGGAACGAAAACTGGAGCAGTATCTCTGACTGTCCTCCCTTTTTGCTCTGCCATTTGGAGTTTGCTACGAAGGCAGCAAAGTGATAGCTCTTTTATATCATTCCGAATAAAAAGCCATGCTGTAAACGTGTGATCCATCCTGCGATGGGCAAAAGGGGATATTTTTTTCCATGACTATATTTAATTGTTGTGTGCATCTGTGAGCTCACTTAAACCCCATCTGTACGCTACTTCACAAACACACAACCCAGCCTTCCCCGATCAGAATGAGGTGCATGTTGGACAACCCAACTTCTGTGTGAATTTCAGGAAAGTGCTGAGGAAGCTTTAAATACCCACATTAGTAAATGTTCTGCTTATCAACTAGAGCTCCTTGTTGAGGCTAACGGTATCTGGATTTCAGAGACAATATATTTCCTGATATTTTTCTATGTCCAGTTTCATCGAGGAGAGGACCTTGATTGTTTTTGGTCCTCTTTGTTGTTGCTGTTGCCTTCTGAGTACTCGATATTTTGTCAGTGACAGAGAATCTGCACTATTTATGGTTTTTGCACTATAAAACTACTGCAGCCCAGTCACATGGCTTCCTCTCCTAAGCCATCTGTCACAGAGGTCTGGAATTTTATGTGAATGTTGGTTGTGCAGACTTAACCCAAGTTTTTTTATTATGAAAAATGTCAGCAACTACAATATTTAGCATTTTACTTTACATTGGTCATTAAACTTGATTACTGTAGCTCTGTTTCATTGCTATAGTTACATATCAACTATGAAGCCAAAAAACACTGGGGCGGTCATGGCAGAGCTATATTGTCAGATCCTGGAGTGTGCACTTGGCACTGATATAGTTAATATCTTGGATTTTTGTAACTAAGGTTTATTAATGCTGGTATAAAAATGTATTTGATATTATACAGATGGCATAAGATGTTGTGGTTACTAAGTTATTATCCGGGATAAGCTGCACTGTCAAATTCAGGGCTTAAAACTATCACAGGAGATTAAACTATTTACTAAAAAGGGGCAGAAAGATATAACCAAAGCGTCTTAGTATGAACATATTAGAAGTGTATTTACTTCCCATAAATATGATAAAACATCTCTCTCTTTAAGCTGTATGATTGAAAATGTCAACTTTGCTATGCAGGAGAAGCAAACATAAGAGGTTCCTGAGTTTCTGAACCAGGGGCAAGCAGATGGCTTGGTAGTGCTTCAGTCTAGGTGGGCATCTGTCTTAGGCCCATGGATACAACATGGAGTCAGGCCATCGGAGTGAGGAGAGACGGCTGGGCCCTATTCGCTTGTTTGGGTTTTTTTTCAACTTTTACTAACATTTTCCTTCTAAAGATTTCTTTTAAAAGATTTAATCAGATGCATTTTACCTTTAAATGATTGACCACTGGCAGTGGTAGAAGACAAGGTGGTACTTTCAGCACAGAGGAAAAACTCCCTGTTTAACCACAACTAATTTTAAGACCCTCAAGCAAGGATAAGTTTCACTGCCTTATCATTAACCATTAAATGGTCAACTAACCATCCAGCTCCAGCAATAATTAATAAGAAGAAAGAGAAAGGGACTCTTTTCACCAGTGTCTCATTTCCTAAGGAAGAAGATGAAGAAAGTTGAAAAAACTTGTCCTCTGGACATACCTGTCTCTTCTCCGTTTACAAAAAGTACATCCAGGTTAATTCATTTACCGTGTGGGTTTACTTTTATATTACTCAAAGTAGGAAGTCTCAGTCTGGGTTTATACAACTATCTCATACAGTTATAGAGCACCTAACATACCTAGCCACAAATTCCCAAGTGGTATCTGAGATTTATGGTGATGCAAATAAAAAATAGTAGTGATAACAACAGAAAGACACAAAGCAGTGTCACTTACAGCAGTCTACATGCGTAGATCCATGACATTGTCATTTATCTCTATAGTGTTTGAATGTTTTCCACTTTATTGAGGGCAACACACGAATTAGACTACCAAATTCTCTCCACCTTTTTCACCTCTTCCCCTTAACTTCAGTAATTGTTGGCAATAGCAAGGCCTAGTCTTATAGTCATCCCTATATATACAATATGCCAATATCCAATGTTATGTATTGAGCATGATGGGAATTTTTTTGTTGCTTCCATTAGTAAATTACATTTTCAGGAGCTTTTCATCATTCCAAGAAGAGGGGTTTGCACTCTTTTTCTGTGGTCAGACAAGGAAAGGCAGAACAGTGAGCTTTCCTTCCCTTGTTCTTCTTGTACAGCTGAGCAGGACTTGTCCCTTCTTGTGAGCAGGAACTGCTCTGAGAACTTCTGCCAGCCTGGAAAGAGAAGTTGGGTCTCTCCCCAAACTGCACACATCCCTGTAGTCAGAGGCTGCTCTTTACTGTGCTTTCCATGTAGCAAAAGCTATGTTAACCCATGCTGAAGTTCTTCATTGGGGACAACCTCCCAAAGATCCTCCTGTGGCTCCCAATCCAGTGGTCTCAGTGCAGACCTGTGCCTCAGTGGCCTAGTCAAACCATGATTAAGGCAATAGGCTATTTTGAGTAATACACAAAACCCCAGAGAAAATTTCTCCTACTGTGCTCCATCCAGGCATATTTCTTCCCCCTCCTTCTCTCCCCGCACGATGCAGATGCTGTCATATTTCCGGGGTGTGGGGGGAAGGGAGGATGTGTAATAGCAATGCTGTTGGTGACCTAAGCAATGCATTAATGCTTTTAACTGTGAATTGGGGTCATAGTTCTCTGCAAGAGTGAAAAGATCAAGAAGATTTAAAGCTAAACTTTTTTTAAATAAAACTAGATTTAGGGTGTATAGGTTAGGGTTTAGAGACATCTTATTTAAATTCTACTTACCATGTATAAGCTGAGATGCAGGGATACCATTACTGAAGCTACTCTTAAGTCTGCCTAGGAGTTGGACATTAACTGATATAAATCGAAAAGCTGGTTTTAGATTCAGATAAATTTAAATTAAAGCATGCATTTATATTTATCCTTTAAAAGCACCACATGGTTATGTTGCAGCCTCACCATGTCCACAGCTAAACATGTCTCTGTTTCCTGTTGCATGTCAGGGAGCTGAGATAGAAGTGGATGAAAATGGCACTCTGGATTTGAGCATGAAAAAGAACCGAAGCCAAGACAAAGTTATGCCTCTCACTTCTTCCAGCACAGCATTTCCCACTCCTTCCTCTTCTCCTTTCAAAACAAGCAGCATCCTCGTAAATGCAGCCTTCTACCAGGCTCTTTGTGAACAGGAAGGCTGGGATACACCAATCAACTACAGCAAGACCCATGTCAGGAAAGAAGAAGAAAAAGAGGTATTTTTTTCAGTTTCTGAGTGACTTTTTCCCTTTGATGAGTGGCCATATCATTGTCTTTGGGATGACCAATCTAATGCAGTTTAAAGGGAACCAATTTGCAGAGGTGGAGGTTTGTGAACATTGAGTTGGCTTTAGTGCCCTCTTGGATGTGGCATAAAAAAATCAATAATCACTTTGAAAAATCTTGTTTTCGGACCCCACCTTCAGAGGTTGAAAACAACAGCTGTTGATTTCAGTATGGGTTGTGAATGCCCATAATTCTCTAAGATAAGGAAATCAAAGCTATCCACAATTAAAGAAGTCTATATTTTTTTTCAATTTTCTTCCTAATGGCTCAGCCCTGTAGAACACACACCCATATAACCTAGGGATCACTCAAAAAAAAAAAAAAAAAAAAAAACAGTTTTTTCCACACCAACTCTTTATAATTCTAGATAACTCGTTATCTAAATATTTAAACATATACTTAGACCTTTGCCTGCAATATTCTTTCAGTGGAAAACTTTTTATTTCACATTTAAAATACTTCAAAAACTCTTTGTCACTAAATCTTAGATCTCACAAGTGAGTCAAGTGGTTCAGAAGCCAGTTTTAGAGCTCAAACTCAGAAATAAGACATTGTTGGGAATTCCTGAAGGTTTTGGTTACAAGCAGCACAAGAGGATTTGTTCACAATTTCCACCAGTTGTGGTATGTTTTATCCCATAATGAAACAGCATAGGAAAAGTAAATGAGTATGTGCAGGTGTCTTCCCTATTCAACCTGTCCTAGGAAGTGGAAAACCCCAAAATTGAAAACGCAGTTGCAGGAACAAAGATGAGTAACTAAAATTTCGGCAAATATTTTTATTTAGTAACTTTGCAACTTTCATGGCTAACTTTCTAGACTGTCATTTCCAAGATTATAAGTGTCTTGATTTTGGTTTTGTTTCTGTTTTGTTCTTTCATGTTTATTTATCCTATCTTGGCAACAAGGCAGTACAGTCTCCTTTCTTTTTCTTTCTTTTCTAGTCTTCTATTTTGCTGGCAAGTTTGGTTTTATTTTCTTCTCTTTAGCCTGGCTGTCAGAATATGGATTGCTTGCATTTTTCTTAAATCAGGAAGGGACCATCAGCACCTTTAAAGGTTAATTAGATAAAATCTCGGTAATTAATATAGACAAGCCCGAGTGATATCTTTCTGAAGCAGAAAAAAAAAGTCTTAATTTGGAATATTTATTGAGCTTCAAATACATTTCCTCCCTCTTTGGTTTTATATATCAAATAATAGCATTTGAACATTATATTTATTACAAATTACCTTTTGCTCAAATATCAAAACTGTCACTTCAAGAAGACATAGGTATGGGTAAATCCATTTAGGGCTGAGGCCTCAAACTCCAAAAATACCTGGAAATAAAAGACAGTTCAGTTGTGTGAAGAAAAAAAATCTGTCAGCACCACACACAGACATATCATAATGAGACAGTTTGTGTCACGGTGGATCATTTCTTGGAGGCAGGGTTGTTTGAAGAGTACTTTGTGGTCAGCTCTGTGGGGGCTGATGGTGCTCCTTATCTCAGCAATGAGAGCATGATCCCTGTGTCAGGGTCTTGGACTGGGTATGACACCAGGCAGTAGGCTGAGGTCTCAGGCTCTTCCCCATTCATGCCGCGTGTTGTGCAAGCACATCCAGCTTTGAGAGAACCGCCTTGCTGCAGGGGATCAATCAGCGTTGCAGACTTGGCAAGGGGTCTGTCCTGCTGCTCCTCCTCCCTGCTGCCACTGCAGCTCAGCGAAAGAGCCATGGCAGGAGCACCTCCGTGCTGCACCCCCAGCGCCTGCTCGACTTTTGGAAGGTCTCAATGGGTGGGTGGCTGCTTCCCTCTCCCTTACAGGGAGCTGGAGACATCGGCAGACTATCCAGTAGGACATAAAGATCTATTGAGGCACTCTTGCCCCTTGCACTTGGTGCTTTGACATGGTGCAGTTCGTCCCTAATCAAGGATCTGGCCTCAGACGTCTGTTGTGAGCTTTTGCCATCCCAGGGAGTGTTGACATGTCCAGTGATCTCAGGGCCAGAGGCTCTGTTTTGCACATTGAAGACTGACAGTTATTCTCATGCAAAGAAAATGACTGATTATATCTATTTCTAATTCATTGTTATCTGGTTCATATGCACAACAGTTGCTTAATTTTGGTGGTAATTTCCAGAAAATATTGTCTCTCTCTCTCTCAGTGAAATAGCCTGTCCAGATGCCCCCTTAAAAAAAAAAAATCTGAATTTGGAAAAAGCTCAAAATCTCTCCAAAAGGAAAGCACCGAGAAATAACTAGAGCTGTCAGTTAGTTCAACTGTCAGTTCTCCAAAGATTTCAGGGCTTAAAAATGTTAAAAGTGCCAGATGCTATTATCTGTTATTCATGTTACCATTATGTTCTGGTCTTTGCTGAAATCAATATAAACTTCCATCTGTACATTAATGGAGTTTCATTGCTTGCTTGCTTTCTGTAGTGTGCATGCGTGAATGCACACATGCTTTTTGCAGAAAATAGTAGTGTTTGGACTGATTGGGCTGGTTCTGATTTTCCTTCTAGTCTAGAGTTCTTGAGAATTTTAATAACATTTAGTGATAAATCCATTCAAATGGGAAAGGAAAAAACATACATACGGTTGGACTTGACTATCTGTGATGATCATCAGCTAACAGACCAAAAAGTGGGAAGTGCCAGAGGTGTTTTCCCAAAGGACTATCTCCCCCTCTAAAACGAAATCACTGGAGAAGCACACAAGCCAAGGCATGCATGCTCAGTCCTAAATACAGAGCAACAAAAAATATTTGGGCTACTCGTTTCAGACAGATGCATCCCCTTTTGGGCCACATGTACTGATGTAAGGTCCTAGAAAGGCAGACTTTCAGTATTCTTCTGCCTTTGCACTGTCTTCATTTTGCCGCTTCTATACAAGAGAATTTTTCAAGCTGTTTGAATAATACCAAGTGTTCCACAAGGTGCTAAGACAATGCTGGAGAAATCCCCAGTTTAAACGTCTGTACGTCTCCCTCATTCCTGGGAAATACACTATTGGATGTTGATTAGGAAACAAGCTGTATTCCCAGTTTGGTCCTTATTAGATTTTTTTTTCTTCTTCAAAAGAGCAGTTACTATGACACTGTAGGTGTTTGTGTGTGTATGTATGTATGTATGTGTGTGTAGCTATTGGTTTAAAGAATTACAAATCTGAATAAGTCAATTCAGAAAATTCACAATTAAGATTCTTTAAAAAATATAAATTATTTCAAATATAGAAAATGAAAATGATGCAATACTCAACCCTCTGGTATCTGTTATGCTGGTGGCTGTAGATGTACTCATGTCAACCTTCATCTTGCAATCTTATTTTTGCTACATGATTCAGTGAAATATTAAATGAAGCTGTGAACTGCAATGCTGCAGTATTTTGTCAGTCCCTTATATAAGTAATTCTCAAACAGTCCTCTCTGTGCAGCAGGTATCACACAGTGACATGACGAATAACTCACACACACAAGTTTCTGGTCCATCACCAGTAAAAGTTCAAGAGATATCTTTCACTTGCGATAAACCCCACAAGCTATGTATATGAAATTTATTAATAAACCCTGCAGCACGAACAGTTGCAGCTACTCTTGTTTGCTGCAGGTGCATCCTGAGGTACATCAGACATCTCAGGATCCCAGGGGAGTGCCAGAGTGTCTTTCCATCACCCTCTACTCCAGGCTCCTCTCAGTTGGAACTTTGACAAGAAGTGGCGGAGGCTGATGTGTGCCTGGTCCTGATCCAGTTAGGACCCAGCCATGGCATGCACTAAATTTTTAGAAACACAGCATTGGTCCTCAGTTCAGTGATAAAGATATAGCCTTATCAGAGGTAGCTGATAAAAAACTGATAAGCCAGCTTTCTTCAATCTCCATTTCATTACATGGAAACCACCTTAACTGTGTTTTTTGAAGTTGCACTTGCAGCTGGCAATAAAGGGTCTACCATTTTGTTGCTGCTTTCGGGAGCCTCCGATTTTACAGTGATGATGATCCCTGTAAGACCTGGCATTTACTTTTATGTAAGAAAAGCAGGTGAGAACTTGTGGGCAGAGAGAATCAGGAGCTAGAATCCCCATTCTGCAGACTGCAGTGGCAAAAACAGCCCCAGGTGCCACTAGAACCAGGATTTAACTCAATGTTGGAAAACAGTCTTTGAGTTTCCTTGAATCTTGAACAAAGCTGGCATCCGTTTTTCCACTTTTGGTTTTTAGCATTTTTGTTTCCATGTTTGGAGGACTTTCAGCTATCTATTCTTTCTGTATTAACATATTAACAGTACCTATCACAGTTTTTCACTTTCTCTATTACCCCTTATCTGAGTTTTCCTTTAGAAATACAATTTTAAAAGCCTGAAATATATCAGGGTTTGCTTTTTTATTTTTTAATTTAAAATAATTACTCGATAATTACTATGAAAGAATGTTCAGAAAAGCTGAATATATGTATTTTCGCTTTCTATATTTGTAGCAGATGAGATTATTCTGAGACAAACTAACCCCACAAATGTGGTCGCAAAAATCAGTAGTAATTGATACAGCAATAATATGGCATGGTTTCTATATGTATGTGTAGTGTGAGTTTCAGTAGGCAGTAGGTAGCCAGTACCAGAAAGCAGAAGGAAGTCACATTGAGGATCCAGTCTCCAAACAGGCAAAGATGAGCTGCCAGAATTGAGGACCATATGGAAGCTTTATCAGAAGAAACACCCCCGCAGAGCTTACAAGTCCCGTTAGGCAGAATCTCCATTTTCAGTCCAGATTCTCCTCAGCCCTCCGCTCTGTGTTAACAGCTCTGCAGACATCCCTGCCCCTCTGTCCTGGCACGTTCATCAGCTGCACAAGCCCAGAGCATCTATGGCACCAACCCCAAGTTTAGCAGGAGCTGGGAGCTTCTCCTCTCAACCACAGGCAGCAGCTTCTACTCCTACAGATGGTAATCTCTGGGTGATACCTACCTGAGTATTGGAATAGAGTCACAAAACTTAAAGGGATTAATAGAGATTTGATAATCGATGCTATGGGCTTTGGAGAATTCTTAAATGTTACAGTAGCCGCAGAGCATCCCTCCCGAAAGGAAATACTTATCTTTCATTAAAATAATAATAGTTGAAGGTATTAGTTCTCAAAACAGTATAAAATAAGCTATTTTGAAATGATCAAAGAGGACTTTTCAGAAAACAAAAACGCAATTTTCTTTCAGTACTCTAGATTTCCAAAATGCCTTCCCAAGGGACTGAATGCTCATGAACATCCATCAAACAGCACTGTAGCAGTGATGATTTTAATCTACAAATAGTAGAAATCAACAACTACCCTTAGCAGCCTGCTATGAAGAAAATTTCAAAGCAATTTTGGTTTTATGATTTTTATTTTAACAAGAATCTGCTCTTTGAATAAGCTAATAAGTAATTCTATTCTACAGATCTAAACAGCTTCACATTTACATATGTTTATGTAAAATAGTTGTGGTTTTTTTTAATTTATGATTACAATTTTGTACTTCACAGTACAATGGTACTCACTTCAATTCAGCAATGTACTTGCAGAGAAAACACAGGAACATACTTGCTGAAGTCTTGTTTGGCTCTATATATTCAACAACTACTTTTATTTTAGCTGCACACTTTTCTTTGGCTTTTATCACCATTTCAGAAATCAAACCCCAATTTTCCCTATGTATGGCTTAAATCAGCATCTGCCTTCAGAAATACTTGCACAACATTTTTAAGAGGCTACTTATGAGAACCTGAAACTATGATGTACTAAACTTTCCTCATCACTCCCCATAATTTCTTAAGTCTTCTTGTTTAATGTTTTCTGAGATGTTCTCTTCTTACCACAGCAAGCTATTATTTGTTGAACATATAAGATGCCTTGAAGAGAGAAACCTTTTGTCACATTCTCATTTAATATTTCAGAAAGATCCAGTGAGCTCTCCAGAAAACATGGAGGAAAAGAAGTATCCAGGAGATGTGTCCATACCAAGTCCGAAACCCAAACTTCATTCGAGAGATCTCAAAAAGGAACTCATCACGTGAGTCACAAAAAATGCCTCATTTTCCTCTGCCCTGGTAAAGATTGACTACACTGTTGTTCTGAGTGCTGGTTTGGAGTGGATTTACAGGAGCTGAGCAGGGAGACTTGCATGACTCTTCACAACAGGTAGATAGTTCCCTGTTGTGGGTGCTCAGCTGGGTAGACATGATGTTTGGAGCTGAGACAAGCCAGGGCAGGCCTGGACGTCTGGACAGATTCCTGACTAATGTTAAACTGGGTATCACTCCTTATTCCTCAGATAAATAGATAATAAATGGGCAACAGCTCCTTCTACAAAACACACAGTTTTGTAGTGTGCTATAGACTGTCTGTGCTAATGCTCACACAATTAAATAATCTTTATTTGGACAAATAGATCCACTTTATAGATCCACTGTTGAGAGCTTGCGTAGGAGTGCTAGGAATTTCTCAGATAGGAAACATGCAAAGTTCATAAAAAGATAAAACACAAGACATGAACTGCCCCAGGATTTTTCAGTCTGTAGGAAATCTATGTTTAAGCCCTTCATCTGCTTCCTTCAAAGCAGAGTTAGTTATTCGGTCCTGCTGAAAAGCCAGTGGATTCACAAATTCACACTCTGGGAGAATAGGCTAATTGTCTCTTTTTCCAAAGTACAGAGACTCACTTGCTCTAAGTTCCAAAACATTACTATCTAAAACTGAAAAGGAATTCCATTCAATCTTTCTGCATGCAACAGCTCATTTCAGTTTAGAATCTTTCAGTAAAATTGTCCCAAGCAGCTCATAACATCAGTCACTTTTTGAGACCTCATCTATGCTCTTCACAAAACCCCTTTGGATTCATGTCAACACCATTTTGGTATCAATACAGCGTTTTCACTGGAATAGTTAACTAGCAATCATTTATAGCACTTTTGTTTGTGTCCCAAACCAGAGTAGGTCTCTCTCTAGATAGGTGCACTCCGTATCTCTTAGTGATGATAGTCCATAACATATCACTGCAGGCTCACCCATAAATAAATGAGTTACATCCCGTCACCTTGTGTCCTGCTCCCCAGACTCACTGGCAATGAAGCAGTTAGATCCGACCCTGCCTCTAGAATTTACACTTCCCTGGGGCAAGCTGCTGTGAAGAACGATTCTTTCCCCTCATGCTGTGCAGTCTGCATGTTGTCTGCTCACCACATTGTATCTGCAGTTGTAGTTCACGACCTACATTGCTGCAGGTCAGGTTTGTTTTGCCCCTTCCAAAACAAAGGCGTAGGAAAATCGCTGAGAGTTTATTTTTGAAGACTAATGGCTTTTCTTTTGCAATATTTATTCCTTTGTGATATTGACCTGTTTTGAGATGTTTGTAAAATACTTTTCTGCTCGCCTAAATAATAACACCCAGAGTACTTACTAGAGCAATGATCAGCTTACAGTGATTGTACTGTATTATTTTCAAAGAGAAATGGGTATCTAAAATGTAGCTGTCCAGAAAATTAAATAGGAAATAGTTTTAAGTTATCAGAAGACTCTATAGGTAATATAGGGATCAGACTGCATTTCTATGATCCTGTTGAGCTCAGAACTTGTACAGAACAATTCAATACAGGTGGCTCCATCATGAGGAAGTTTTTAAAATGACATAAGCACTTGCAGAGAAAAAAATTCTGACATAGTTAGCTCAGTTGCGGTGAACTATTGTGCATGGGCTTTCTATTCTTCCATGTTAATTCTGCTGCCCATAACTGCATTGCTCAAGTTGAAATGGGCTGTGAAAATGAGGCTGATGTCTTCCTAAGGCTTTTTTACAGATTTGAAAAACTTCCTGGCACTCTGCCAGCTCAGAGAAAACAGCCAGGTGAGGATCTCAGTTACCCCTATTCATTAGTATGGAGCACTAGCTAAAAAGTTTTGTGCAGCTTCTGCTTGGCCTTCTTATCCATGTGCCCAGTGAAAGAAACACAGTCCTTCAGAAGATGCCACTGCAGGGTTGGTTTCAGAGTATTTTAAAATACTGTTGAAAGGCATACCTAATTCACCTCCCACCTCTCGCACAAATTGCATTTCTTGATATCTTTGCCCTCTTGCAGAGGACTGTATCCCAATTTGCTAAATGAGCTCAGTGTTATCACTGAAGAAGGGCTGAGGAAAGCCAGAAGCTATGAAATCTTTTCCAGGTCAAACATACTTCCATCTTCTGGTATAAACCAACATACCTGTTTCACTAACTGTACACCACCTTTGTATCTCTTCTCAGTTCAGCTGAGAAACATCTTGGGAAACTTTTGTGCTCATTCTGAACTTCAGCTGCATGAGCTTGACATGCTTTCTGTTCTGCAAGCAACCATAACGCCTAATTCCTCACTTATGCCATCAAATAAAGATTGAATGTGTTTCCAAAGAAGGTGCCTTAATTTAGTGAGAAGTTAAAGAAATTACTTTTGGATATTACTGTTCTCTGCCCTGTGTTATCCAGGAGGTCAGATCAGAAACTTAGCCCTAACATTTATGAATTGCTGTCAAAATTTGGAACCAGTGATGGAAAGTGTCCTTTTAAGAAATTCAAGTCATAACCAAAAAAATCTAAGAAGCGTGGTGGTTTCACATTACATAGATTAAAAAAATAAGGTTTCGACTCATTTGCATGGTAGAAACAGGAAAATTTTTTTCCATCTCTGCTTCAAGTAATAATTGAAAACTAGAAGTGTCGTGTAAGTTTGCCAGGTTTCTGCAGTGTCATGATAGTGTTGAGATGTTTAATGATGAAAGTGATGGCCCTAAGGATCATTACATAACACAGGGCAGGGTAGGGTGAGCTCTGGCATGTATTATACTTTAATTTCTCACTGTATCTCCTTTGCATAGCTGTCCGACTCCTGGATGTGATGGCAGTGGTCATGTAACAGGAAACTATGCCTCACACCGCAGGTAAGAAACAACAGGAAGCCTAAAGCAGGAAATAGAGCTACTTTTAGCTATTGCCATTTTTGAACATTTTTATGCTAACCATGGATAAGTATTCAAAAGTAATTTGCAGAAAATAATCCAGAATGTGCCTGGTTTTCCTATTTCTATTATACTTTGTGAAGGCCTGATGGAGTTAAGCAGCATACGCTTACTACTTTAGCTGCACGCCTTAGCTGAGACCTGTAGATAAGCAGTTTAGTAAAGTTTGCCTTTCCCTGGGCATACAAGGACTCTGTTACAGATGCTAGTGCAAGGGATTTTAAATGAGGTTCCTGCAGATATCTCTCAAAAGGACTTTGAACTTCATAGATCTGCTAACATCATCTGAGGGTGCTAAATATTTTCCACAGAACTGTCAAGCTCGGGGTTGAAATAATAATTTCTCCTCCTTCCTTTTGAGAGCAGAGTGGAAGCGGTTTCTGCCTTTTACTAGCCAGGTGGACCAGATGCTCTACCTGTCTTTCATGTAGGTAACATGAAGAAGGACTCTAAGTACCACTGCCTCTCCATGCAAAGCTTTACAGGGGCTTGGAAACCTTTGGCCTTAGCCATATATCTTTCCAGTAATTTAAGAATTATAGCCTGATATTGGCTGCTCCTCCTTTGCCACGAGAAAATATCTGAGGATATCTTTTTTTCCCATTGTAAGTCATAGATTGTTTGGAGGTGGCTGTTTTAGGAAAAAAAATATATTCTGTTTCAGTAAAATATTTCACATTGGTTTTCTTTCAGTGTTTCTGGGTGCCCATTAGCTGACAAGACATTAAAGTCCCTTATGGCTGCTAACTCTCAGGAGCTTAAGTAAGTATTGATAATAGCACAAATATTATTGTTATTTATCTTCAATTAATATGTTCCCTACGTTAATGCAATTGTTCATTTGAATTGCTCTGACCTCCATCAAACCTTTGTCAGAAACTTGAAGTGAATTGGTTTGAAAGCTTTTGAATGAAATAGAGTTTACTTTTCCCCATTTGTCTGTCTTCATTTTTGTACTCCTTCATTTTCATGAATTAACCAGGACCTGGGGGAAAAAATTGTAAACACTGGGAGAGATGCTACTCTCATAGTATTTCTGAATCAGAAAGAAATAGAAAATAGCTAACATGTAAGCCTGATCTGGCAAATAACTCAGTCTGATCCAGTTAGAATAAATTAGAATTATTTACTTAGAAATAAATCTAGTTAGAATAAATCTAAAAATGAGTCCAGAACTCCTGCAAATATTTTTTTGTCATTCACTACCATATAGTATGAATTTAATGTCACTGAAGCAGACATCAAGTCATATGATTTTATGCTGGCATAATTCTCACCATGAAATGTCACTTACAAAAGGACTGTGCAGACTCTGCTATATAGACAGATGTATAGGGACATATGAATATTTCAAAAATCTGTAGTCAAGAGAGGTACTGGCAATCAGTCATGTAGTTACTGAATTGGCTTTGTCAATAAGGATGTGGGAAAGAGGAAAGGATAATTAGAGTTCTTTCATAGCTTTCCCTCTGCAACTTGTAAATTGGATCCCATAATAGATGGCTTGGAAAAACTCATGAATGCCTGTAAAAAGGGCAGAATCCTGTGACTGTCCTTTCTGTCCTTTAGGTTCATTCCTAGTCCAGATAGAAGAAAATAAAATCTGCTCATGGCACTATTATGTTGTTCTAACAGTATTAATAGAAGGAGTGACTACATTTAGGCTTGACTCAGTGTTTAGTCACAAGTTAGCTTCTTCAGATCAAATGTTAGTCTTCTCATCTTCTAGTCCGACAACTTGAATTATAAACAAAATGCTTAACTGACAGTAGCTAGGGAGTTGAACCTGCTGGATATACAACAAAATGGTGAAGAAAGGTCATTTACATGGACAACTGTTCAAAGCAATTCCCAAATTCAGTAGGTAAACTGGCACAGTGGCACAACGCTTCAGTTTTTCCATCCCAGAGTCTTAAAGGTATAAAATTTAGGTTTAATTTGTTTTAAAAAGAACAGCACAAGAAGCAAGGAACTGACTTGTGAAAATGCTGACAAATTTGAAATCATTTGCTGAGTCATATATATTTGTCCCTGCTTTTGTTGGCTTTCTGCCATACATAGACACTCACACAAATATTTTGAATAGTTGCTCCTCATGCAGCACCACCCCCCCCAATATTCATGTGTGAATAAGGAAATTTGCATACCAATATGGTTATTTTTCCACTAAAGCTTCTAGAGTTTTGGTCATGCCATAAGGAAAGAGGAGCAACAGCATATGACTTAAATGACAAACTGCACACTCTACGCCATGTATAATAAGTGAGTTGTGAAAGACAAAGTCAAAGTTCATGAACATTTCACAGACAGAAATATGTTGCATAACGCACTTAGCATTTAATTTCAAATAACTAGAAAAAGAGCAAAAATCAAAATCTGTTCACAGACAATTTGCAAAAGGAAAAAGGGCTAAATAAAATTATTTTCCACAAATGCACCACCTTATTTTAGCTTCCTACAAACATTGTTCAGGTGAAATTTTAAACAAATCTCTGCTTTTGATAAGTGTTACGTAAATGAAATCACGCGTCAAAAACTGCAGTCGTGCCTGCATTGGTGTAATATAGTGATATCAATAGTAAATTTTACTATTGCTGTGTGAGCAGAGGGCATAAATGCTCATAGAATCAGGCCACAAAAGTACCCTCATGTAGTTAAGCATGAAAATGAAAAAGCTGTGTATTTTTTCCAAATGTTTTTCACATTTTATTTGCCAGAATCAAGATATGATTTTGGCTTTAATTATGAAACTCTAAGCCAGCAAAGATAGAAGGCTTCCATGTGATCTGCAGTTTGGAAATAAGGAAGATCTGTTCAGAAAGTGAGCCTTTGAGTTAGATTCAAGAAATTTTTATCTGAGGATTCTTGCTTGCACAGAGCAATCTAAGGTGGTCAAATTAAAACATACGAAAGTTAATGATGACTCAGATTTTAAAGCTATAAAGGTGAATTATGACTGATTATCCTATTTCACTAAAGATCTGCCTATCAAGCCTTAAAGTATTTTAAAAGTGTACGTTAGAAAGATATTTACTTACAGTTCAGAAACTTAGGGAATAAGTAGGCAGGCCTATCCTTAGACAAGATGTTTCAATGATTATATGTCAATTTTAAGAGAGATTCTAGCAGTTTTTCTAGACAGGTTTCACACAACACGTTGATGTTGATCCATATTCCATAGGCAGCTTGACATATTTCAGTCAAGAATTTCCTCAGCTGACCTCTGGAGGTTTGCCTTAACTAAGGTTCTTACCCAGCCATCTCTGTGAGTTTTCCAGAGTGCAGCAGTACTAGGTCTGCAGCTCAGCGTATTGATTCTATGTGCAGTCGCAGTTCATTTACCTAAAGATAAAGCAACCCTCTTGGAGAAGGGAACAAAATAGAATGTACTCAATACACAGTTATAAGAATTTCTGTGTTTAATCATTGAGAGATTTGTTCTTGGAAAACAAACTTGATGAATTGTAAAATAATCTGTAATCTACACCCACTTGAGAACTGACATCTTTTAGCTTGAGCTCGAGGCCTCTGGTCGTCCAATGTAAATCTGATTTTCTTGGCTCTGCACAGGAATCCAAAACAGAGGATGACTCCCTAACCTGGGGCACCAGTCCAAACTCATCAGCCAGTTAAAAGCTGATGGAGATCCACAGTATTACTGACTGTAAGGCAATGCGTTGTTGGTGTATCTTGTATTGTGGAATTTCACAATCCATGCATAACCAATACTTGGAAAATCCAACCCAGTGGTCAAGTTTAGGATTATTTCTAGTGGTGGTTCTCACTAATTTGACAGTAGTCCACCTGAAATGTCATCTTATAATTTCATTAGTATTGAAATTGTCTCAGCCTCCAATCTTTAATGACCTCAAGAATACTTTTGACTCTAATCTGATTGTGAAATCTAACTGCTGCCAGAAGTGGTAAATACAGATAGGGAGATTTAAATTTAGTTCAGTGTCTTTTTTAAGTCCGTAACTCCATCTGAATGTCTCCCACAAAGAGATCTTACTGAATTAAAATCCACGTCCAGTCTATGCGGATAGCTCTTCCATCTGTGATCGTCTGATAAAACAAGTAGCCAAAATTAATACCCATAATATTTGGCAGGTGTTCTGGATTTACTTGTGAGCATTCACACTCTCCAGACATCTGCCCTTGCTGCCTGCTTCACGACATTGTGCCCAGTCCTTGTCCCACACTCAGACTGGTCAACATTTAGCTCTACGCAGCCGAGTGTATCTGGCACCCTGCAACCCACACCTCTACCTTCGCTGTCAGTGTGAGGCACATCGTTCTGCCAAAATATTTTGTTCAGCAAATGTCATCATGAAATGTTTTGACATTATATTTAAAAAAAAAACCAACTCTCCCCTTCAGCTGAAATTATTTGCTGATTTCTACTTGAATCAGTGAATAAATTCGGTCATGTCCAAAGGAAATCACATTTTTGACAAATTAATTGTTCACAGAAAAATAGTTTTAAATAATCTGTGAAGAGATACACCTGCACACTCAGATGTCATGTTACAATTATATTTGTAGCCGTTTTCCATGGCAGCTTAGCGATGACTACATTAAAGCACCCATCTCCTCACCTCAAGAAAGATTCACTAACAACTGAGACCCTTAAGAGAGTATTGACCAATGCAAGTTTCCTTAATTGTTCAGTACAAGATTGTTTGGCAGAACTCCTTCTGTGATTGTGATACTCTGTAAAAATCACAGCATTCAGAAGGCCCTGAGGGATGCTTAGTGTAAGAACCTGGTGCTCTATAATACAGAAATGGCTGGCACAGCCTCTAAAGGTAAATATTTTGCTTGTGGTGTTCTGTATGCTGAGGTATGTTTCTCCTCTCTTAAAAAAAAAAAACAACAAACCAAACCAAACCAACCAAACAAACAAAAACCCAAACCAAACCAAAACAAAAACCCACACAAGAAATACAATACCCTCTAATAAGTTAAAAAAAAAATTAAAAATCTGATCTTCAGAGATTGAAGGTGCTCCCACTAAGGTCCTGCTCTGAACTGCACAGAAGTCAGTGGAAAGACTCTGGTAGGCTCTTGAGTCCATTCTTGATGTACAACCAACAGAAAGCCCACCCTCCCAGATCGCTGGCAAAAAGACACAGTAACGGGCAGGTTTATTTCCTTTCATTGTATGGATGTTTTATTATTAAAGGTTCATACTTGAAAAAGCTAGTTTGTTGCACACACACACACACACAGAAACCCTTTAACAATGAGACATACACATAATCCAATCACCAAGCTGAATACCCAATTGAATCTAGTGCAGAATGATGCGGTCCTGTTATGTGCTTACAGTGCTAGAATATACAAATTATTAAATTAAAATTCTGGCTATCATCTATTGATGCCCAAAAGTAAAACTGCTTCTCTGCTTCCATTTCCCCTTGAGTAAATACTGGCAAAGTGCTTATTTATATCTGTACCTGAAAATGTCAGAAGAATAGCAAACAAACATATAACAGTAAATTTACAAATAGATCGATATCAAACTGGTTTTGAGGGTTTTTTGTCATGTTGATCCTGTGCAAGAAAAAATTTTGGCACAGTGTTATAAACTAATTAAATCATATGTAATTCATTTCACATTCCTTAGTAAAACTCTGTTATAAAAGAAGAAAAAAAAAAAAAGGAGCCTGTCAATTTAAAAAAATAAATCAGCAAGAATCAGTTTTAGTTATTCAGTAAAAGCTCTGCTGTTCTTTCTTCCACCCTAGACAAAATGCAGGAGGTACAGGTTATTTACTGTGTACCTTTGAAGCCATATTTTGTAAGCTCCCTGCATTATTCCATAGGTGCCCAACACCTGGCTGCGACGGCTCGGGCCACGTGACGGGGAACTATGCATCCCACAGAAGGTAAAAACCGTTCCGTCACACGGGGCTGCAGCGCTCCGGGTTCTTGGCAAGCAGCAGCAGAAAGAGGTGGCTTTTATTCTGTGTGCTTCTTTCAGCTTATCTGGTTGTCCTCGTGCCAGGAAAGGAGGTATCAAAGTGACTCCTACCAAGGAAGAAAAAGAAGACCCTGAACTTAAGTGAGTACAAAAGCAGAGGTCTACCTCTACCGGTGCAGGGGGAAAAAAAGCCCGCAAGCGCTCAGGGCTTGAGGCATCATAGGAAACGCCCCGATTAGTATGAGCCGCATGAGAATATGGTCTAGAGCTGGAGCTGAACCAAGTGTTTCTGCTTCTAGCAAAGCTGGTGGAGTCCATCACCTTGGAGCTTGAACAGTGAGGAAAGATTGCTATCCCTGCTTGCATTGGTCCAATTATTTTAAACAGTGTTATGAAAGTGCCACTTGGGTGGAAAAATTGGCAGAATGAAGGAAAACAAATTATTTCTGCCTGTAGTGAAATCTTAACATGTCAGCTAATTAAATCAGAGTGACACCTTAAAAATATGTCCCGGAGAACCTAGATATATGTCTCATGTCTTTCCTCTAAAAATAAATTAAAATTTCACTTGAAGTGAAAACTGGAAACTCAGTAGAGATTCACTACATTCCTGACTTGGACGCACATTCCATTAAGATCAGTGAACAATAACTGCCAGAGTATCGATATGAAGACTTAGTTGCATACAACGTCGTTCTTAATACTTGCTAATGATATATGAGAGGCTGCATAACACTGACAGAGCTGGGCAAAAACTCCCAAACCTCCCTTTGCAAGTATTTGCATGAGGTGATACAGGTTTGCCAGGCGCAGGAACCCACCCTCTGCTTCATGCCTAGACAGAGAGGAGAGCACGTTGAGTTTCCACACGCTTGTAGAAATGTGATTTATTGCCTGCGATAGAATTTCAATTTTCATTTCTTGTAAAATGCTGTCTAAATGAATGTTTTAGTTTCTTAGGTTGTATGACTGTTTTTTAAATTGTCTAATCTTAAGATCAGCTGAACCTCCCATAACTCAGCTTGACATGAATCGGATGCTCAGGTACAGTGTGCCCCCGGGCGCTGAGTCTTAATCCGTTAACATAAAGTGGCACAGGCAGCTGGGATTATTTTGTCAGGCTTTCTTGAGACTGTCTTCGCCTGCTCTCTCCAGTGAAAACGGGGGTTCTTTTGCTGTGTTTCTGTAGATGTCCTGTGATAGGCTGTGATGGCCAAGGTCACATATCAGGTAAATACACTTCTCATCGCACTGCTTCTGGTTGTCCTTTGGCTGCCAAGAGACAGAAGGAGAGTCCCGTCAATGGGTCTTCACTATCCTGGAAACTGAACAAACAAGAGCTGCCACACTGTCCTTTGCCAGGCTGCAACGGGCTGGGTCATGTTAATAATGTTTTTGTCACCCACAGAAGGTATAACTTTGTGTTTCCTCTTTTTATTTCTTCCTTTAACTTTCCACTGTTGAATTGGCAACGTGTGAGGTTACAGTCTGAATAAATTGTGCTGAAGTCTTTTAAGTAACAGCATAGTTTACATTGCAGCTCAAGTAAGATGGATCAGAGTAACTTTCAGAGAGTTGGGATCAAGTTTTGACTCTTTTTCTATGTTTCCATAGGAGTCTGACTTTCCAAGGTCTTTTATTCAGATTAACATAGTTTCTATATGGTTTGAAAATTAATAGAGTTCCTTCCTAGGCAAATATGGAGTTATCTGTATATCTTTTACGGACAACGCAAATATCATTGAAATGTCACCAGAAAAGATTTAGCAAGAGCAATGGCTGCTTTCATGTCATCTTTCTACCAGTGGAAAAGCTGTTTTTACAGACTTTGTGTTTATCTGGCTAGAACCACAAACAAAAAAGTAGACATGTAGAACTCATATGGATTACACGAGTTTGAAGTTATAATAATCTTACAAAGAATAATATCCTTACAAAGCAGGAATCACACATATAACCAGTAACAATAAACATTACAATTTTATGTATGACTGTGAAAACATGAGTATAATTTGACCACATTCAATCAATATTATTCAAAGAATCTGACCACAGAGTCTGAATTAATACCTGGCAAATTTTGATCTTCTGTCTGTAATAGGAACTGAGTCCATATTTTGAAGCTTCTTTGCTTTCTTTTTAATGTTAATTTTAACAAGCAAAAGCTGCTTCTTGCCACCCCCCACTTCCCCCCCGCCCCGTGGAAACATCACATCTGTTAGACTTTTTCATTTTAATTTTTACACACTAAAATCAACCATTTTCCTGTGGAACAAAATTTCCTTCACTCCTTACTTGGCTACATCTGCATACAAATCCTTCTGCCAGTTCTTCAGCATATGGGTATTTCTTCTTTGTTATTTATAAAGATAGTATTAAGACAGTGCAATTCATCTTAGCCCTTTAGTGGGCTATAAAAATTGCCTCGGATAATTACCAGCTGATGAAATTGTAAGCTTTGAAATAGCAAAATGTAATTTAATGTGAACAGTGGTTAAAAAGCAAACTGACTATATAATAGAACCATTCAAAAAAAAAGCTATTACAGTCTATAGGGTATATCCAGAGTTATTATTGTATTGATCATTATTATGTATCAACAAAATGATACAATAGTTGTGCACTGTGCACATTATCCCATTAGCAATTTATTATTTTATTTTAAAGATAGTAAACTTGCCATTCTAACAGACCATACTGCCCCTCTCTTCTCCTCTGGAGCACAAGCCCTCAATAAAAAAAAATGCAGAGTTTTTATTTTAAGCATTGCAACTTAAAGAAATCTGTAAATGCATCTTCATATAACTTAACAGTATCTGCCACTGCTGTTTTGATTATTTTGAAATATGCTGAAGAGTTGTTTACTTACAGGTTGAGATTTCTGTGCCAATTTTCAAGCTGGAATATACAGTTAAATGTCTCTTTATGAGTTATGTCATTCCCTGAAGCTATGCTATAATGGAGATACTGACGTGACCTTAGGTACAGAGGTCTGTCCAAGTGCGTGATAATATTGCCTGAAAGGATTGTTGCCATTTTCAAGTGGGTGCTAATGTTTTTTTTCCTATCCGTTTCAGCCTGTCTGGTTGTCCTCTGAATGCACAAGCCATAAAAAAGGGCAAAATTTCGGAAGAATTAATGACTATCAAGCTTAAAGCAAGTGGTGGTAAGGAGATTTGTAAAAGATGATGACATTTATTTAGATAGAAGGGCTCTGACTCCCATTTATACTTATGCCCCTTTATGCCATTCTGGCATTAATTCTCACTCCTTTCAGTTGTCTCTAGCAATAACAAATCTTGAATAACAAAAGTCTTTGCATGAGAGATTATAAAATTATTCTCATTTACATCATGATAACTCTACTTCAAAGGGTATGCTCTCATCTTGTCTCAGAGCATTCCTTTTTTTATCTGGACATGCTTTCAATATTGTTATTACTAATAAATTATTAGTTACAGATCAGGAGGATTTAGGTTTCTGATGACTAAGGTAAGAAGGGGTAAAAAATGTGTGCAGAAATTGACTCTTCTCCCCAACTTGAATGTTACATGGTTTAGTTCTGTGCAGTACTTGGACAATTTCACTAATCCAAGCGTAAAGGAACAAATACCAAATAGTTATAGGGGGAAATAAGTAGGAGTCCCCTTTCTTATAGAGCAAAAGTTGGGCATGGAGCCAGGATTCAGGGAAATTAATCTTCACGCTTCCAACTGCTGAGCAAAACGGTTGTGTTACATTGGGCGAACGAGTTTGCTTCATGTGTCCATGTTTTCACCAGGGCAGGGACTGCTGCTTCCAGATTTCCCAAGCTGAGTCCCCAGCAGGCTCAGTTCAGGGCTCTAGGTTTTAACACAGGAACCACAGTGGCACAAACCTCTGGGCAGAGTCAGCCTCAGAGTGATACTAAGCAGAAAGATGGACATGTATTGCCAGCAGCTGTACCTGCTCCATGTTTTTCAGGACAAGGCTTTCATTAAAGACCTGAAGTTTTTTTCTTTCCTACCTAGCTTGTGGGAATATAAAAGTCTTCCTTCCTTTTTTTTTTTTTTCTCCTGTAATGTCTGTTAACTTCCTGAAAATTTCCCTTTCACTGTTAGTTAATTTTTTGCTATTTAATGCATGTAACTAAGGCTGTGCTTCTTGAAGTTATTCTGCACAGAGATTTGCCCACACAGAACTTCTTGCAAAATCAAAGGCAAGTACAGATGAGCTTACTGAAGTCAGGAATTATACTAGTGGAGATGTTACCCTAGGGTGTTCTCTGCAAAAGAAGAGTTGCTGTTACGTTTCTTTAAAAACAAAACAAAACAAACAAAGAAAAAAATCCCTGCCCACTTTGTAAACATGCCCTCATGTTTCATGATAAGCTTTTCTCTTTCCAGGCATTTTTTTCTTTCTGTACCATCCAGCTTACAGTTGCATGTTGCACTGGACAAAAATAATAATTGTGAAACAAAAAGACTCAGAAAATCCCTTCTATGTTTCAGCTTATATAGATGTCTTATAGCTAGGAAACAACATTGACAGTAAAAGCAAAGTAAGAGGCAATTTAAGGATCAATCACTTGATCAAAAGCTTATTATCTTCCTCTTGTTCTGTAGCAGGTAATGCAGCTTGTTGCTCATACATCTGTTTACATGTGGACACTTTAAATCTGATATTGGTATTTTCAACTATTTGTAGGTATTGAGAGCGATGAAGAAATCAGACACTTGGATGAGGAAATAAAAGAACTGAATGAATCCAATCTTAAAATTGAAGCTGACATGATGAAACTTCAAACTCAGGTATGACATTGATGTGAAAGTTTTACCTTTTCTTATGCTATGTTTAAGGACAATAAATAAATTAAATGCTGTGTAAATGTTATGTTTAAGCACAGTTAGTCTCCTGTGCACTTATTTTCCCATCACTCTGTGGCACTTTAAAGTACCAAAATCCTACATGATTTTTTCTAAAGTTTTTGTTTGTTTTCTGTAAATAAGCTGCAGATTTGAGGATATTGTCTTAAAGATCTGGTAAATGACAAATTCAGGGCAGTTTGGAGCTAATCTTGGCAAGCAGGAAAATCATATTTACCAAACAGAACATTCATTTTCCTTTGTTGACCAAAACTCTATTGACCAAACTGCACAGAACCTCAAGACTCTGGTTTTTAGGGAGGTTATTACCTCTTACCAGCACACTCTAACTCCTAATGTGAGTTGACTTTGTTCTTCTGCGTACCTAAGAAAACCACCCTAGTTCAGTTCACTCACTGTCAGTTATTCAAATAGTTTGAATTTTGCCTCCAGGCAACACCTGGTAAAGAATGGATGCCTTTTGCTAATCTGTGTAGCAGAGGAGTTTGACAGGAGCTGTGGAAAAGTCGTTCTCTTTCATTCTTTTCTATACTGGAGAGATTAAATTGGCTTTCAGACACTGATAGTGGTTCTATGGAGCGAACTGAATACGTTCATCCCTACAGAGACTCCTATACGCACCTGGGAGTTCACCTGGGCAGGCTGGGTAAAAGTAAGAGCAGAAGCTTGCTCAATGTTTTAGGAATTAGAGTTTAAGAAAAGAGTCTGTAAATGAGAGCAGGGAAATGAATATAAGTCTAAAGAGATCCAAAGCAAACAGAGGGTAACCATACCCCTCTGTATTTGTACCACGCTGGAATGCACAGTCTTGATTCATGCTGTTTATGTGATAACCACCGCGTGTATGGTCTAAACAAGGGCGAAATTTATGTCCCCTGTGCTGGATCTAAATGATCTGTCTTCACACTGCTAAGGCTGGGGGGATGTCTATCCCAAATTGCACTGCAGTGAGGGGGGGTGGGGGGCTGGTCAGTGTCTCAGGACACTTATTTCAGTTCTCTCTAGTGATCACTGTGCTGTCTGTACAGAGATCACCCAATTTATGCAGTCAGATTTCTTCTCCTCGGACTTAGTGAAGGCAGTCTGATCAGCAAAGCCTGAACTGAATTACAGCTGAAGCCACGCAGCCCCTACATGGCTTGCTCTACCGCCTTTTAATCTAGCCCAGCCAGGTATTAGTCTGCTTTGAGCACCCTCCAGAGGAGAGGTTGTAGTGGACTGCTGGCAGGCAAAAAGGGGTTCCTCCCCCTGGTGACAGTTTTGGTGTGTGATGGTGTGTGAGGAAGGGAAGTAAAGTGGCCACAGCAAGAGACATTTAAACAGTGCAGAGATGTGCATCCTAAGGGAGAGCGGGTGGCCATAACAGCTGTGGACATGACTCCATCGCTCTGTGCCTTGCAGAGCCGTGGCCAGGCAGAGGGCTGGCAGCCCTTGGTTCTACCCTGCCCCACTGCCCCCCTGCCTGTGGCAGGGAGAGGAGCTGGGCAGCAGGGAACCAGGCCCTGCCGTTGCTGCCTTCGGGTTTTCAGCACTGTTCTTGACATAAAAGCCTTCAGAGATGACTATATGCCCAGCGTTCTCACACTAAAAAGACACCATTTTGCTACCTTGGATGCTTTTTCCTGCTCTTTCCAAAACCCTCGTTCCCATTCTATTAGTCGGAGATCATCTTTGCGATGATCGTTATGTACTCAACCTCTCAGTTTCCTTTCCACTCTATTTTTCTCTTATTGTTTCCAGCGCCAGCCCTGTTGCTAATCCCAGACAGCCCACAGCTCTATCCTCCACCCAGGAGCAGGGCAGGAAACTAGCACAGCAGCTAATACCCGTGCCCTTGCTATTGTCGTTGATCAGCAGGGATGCTGTAAGAGCAAGACAGCAATGTAAACATCAGCCTCCTTTCTCCTTCTCCTCCTCCAGCCCCGCGGCCACACTCTCCATCCCAACTCCACACTGATCTTCCCCCACCAAGCTCAATTCCCCCCTCTTGTCACAGGGTACCCTCCAGTGCCTCGCTGCCACAAGGTGAACCAGCAGCAAAGTCTGTCGGTTCAGAGCAAATATAACTTCTTCCTTGCTCTGGATGTTCTGTGTAGAAGTCATGTCTATCCTTAAAAAACCATACCTAAGGTTCATATCTGTTGTGGCACCTCTCATAATCACGTGGCTGCCATTTCGGTTTCAAACTGCAGTTACAACACTGCCAAGGGTCTGCCTGTTTGTGTGTTTGTGCCTACCTGTGTCTTTTAGATCACATCTATGGAGAGCAATTTGAAAACAATAGAAGAAGAGAACAAACTCATAGAGCAGAACAACGAGAGCCTGTTGAAGGAGTTAGCCGGCTTGAGCCAAGCCCTCATCTCCAGCCTCGCTGACATTCAGCTTCCACAGATGGTAAGACCATAGCCAGCAGCTTCGCACCTTCTTTGAGACTGTTTTGCCAGCACTTGAAGCAGATGAGCCAGCTCAGGGACCAGCAGGAGCACTGGAGCTGCATTACCAGAGAGCTCTTTTAGCCTGATTTACTTTGCAGAGATGCTGGGTCCTGAAATCTGTGTGATAGCAGGCACAGTTGCTTCCAGGACTGAGCCGGCCCTGGTACCTCTGCCCTGTACCACACTGTGCAGGACAGGCTTTTCCCTCATCCCTCCCTATTGGAATGTCCGCCCTGCACAAAGAGTGAAAACTTCACACCGAGAATCCTTATTTACTCTGCTCCTAGATCAAAACTTTAACCTGTTTCATACAGGTGACTTGTCTGGGGCCAGACAAAGCTCTACCTCCTCAAAAACTCCCTGTCCTTGATGCCTTACTTGCAGGCCAAATCCACAAAGGTCCCTGGGCCTTCAGAGTCGCAGTGCCCTTTCCCAGCCTCAGGAATGCCGCTGGGCAGTTACGGGGATGTCAGCCACAATCCCAGAACCAAACAGGCCACAATAAAAAAGCAAGTTACACTGGTGATAATATATAATAACCCCCTTTTCTTGCTTGGAGAGTGTGTGTTCCCCCGGCACATGCAACTCCCTTCATTTCTGCAAGCCCTCCAATAGTTTGGACGGCTGCCCTGTTTATGACTTTTCCCCAGTTGCCATATCGCTGCTTTTCCATGTTTTGGGGTTGGGTGCTCGGGGTTTTTTGGCCTTAATTTTCTCTTCTACAATTATAATCTGTTTTGTCTTCATTTAGGGGCCAATCAGTGAGCAGAATTTCGAAGCATATGTAAATACACTCACAGACATGTACAGCAATCTGGAACGGGACTATTCCCCCGAATGCAAAGCTCTGCTGGAAAGTATCAAACAGGCAGTGAAGGGCATCCATGTGTAGGATGTGAAAGCTGCTGGGCAACAGAAATTACTTAATAGCAGTAAACTCCAGATGGATCTGTTAGGAGTTCATGTACTGCTAAGGGGTGTAGGTTGCCATGCTGCATTTACAATTGCAACATTGCACTAATTTTTTCCCAGCTGACATAAAAAAAAAAAAAAAAAAAGGATAAACCACAACAGACTATTTGTATTAACAGCAATGCACTCTGTTAGTATATTGTATTTATTTCAGTACAATTCCTTTTTTTTTCTTCTTTTGCACTCAGTTTTTGTAAAGTGAATGTAAAAAGTGTGTGCGACTATTTTTTATATTTTTTATTTATTTCTAATCAAAGAGTTGTTTTTTTTATCTTTTAACAGCATTTTTGCGGCCTGCCATATTTTTACAAATGTGTTTATTAATTTATTTTCCAATGGGATTTTAAATAGACTGAAAGTTATACTGTAAATTAAATAACTTGCTGGGTTTGTACAGGAAGAAAAAAAAAACCTATGAAAGTAACAAATGACTGAACCGTGGTTCTAGTTTTATTTTCCTCACATCCTGCTTTTTTATAATGGCTTTGTATCAGAAGTGGGTTTGCGGTAACATGAGATGTGAAGATGCATGGAATGAGAAGACAAATGGTGCCCACTAGCGGGGAACTCGGGCTCTTAAAAGCACAGTATGCTGGAAAACAGTGTGTTAAAGAATACGTTAGCAATAATGAAATATAGCAATCAGCAAAGCACTTGACTTGGCTGTGTGATTTAGCCTATGCGAATGATTATTTAAAATGTTTCAAGAGAACTTCAGATTTATTTTACCACTGCAGGTTTTGTTTGGTTGGGGTTTTTTTGTTTTTGTTTTTGTTTTTGTTTTTGTTTTTTTTCCCAGAGGTAGCTCATGGAGGGAAATTACAATTACCCCTAAACAAGAAGTGTAATTTGATAAGATTGGTACTTTTTTAGTACGAGATGTTGAGGTTTTAACCAAGTGACCAGTATTGCTATGGATTTGGATTTGAAAAACGCAAACACGTCCCAAGCTGAAGGCTTTGTACATAATGAATCGAACTCATCTCCCCTGAAATGGCATTTAATACTGGTTGGAACTTAACGGCAGCTGAGAAGGCAGCGGTCTGGAGAGGAGCAATACCACTCCAGCGCAACGGTGGTTGCTTTTCTCTTTGAACGAACGGTAGCAACATCGTGACTGGTTTCTCCCATCCTTCTTCACTAAGACTAGGCTGATACTGAATTTGTTACCAGTCTTTGGGTAGGGTACCAAGTGCTACTGAGCGTACAGACAGACGGAGGCGCGGACAGAGGAGCACTCGCGCGGAGGTGCTGGGGCGTGCCTCGGTATCTGGTTAGCCTGGGTGTGGAACTTCTGAATCCGTCAGAAGGTAGCGGTTGCTATAACAGAGGCAATGTCTATTTCAGGGATTGTAAGTAATTAAGCATTGTTTCAAAAGGTTTTTTTATATTTATTTTTTTTAAGAAAAAGGTATAAACAACCAGCTAAACTGCCTTTTTTGTATGCACACACACCTCATGTGCATATGTGCCTCAGTGTAAATGTATACATGGATCTAGCGTGTGTTTAATTTTTCCGTGCTATAATGAAAGTGTTTATTTTTATTAGCCTCATTTATATTTAGATTGAATATGATGGCATTCACAGGTTTGACATATACGATTATATTATTACTGTTCCTGCACAAAAGTACTATTCGAAAGTGATTCAACTCTCATGCACTGTGGTCACTGTTCTGCATTAGGTGGGGCTTGCTTTTTCTTTGAGGGTTGATTCAACTCTCCGATCTTAGTTTAGACAGGGGAAAATGTATGTTCTTAGGAGCTGTGTTTATTTTTAAATCGATTTTTCAAAAGCTACCATATGTGCTGTCTAATATAAATAGGAGGACACCAAACAAAAATTTGCTATTAAAGTTATTGTTCTTGCTAAAAAAAAAAAACCACAAAAAGCGAACATTTGTTATACTTGTTAAATGCATACAAAATGAGTTCACTCGTTACAAAGACTAAAATTTAATTTACTAAATATTTTAACAAATTTGTTATATATTTTATTTAAGTAAAAGAAAATCTCTTACTGACCTATGTATTTATTATTATGATTTACTATGGCTTCAGGTTAATTTATCTGTGTTTGGTTGTTTGCTCAGGATGTTCTGTGAAGTATGTTTGTATTTATTTGCCTCCCTTGTACTTGATGTGTTTTGTAACGTGCACTGATTTTTTGTTTCTTTTTGGTTTTCTTTTTTTTTTTTGTTGTGTTTAAATGCATCGATGAGCTATACTGTAAATTAGACCTTTTGTAAAGAGCAATGATGTATGCATTTTTTAATTTGGAGTAGTTTGTATACTGTTTCTTCATACAATTAATATTTCTTACATCAAAACAACAAAATTGTGTTCTGTGCTGTACATTTGGTGTATGGTAGGAAATAAAATTGATAATGAAACATTGCAGCAAGTTTGTTGGGTTTTTTAGCCTCTAGATGCCGACTTGTATTACACTTTCTTAACTGCACCTGGCACTATACAGTGTGTCAGATGTTTTACTTGCTTTGTGTACAAAATGTGTCATCCGTGTAAGTAAATTTCTGGTATAAATAATTTAATTAGTGTTTTACTTTGTCAGTTTGAAAGAAGGAGGAAAAAAATGGAACTGGTTAAGAGGTCCTTTTCACTTCTGAAAGGGGAGAAAAAATCAAGATAATAATCACTGCATTATTTAATGCATTCTTTTCTTGGCAGTTGTAGAGTTCATTTATACTGATAAAGTACAGGATTTGTGCTGACCTTTAACAGCTGCTAAATGATGTTTAAACATTAAAAGCCATTGTAAAGTTTCCAGCAATTCGGAACCGCCCACTGTTGCAGTGTAATTTTCTGCTGAGATTTGCAGTGCTTAGACGTTGCGCAAATAAAAATCTGCTGGTTTTAGAAAGAAAATATTTCCAGTATCTAATGGACTTTCTTTTTTCACTGCTCATTGTAGCGAGAACAGGCCAGTTCTATTTAGGATGAATATTAGTGGAGCGTTTCCTGTCTCAGATTCCAACTTCCCATGGATAGACCAAGAATAATTTTCATTCAGAAAATATGGTAAATTTAAAGTCCATAAAGTAGCTGGTAATTATTTATTTGAATAAACATAGTTAGATAAACCAAAACGGACTCTGATGCTAGAAAAACTGACACGTCTTGCATTTAAACAGAGCAGAGGTTCCCAATTTGGATCGTGACACTAATCCTGGATACTCATGATCTGGCCAAGTTCGCAGCTGTACAGTCAGCAGAGGGCTGGGATGGAGATAGACTTGTCCTGCCTGGGAAGCTCTGCTTCGCTGGGGTTCAGAGTTTTCTTTGCTCAAGGACACTTATCCAAGGACAGCATGAACTGGTTCTTAAGTAATTCGTAGTTACTTAAGTAATATTTCTTAATGAATATAAAATATTTTTTTCAGGGTCCTTTAACGTTACTGTTTAACTTTAGCGGTAGACCTTCAGGTCAGCGGATGCTAAGGGGATAGTCTCTTCTCACACATCGCAGGTGAAGCAGAAATGGAGCTCCCTCAGCAATGTGCCTCAATGCTAAACAGATAAAGACTGAGGACAACATTTTCATTTTGTCTGACTGCCTAAATACAAATTACAAATTTAGAAGGCCTTATTGTCAGACAGGCAGCTCCCCACAACTCCTTTTTTAAAGATCTATACTAATTCTGACTATCTGATGTTTATAAGGCTGGGGGAGGGCAGTGGTATGACCATTTTAGGCTCTACATACGTCTAAGAAAACAATGTTGTATTCTCAGATGTTTCCAGCAATCTCAGACAGGGACTGTGAGCAAAGAAACACTTTTCTTTGTGGTTTTGGATAGGAAATATGATAACCACAGTTAATAGATTAAATTATTATTACCTGAAATTATTACTGTTCCTGCATTCATCCTTAAACAGCTTGCTCTGATGATGCGTATTTTGGTGTTGAAATGATGGTCTTTCTCCATTAAAAAGGAATAATGAGAACAGTTCAGCCAGATTCATTACTAAGCTAACACAAGCCACGGGGTGCAGGGGAGAAGAACAACATAAATAAAAAAAATCTTGTGCTTGAAATAACCTTGCAAACTCTTTCCATCCTCTGAACTTCCTATTTTTAATAATTGTCCTACATCTATGCCGATAAAAGGTGAAAAAGTGCTTAATTTAGTAAAAATACATAAATTCCATTGATTGAATGAACTTCAATGGAATTGAAGCTTTAAATATCAAAGAGAGGGAAGGGAAGCAAGACCAGTCAACATTTGCTGCCCTATCAGCTCAGGAAGTCTATCCTCTCTCTTAACTGATCATGATGAATGTTTCTGAGTTTACAGTGTAGAAAACAGATTCTGTTTTCTACAGCATTCTTATTTCTATTTACTAATTAAGCACCTCTTCTTTCCTGCTGGCTTAGTATATCTAAATATGTCATGGATTTTACACTCCTAGACCTTTCATCCTATTAATATTATACTTTTTCTTCTTTTTTTTCTTTCTTTCTTTTTTTTTCTTTAATAAGTCACAGGATTTCTTGATGGGAATTTATTATCATGCAATGACACAGAGTTATGACAGAAGTCGTCCCCTTCATTTCCTCCTGTGTTCCTTCAGTGCTGTTTATCCAATCTGTCTTGGCATTTCTGCTATGCTTAAGGTTTCTTTATGATTTGTGCAGCTGTATAACTTGGATGCTGCTAGGAGATTTGCACCAGACAAAGTCCTTTGTTCATCTTGCTCAGGGTACTGTGGGATGATAGAGCTCCATTTAGCTTTTGTGTAATGTAGGACAGTGACCTAGTTTCAGTACCTTTCAGTATCTCATTCTGGCTTGGTTTTCTTCTGTATCTTTTGCTCTAGTAAGTCTTAGACAGCCAAGCTTACACATAATTTCATCAAGGATTAGTCTGATTTCCTGTCTGACTTCATGGTACAAATTGCTTCAACTGCATTTCATTCTTAACAAATGTTCCCAGGGACATTGTCCAAGTAAGTCTCAGGACTTTTCAGCTATGTGATAAGAATTACTATTTAGGTCGCTGCTGTCTGCTCCTAAAACTGTTACTGCACAAAATTTTTTCAAACCAGCTTTTGGTGCCCAACACCAGATTTTGGTGTCCAACTTCACACCCCTTGAAGGGGTCTCAGTCTGAGAAGCTAAATGTATAGTTATTTTTGCCAAGTAAGGCCTTTTCAAAGTTCCCTTCTCTGGTCAATCCACATTACTAGCTACTAAGTTTTCATATTATCATTTCGTAGAATTGTTATGTATATGTTGTTAAAACCTATTTGCATGTACATCATAAACATCATAAAATTCCAGGTGGTACCTGTATCCATCCCCGGTAGTGAAGAGTAGGTGGTACCCCAAGCTTAATTCTGACCCTTACCAAACTTCTCTTTTACTGTCTGGGCACAGCTTTTTTTATACTTCTGATGGAAAATAAAACAGAAGAAAAAAAAAACCAACAAAGGACTGAATCTCATTCTTTATTTGACTGAAGATATCATCTGTCCAAGCAGTTCCCTGTCATTGCTGCTGAAGCTGGAACTGGGGCTTAAAGTATCTGGCCTGCAATCTTCTTTAATTACAGTCATATGTACAATCTCATATGCACCCCCTGCTTATTTCTGCCACAATAAGCAAAATCTGGATTAGGAGCCAGGTTCTATGCTGATTTCAAGTTTATTGGGATGAAATTCATTTGATCCTTTGGAAGCAGGATGAGCTTAGTTCCCTTGGGAGGGAATTGCCTAGAACCGGGAGACAGAGTCAGCTTCTTTAATCCTGATGTCGGGTCAAAAAGATTTTAGGGAAGGAATGAAGGTTTTAAAAAGCTCATAAAAACCTACTGGGAAAACATGTACAAATCGAATTCCTTCAGAGAAAAATGCGGTGCCATCTGCACAGACTGAAGAGCTGAGCTCCGTGCACAGGCGCGTGTGGCAGAGGCACCACACATAGAGCACCGCTGCTGAGGGCTGTGAGGGGATGTCTTGTGTTTCCCAGCTGGCAGGAGACAAAATGGCACCTCAGGAAACCCATCTCCAGGCCCTACTCAGCCTTTTGGGTTACTCCGGGCAAGACGCTTGATTCTAGCTCTGTTTTCACACCTGTGAAACAAGACTCTGAAGTGTATTAGGAATGAACCACCCCAGTCTTACATAGGAGCACGCAGTACACGTGTGCATGTACAGCAAGGGAGAAAGAGCCAGAGCACTTGTGTAAGAGCATATAGTAGCTATCGTTATGTGACTGCCAGCATACTATCAGTTTCACAATAGTGACTGCGGTGTTTGATGAGAGATATCTGCAGTACAGCACCATATATTAAATGGCTTGGTGGCAGTCACTGTAACCCTGGTGCAATCACTTTGTCCCCCTGCACTGGTACCAGCGAAGGCATTCAGATCTGCTGTCTCTGGTTTAGTTCCTCTGCCCATCAGAACTGGCTCCACCCTGTATGCTACAGGTTCACTAGAAATCCCCACATTTCCTATTTCAAACGCTATCAGCTCTTATGCACAGCCCATCATGTAGGTTTAGCTCTTCTTTTTTTTTTCCCTCCTAAGGCATTATTACTGTCCTCATTTTATTCCCACACTTCTTACATTTTTTCCCTTAAAGATGTCTTCCAGTTAGTGCTGCTAGTCAGCCTGAAACTAAACTTTCAAAATGCAGAAGCTAAATTTCAAAACAACAGAAGCAAAGGCTATAAAAGCAGAAGCATTTTAATTGAGATAATGGAGCTCCTACAGATTTCATGAAAAATCAGCTGATTGCTATGAGAGCAAAATTATGATTCACCATAAGAGGGAAGAGGAGGGAGGCTCAGCTGTTACAGATTCTGTTTGGCAAGGGCCGGCTCCTTATCAGCATGATGTACAACTCAGACTCGCAGCAAGAGTTAGCGCAAGGTTGGCCAGAGAACTGCACTCTTGTGCCTGGTGCCGTGTCAAAGGATGTAAACAGTACAAGTCCTATGTGTGAGTATAAATATTTGAGTGAGAAAGCAGGTAGGCAGGCAGTGGCTATAGCTCCTGCATTTATAGCGACAGTGATGGGGTGAGGGGCACGGGCAGGAGTCCACAGGAGTCTGTCAGGTGCCAGGCTACGTCAGTTCCACCTGGCGCAGAACCGGTCCGTTTTCCAAATGTGGGTCTTTTCCCATTTTGCCAAATACAATATCCTCGCCGGCTTGCCTGGTATCATCATGAGTAGTGCTACTAACCCCGCTCCTTGGGGAGACGCACGCTACCTCTGAGCTCTGACTCACACCGAGAAGGGTTCATAGCTGGAAGAGTGAAAGTGAACGTTTCTCACAGCACCTGCTGGGCAGGCAAAGCCTGGCTGTGGAAACTCCCAGGGGTGTAAAACCCCAACTGCCAGCGTGCCTGCTTTGGCAGGCTGAGATTTTGTGGGGGCGGCTGGTCACAGGGGAGGAACCAAGGTGCTTGCTGTGTGCCTTTTCTCCTCCACCTTTCAGCCCCTTCCTGGCTGCTGCAGTCCCCAGCCAGGTAGCGGCCTCCCAGCTGCGCTTCCCCCCTTACTCCTCCTCCCTGCCCAGGCCAGGCTGCAGGCAACCTTTTTTGTTTCTTTTTTTTTTTTTTTCTTTTTCCCCTGCAAGAGGCTTACATCTGCTTTCACCATCTTGGGAGCATAGCACGACTGCAGCCATCACTGGCTGGGCCTGCTGCCCTTTTTATTACCAGATTAGAGGACATTGTCGCGATGCGTATGAGGCCTTTCAGATAAGGAGCTGTACAAGTTCCAGCAGGTTCCAAATACGACAGCGCGGCTTTCGCATCCAGCCTACGGGATCAGAGTTTATTTCCCCAATGCAGACAGCTTTGCACTGCCTTCCTGTTAATTAAAGTATTGATTACAATACCGCACTGTTTACATGCAAGATTTTGCATGGTCTTGGCCATTCACATGCAAATGAACTTGTAAGCCTTTCTGTGCCCTAAAATCTGCTGATGTCAGTCTTCCAATTCTAACTCCACGTTGTAGGACATGTGGCTTTCTATAGCTTAGCTTTGATGCCCTCAAGTCATATTATCTCAATTCTGAGGTTCATTATGATAAATCTTTCACTGGTTGTAAATCAAAAACTTTAATTGTACCGTACTTATTCAGCTTAGGTTTTGGCTCCTGAAGGCAGCAGTTTTAATTGCATCATTTGTATAGTGGCCCAATATGTTTTGGTGTGAAAAGTGCATTATCACGTTTAATTTTGCATTATTTTTCCCATATGTTTTAGTTACACTAAAACTTCAGATGGGAAGTGATGAGGCTTTCCCACCGCTCTCTCATTCTCTCTTCAGTGTTTTTTAATGAGCTAAGACCACACTATTTTCTTTTGTTCTCATCGGTTGAGGTTTTAGGGAGCTGTTTATTTGTAGGGTAATTCTTGTATTTATGTAGAGCAAGGCATTAGACATTTTTATCCTCTACTTATTAACAAGCCAGATGGTACCGGCTGCTACCCACACAATTCCAATTATCAGATGGCAAACTGAAATATACGTGGGGCAAATGAGAAGATGTATATTAAAGAAGCATCACGGAGAATTGGCTTCTCGGAGATGTTGATTCACAAAGGGGTACTAGCAATTAGGGTGTGACAGCCTGCTGCTGAACGTACAGTGTTGGCCTGGGGGCATAAGCGCTCAGCCTCCAAAATTTTAATACTATCTCTTTCTTTCCCCTATGGAATGAATACTTATCTTGGAAATTTGATTCAGGTCTTTCATCCTTTAAATTTCTTGACCACTTCAGAGTGAGATGTAATGTCAAAGTCAGACAGCAAGTTAAGGTATCCCATAGAGATATAGAAAAGCTGAAAATTAGCGTGAAGTTTGTGCATCACCTCTCCTAATACACCCTCCTGCACTGCTGTGCCTGCACCCCAGTAACATGGGAATATCTCTAACACTGAAATGTAGGATCCAGCAAAGTATTGCTATTGCAGGTCTCAAACTGGCCTAGAAATTACAATTTACACATGGATTTTTGCTTAAGGACACCTTTCAAATTCAGGTTTAAATATAAGGAGGTCTGGTCATGCTTATTATGGTTGGTTGCATGGTCCTTTAAAAGTAACTTTTGTAAATTCAGAACCTAGACCCAGTTCTTACTTAGGGTGAATCCCTACATCAATGACACATGCTAATAATAAAGAATGAGTGTTTTAATGAAAGGTTTTATAATGCTTTTGGGTTTTTTCTGCACAGAAGATACAACCTCTATACTAAATGTTTTTTTGGGCAAAAATCGTGCTCTCATGGTTCCTTTATTTTGACAGAAATTGTATACACGAGTTGGTTGGGAAGGTGGTGAATTATGTGGGAAACTTTTCATGTGACGTTGTGGCAAGCTGGGGGTTGGCCTCTTCTCGCAGATAACTAGTGACAGGACAAGGGGAAATGGCGGCAAGTTGCGCCAGGGAAGGTTCAGGTTGGAGATGAGGAGAAAATTCTTCTCAGAAAGGGTGGTCGGGCACTGGAACAGGTTGCCCAGGGAGGTGGTGGAGTCACCATCCCTGAGGGTGTTTAAGGAAAGGTTAGATGTGGTACTTAGGGACTTGGTTTAGTGGGTAATAGGTGGTGGGGGGATGGTTGGATTAGATGATCCTTGAGGTCACTTCCAACCTTAATGATTCTATTCTATTCTATTTCAGCTCAAGCTGAAAGCACTAACCCAAATCGAACTGTGGAGAAATTGATGTCCTCAGGTCAGATCAGCTAAAGTAAAAAGTTATTTAAGCTGAAGTAATGGCTTTCTAAAGTCCTTCAGTTGTTCATATGGACTACTAGGAGGTTAATCATCTGTGTGAGTGGATTTTGCAAAAGTTGGAATCTGAAGCATTTCAGATTGTCTCTAGTTTCTGTTTATAGAATCCAATCAAGAAAACACCTTCTCTTTCCACAGCTGCTCTCATGATGCCAGGGAAAAGGTACTCTCCTTGCAGCTGTTCCCAGCTCTAACACCTATAACCTACAGATCTTGGGGAAGTCTCTTAACAGGATGAGTCTGAAAAACAAATCTGCATGGTTTAAACACCATTACACTTCAAACAGTTTAGTATGTGCAAATGGTCCATGTGCAAATTCTCACTCCTTTTTATGGAGAAGCGAAAGATTTGTGCAAGCATTTGTCTGCCATTTGTTTACACGAGTGCGTGAATCTGCAACTGTGAAGAAGCTGGTGCTTCTTCTCTCTCACCTTCCATCTGTGAAATGGGGGACTAATAGTGTTCCTTTCATCTTGCTGCTAGCAGTAACCTTGAGCAAGGACTGCAGTGGTCTCTAGGGTGCTCTCAGTGAGATCCTAAGTGCAAACCAGTGATATAGCTATTCACAAAATCTTGGAGTTCAGACAGAGCTTTTGTACTTGGTTTACCCGCTACAAAAAAAACCCCAAACACCACATTGCCCAGTGCTTGTTCAATAAATGTTCGCTCCAGTGAAAGCGGCCTGTTGGCTACTTTGTGTTACGGATGTTCCTCAATAAAGTTAGGCAGAGTAAAGAGATTCAAAATAAACATCTCCTTTAAGCTCCAAGGTGCAACTGCCAGTCTCTCCCAGTCTACACAATTGTCATGGAGGTTCACATTTTTGCTTCGGTTCTTTAAAATCGCCAAGGCCAAAGTTTGATTTTATTTCTCAAAATAACAAAGCCAAGACTGGATCAGATGCTTAAAGATCAGTGACATCCAAATCATTGTCAGGCCTGGATTGCAAAGAAGTGATTCAATAGCTGAACATCTGTGCACTCGCTCACGTAGAGTTGCTGTTTCACCCACAAGCAGCTGTAGAGTAGACAGGCAAAATTCTCTACATGGTGATAATTACAGTGTGCATTACAAAGGAGGCATAGTCATAAGAGCATGCAATCAGTTTGGGTTTTTTTAACTTTGGAACAGGGCAACCCTCCTAGTTCCAAGGCTAATATACATAAAATAGGTTTCTCAGCCAAAATAGAGGAACATTCAGTCACATCTGAACAAGGTTAGGAAAATCACTTACTGAGCAGGAAACTTTTCCTAAGATCAATTTTTCCAGTCTCGGTTTTGCTTCTATAGAAGCAATGGTTAAGAACTACCCCAGGCACCCAAACTCTTCCCAGAGAGTAAAATACAATTGATTCTCTGTGGATATGCAGTTTGCTTTAACATGCTTTCATTGCTCACTCCATGTGCTTGCCTGCTCTGTCTTAGGCAGTGGCGTTAGCCATTGTATTACCATTACTTACCACCAAGGTAGTGATGGCAGCTGAGCATCCTTATCAGAGCTCATGATCTTTTCCTCTCTTATCTTGTGCTCTTTCAGCCTCTTGGTCACATCTTTATATGAACACTACTGCAGCCGGGGGGGAAGCTTACAATGAAATCCTTCTCTCACCCAAGGCAAGCAGTTACGCACCACAGAAAGCCTATGAAGTAGAGCTGAAATGAGATAAAATGGGATTTAATTAACGCATAAGCCTGGTGTGCTTGCACAGGACTGCCTTTTTCCTATAGTCTAGATATATGAGCTCAACTTTCTTCATTGCCAGGGGCTGAAAGGCATTCAGGTATGAAGCAGTGCCTTCCTTGGGTTAATCCTGACACTTTGAATTTGTTGCTTCAAGGTTAACATCAGAATATGAGTGTGCTAGGGTGACATTTTGGGGATGTCCATGCAGCCAGAGAGCACAGCCTCACCCCAGGTAAACAGCAGCCTGGAGTATGCAGGAGTTAGCGTATCATAAAACATAAGAATTATGCCAAAGTACAGGAAGATTAAACTATGTCGGAAGTTCAAATCCCATACTTTATTGTAAAATGGCTGTATTTTATCAGATGGGTTTATGGTACAGTAATGACTACACTGCAAATTCCTTTTCTAAGCAGTAGTTTGGTTCATGTGTTCACATGACGTGTGGTGAAGAGACTAGAAATCAAGTTACTAGTGGGTTTTCTTTACCAACAGCAAGTCTTGGTTTTGCACCTGAAATATTCAGCAACTGTATTTTATTCGTTATCTAAACAGGTTCCAAAATTTCACAAATTTTTCTCTGCGGGAAGATACTAGGCACAAGAAGATTTGTGAGGAAAAAACCTGATAGGTCACTCTATAAAAGCAAACCAGCTGTCAAGGTTTTGCTCGTTCCCTTAATAGGTAGCTGTGGAAAAGCATTGTTTGGATAGAATGATTGCAAATGTGGGACTGTGGCATTAGGCGATGTGCACAGGAGAGAAATAAGGAAATGAAAGGTTTAATTTAAAGGAAAACTCATTGGAGAGGAAGAGAGAGAGCTGAAGAATGGTACTGGGAGCCCCACTCCTGCCTGCAGTCAGGGCCAGGTGGAAGATGCAGGCTGGGCACAGACTAAGGAGAATTGGTCCTTGCTGAGCCTAAATATGATTCTCTGACATACCTGGCACAAAGGTGCCTAGGCAGTTGGCACCTACCGATTATGCTGGGTGTTTAAAACACAGGATGTCAGGCATCGACGGCGGTGTGCCCCCCCCCCACCCCGCCAGGAAAAGCCTATGAGGTGGGTGCAGGCAGCCTCTGGCTCCAGGGAGAGGCAGGCTGGGTTTGCTGGCACAGGGACAGATCTGCGGTGCTCAAGTTTGGCCTGGATGGCAACCCCTTCACTTACAGCCTGCAGAGAACCTTTGGTCCATCGTTGCTCATGCAGATGGATGTGTCCCTGAGTGACACTCAAGACTCTTATGGCAAGAGTCCCCTGGGCCCCAGGGGGCTTGTAACAATTTCTGCTAGCTGGGATTCATCCCCTTGTGTTTTAAATCTCACAACAGAGAACAAAAATTCAGCAAGATGCTGAAACGTGTTAGTGTGAGTTGAACACAGTTGTTCTGCTGACCTTAATGGCGCTATTCACACGCGTACAGCGAGGCTTGCGCTGAAGTACGTAGCTGAATCAGCTCTTATGCGCGTACTAAAATGTAACAGTGATTTCTGCAATCAAGGCCAGTGCCAAGCTCTGGTACATCCCTGCCTAGAGTCAAGATATTAGACCATTGCTGCTGTGTGTAGTAGCTGGCATTGCAGCTCCTCTTCCCAGGCCTGCTGAAGATGAGCAGGAAGCATCCACACAAATTGGCTCATGCCGCTTCTTTAATAATTCATGTATTTTTGCTCTCTTCTATAGTTAATGAACCTCCCCCACTCTCAGCCTCATTCTCTCTCCTTCTCCCATTCAGTCAGTTTGTTGTGGTTTCATGTATCTAATCCATCTGTCACTCGATTATAGCTATCGAGCACCTGTTATGGATTTCTAGAGTTTCATTCAAGCTGTTGACAAGTTATTCACAAATTGGCCCTTGTCACACTGTCATCGTGTGGAGTGCACTTTAGTGAATTCTTTTGGGTACACAAAATAATGAACAGAAGACAGCAAGGCTTGTGAATTAAGCAGCTTCATGTCCCCAGTATTTAAAGAACTGTTAACAGATTGGAAGTTTCTTGTTGGTGATATATTTTTCAAGCCCTTTTCTTAAAATATTTTGTCTTCTCCATCCAGACCCTTTTGCATGAATAATCACAACACAATTTGCTTGAGCTGTCAGGGTAAGCTATGTTGACAATGACGCCTTATTTTATACAGCCTATGTTGCAGCTGTGACAAGTTGATCATCGCTTCTTCTGCACAATCGTCCTTGCGTATGCTGCTTTGGTACTAGCAGGGAAAGTAAAGGGCTGCTTGGCTGGCTGGCCGGCCCTTAGATGTGAAACTCTTCTCCTCGGGTGGTTATTTGTTGTATTCTGCCCTGGAGGACGCCAGGCAGAAATCGGGTATCAGAGGCAACAAAGGTAACTATTCAAGTGTGAAGCATCTCCTCAACAAAGCCTTAAGGAAAGTTAAGGTTAAACCAAGTTCAGAATGTGTTAAAAAAATTCTCACTTTACTAATAAAATTTCAAAAAAATCTCGGTACCAGTAGGTCTAAAGATGAACCATTTTTCACCCAGTTTTTACTTCTGCTTCCATACCGTTGCTGCTTACTCCTTAGACTTTTGTCCCGCCCTGCTCACATACCTCTTAGCTTCTGTCTGTACTCTGCTGTTCCCCAAAGGCTCTTGGTGTTATAAACGGTTTTTGAGTGTGTAGAAAAGGCATTGAAAATGATGTGGTAGCAGGATAACATAAGCTAAAGGAGAATTCTAAAATATTCTCACAGTGCAGCTTGTTGGTGGTGTAGAAGAATGCATTTTCAAATAAAGGCAGAGTGATTGATCTGTTTGCAGCTATGAAATGAGTTATTTATGTGTAATTTGGCTCAAAACAAGCAAATGTAGTGCATGCATAGCTCTATATTTAAATCTATTTTGCACCAATAAACATATGTATGCTTTTCTAGGGAAGTCTATAAATCCTTTGAGTAAGATTGCAGGGTTTCAGTGTTTCGATCTTCGAAGAGTTGGGCTTTTCCTCCCAAATTCTAGAGGATGGAAACTAAAGTTTAGCAATTGCCTTGTCCAGATGGAGTGCTAATATAACACTAGAAAATTATCTGGCAATTGTAAAGGGGCTAAATTACTTCTGATCTCTTATAAGATATTTTAATTTTTTTTTACTGTTTAGGGGTTTGATATTGTAAAATCCACTTTGCTTTGTGGTTTCATAGGGAGAAATCCAGCCGGTCTGATTATTGCCCTGATAAACCAATAGGTGGCAGGACTTCAAAGCAAACTGTGAAATAATAAAGCCATGTACCATTACAACAAAACTTAAAATAGAAAATGTGGCTGCCTCAGTAGTGAATAGCTTAACAGTTAACTCAGAAGTTCTTTTTAGACTTTTTTGAATATGTTTATAATTATTCAGTGTTCAATCTGTGAACTGCAGTTCAGATACTCACAAAAACTTCAACAAAGTTTAACAAAACAAAGTTTAAACAAAAACAAAGTTTCAGGGGAGTTATGCGCTATGTTTTTAAGGGCATTTAGGTATTAGAGGATACTGATAGGCACCCATGATGTTTAAAGCATGTAAGGTTCAGGTTCACTGAAATTAATTTAGTTACTTATGCTGACATGACACTGATCACCTTTAGGGATCTCCGCATAAATAGGTTATGATAATAAATCACATTTTCAAAAAACAATTGATTTCCTTGGAGCCAGATCATAAGACCAAGTCATGCACCTGAAGAGACTTCACTGAGAGTTTTAAAACCACATCACAGTGAAACCATCAGTACAAATCAGCAGTAATACCTTCCCACCTGCTGCTACCTGACGCATTCAAATCAGCCCAATCACAACTTCAGCACCACAGTAACGAGCTGCTCCGAGCCCTACCTCAAACAGACCTTCTGCAAGCTCTGGCACCAGGGTTTTAGCCCGGATACCAAAACAGTCCTTTCATTAGTGCCTTACCCATCCAGCAGTGCCCTCAGCACGCCTGAGTCATGCTGTCTCCCAGGATCACGGCAGAAAAATAAATACAGACCATCTCTAGGTGGAAGGAAAGCCCAATTCCAGCCTACGTGATGGCTGACAGATAATGAGAATAATAGAATAAGCTCAGCAGAGATGGCCTTCAAGACAGGCAGAGATTTTGACAACTAGGGCACAGGCTGCTTAAGTAGTTGACTTGGCTGCAGTGCCCGCGTCCAGCAGAGAGCTCGCAGCCAAGGATCCGAGCGAGGGGAGCCACCTCTAAACTGGCATCACATCAGTTGCTTAGACACATAAGCCCCATTCTTCAGCCTTGCACTATTGGCTAATTTAGGCAGGTCCCTGCTCAGCTGCTTGCCTTAAAAAGCTGAAAATCCCTTTCTTACAAGCTTAACAATTCCCGTATAGGGATCCCAAGCTGTGAACAGGCACTCAAGTTGGTGCTGAAATTCCAGGCTGCGAGGGGCCAAGGAGTTGTGTTGTGCTCCTCTGCCAAACAACACTGAAAAACATCTAAATAAATCCCTTCAAATCCTAAATCTTGCTGGCTGTGAAGAAACTAGGCTAGGGGAGCTTAAATCACTTTTGAAAATTATGTAGGATCCTAAGTCACTTATGTGCCTTTGAAAAAATTACCCTTAAAAGGGGGATGCTGGAAAGCGATTTCCTTCCCGAGTACCACTGTTAACTTTGCGAAATTATTCCTGAAGTGTGCATAAATAAAAGGGTATCACCATCTGTCTAAATAAAAAAGAAGCACAAAACAGGCCCAAAAACATGTTGGTGTGGGGGCTTTTCCCAAGAATCACATTAAAATGAATAGGTTTTCACTGGCTTTGTAAAAAAAAACATAATGTGTTTGTTCTACTTTTTTTTTTTAAACATATATATCCAACAGTATATATTTCTCAGTATCTCTGATGGGTTGTCTGAGCATTTGATTAAAGGATCTTGGTAACGGGGATATTTTCTTTGAATTGTTTTCTTGGGTGACGGCAAAAAGAAATCTCAGGTGCTTTATAACTGTTGTATTTTACCATAAGAACACTCCCAACACCTCAAGTCTTATTTCTGTATGAAAAAATAATAAAGATTTATAAAAATGATATGTTTTATGTCCATCTTGGGTGGTGTTAGTCTTTTTCTTCAATGATGTGATTTAGGGGTGCTCCTTCCTACTCTGAAATCGTTCAAGGAGTGAACAGCGAACAGTTTTAAGGGAAAAAAGTGAGTATCATTCCCAGAACTAACTGCTGAAGATCATTCACAGAGCTGGATAAATTTGGGCTAGATTCTGGTCTTGGTTACACCACTAAAAAATCAGCACAACTCTCATTTTTACACATGCTTCTGATGTTGCTGCATTTCCATAAGATGCACCTGTGGTGAGATATGGGGCTGAGCAGAACACCTTGTCTTAGTATTGCTTAGTTGCCTGCTCTCTTGAGCCAAAGCAGTGTTTCCATACCTGTTCATTTCTTTCAAATGCTTTTATTCTCAGCAGCTCTCAAACATTTTAAAACCAGGCTTTTTTCTTTAATAATTTAGAGCCCCTTATGGTCATGTATGTGAATATACTACATGTCATCTCTAGCATGCCCCAATGTCTACATCCCAACCTCCACCTCACATTCCACTTTCATAGTGTCTGTTCTAATTAAAAAGATCATTTTTGACACTTTAGGAAAGCCACCACTGCCAAAGTGGTGTGCTCTGTTCTCTCTTGCAGCTCACATAGCCCTCGGCAACACAACCCAGAGCTGCCTCTGAGAAGCAGAATCTCTGAGAAGGCTGGTAGTACAGAGAAGGGGGGTAAATGGAGCCAAGATCAAAAAAAAAAACCAAAGAATTTTTCTCTTAGATCTTCTCTGCTGTGACGATTTGTTGAATCTTTCTTGTATATCATCACTATTGGTCTAGGTTGTTGTCTCTTCAAGCCATACAGGCAGTCGTGGGGCTGAGGTGGTCTTGCGGCAGGCAGTTGTGCGATTTCCTCTACTTGGCAAGTATTATCTCCTGCCACGTCTTGTTCCATTTGATTCTCTTGTTACTGAAGAGATGCTCGCTCTCATAAAAGCTGACATGCCCTGAGAAATTCTGTGTACTCCTTCTTTTATAGAGCCTGTGCGTGTACATCTCTGAAGGCACAAAGTAGATGTTTGAATTTGCGTAGAACAAAGGCTCCCAAATTCATTTTTAGGGAATACCTACTGGGGGGGTGAGGGGAGAGACGATACACCGACAGAACATATCTTGCTTGCCTTTTGACATTTACTATAAAAAGACTGAGTTAGTGAGAAATAGCTTATGTGCACAAAATAAAAATGGGCTGTACCAGCTTTTCTCTTTGCAAAGAGAAAATTGATTTATTTTTGGTGGCTTTTCCTTCCCTGGGCCCAAAGAAAACCAAAACTCTAGATTATGCCCAGGTAAGGATTTTAAAAATTGTGTAAATGTGTAAATATTTTTTTCTAATTAATATTTCTAAATATAAAGCTTGCATTAACCAATTGCTAAGTCCTACATGTGGACTACTTGCTCATAAATGTCTACAAAAATATTAAAAATCTTATTAGCATTTAAATAAACATTGAAATAAATGTTTGCTGTGGTGCTTATTTTACCCTCTTTCATTCAGCTATCAGCCACAGTCTTAGATGGAGAGGTTCCTAGTCATGCAAAAATGTAGCAGCTGAGGACTAAAACCATTTCTGTGCAGATTGCAGGGTAGATCACTGCTTACAAATATATGTATGTGTATATGTATGTGTGTGTGTATATATACACTGGTTGAGCAACTATCTCATATATGTATATTAGTTATGGTAGTTCCATAGCTTTATATATAAATCTAAATAAATGTATTTTGATTTTGATGAAAATTATTTTGATTACCACTGTACCTTAGACAGTTGTCAATAGTTGCACAAATAAGACCAGATGGGAATAGTAAAGTCCTGCTCGTCCTGCACAAGGTTGTATAAACAATATCAAAACCCACACAAGAATGATGCATCAGGCTTGTCAGAGGAATGTTGACTCATTAGTGCGCCAGGTATACAGGAGGAGAAGTGCCTTTTTCTAGTAAAAAGTTGGTGTAATTTAAAGTCACTGTGTAGAGCATTCACTCTAACTCAGTTGCATGAGAGCACAACATTAAAATCAGTCAGGTAACGGTAAGATTCTCTTCCAATGACTTCTCATTTCAGCTTCTTAGCTGCATTTCCGAATAAATCCCCTTGCAAAGGGCTTTCACTGTCTCTACACGTTGACCTTTCAGCAAACATAGGGTGAGTTGCCATTAAAGGTTTTTTAGGACATTATTGGTGAGTGCAAATTTTACTTTAATTTTCATGCTACTTTGCTTTTGACTATGCACCAGGGATATTTTTAGATTATTGATGACTGCACCATCTGGCTGTATTCTATTAATACCAATATAACTGAGTTTTGCAAACTCTTTCTCCTTCAGTTCAAACCCTTAGGCAACGTATCCTTCCACAGTTACAGCAGGTACTCTAGACTGAATGACCTTGGCTGCATTAAGCACAGAAAATATTTGCTCATGTTTTAAGCAGTAGTTCTACCTGTACTTTCTGACAGTTGGGAATACGGGACTTCAAAGTAAGAGGACGGAAACAGATTTCAAGGTTAATTATCTCATGTCCTCTACTCATGAATCCATCTGGATTTTGCTGAATGCAGAAACTTGGCATTTGGGGGTTTGGTGGTGGTGTCATGGTCCAAAGACACACTGAAAGTGTACGTACTGAAAGCCCAGTATGAGGAGCTGCAAGAGGGCCCTCAGCAAGGGAACAGAAGTTCAGCAGCAGATTTGTCAGTCCAGTGGTGGAACTGGACATGGAGAAATTCCCAGTTCTCTTGAGTGTGGAAGAATTCCTGCTTGGCCTTTAAGAGGGTGATCAGAAAGCAGTGTGAAGGGTCAGGTTTGGGGTTTTTTGAAACTCTTTTTCTCATGATTTCCAACCACCACCTTAAGAGTAGGATTCCAATACATAAGTGCTCACTGCTTTTCTTTTAACACCCACTTCGGCTGAAACCCCTGTTTAGTTTTTAAGTTCTGGCTATGTTACGTGCTGTTTCCAGTGCTTCTGTCATTTTAAAAAACAAGCTATAGTAATCCACAGAATTCACAAGAAATATGGATGAAACTCGCGACAACCTAGTTACACTGAATGCTGCACTTTATTTTCATTGGTAATAACACAACCGTTTAACCATAATTCTATAATCCGTAGAACTGTGATGTTTTCCTGACTTTTTTCTGAGAATTAATGCTTGAAAGCAAAAATTCGTTGACACAAGGTGTTTTGATACTGCAGTGCTGACAGTCCATGAACGTAAAAACAAAAGCCAGAGAGGCAGAGAAAGTGAATTGCCAACAGTGAATGTCCTGCTTCTTCTGCAACGCATATGCTAAGGAATATTTTTTTGTAAAAATTAATATGGAAAACCACTCCACACTATTTGTGGGAAATTTGTTAAGAGAGAAGAGAAAGAATTAAAACTTTTTAAAAGTGCCGTGAATGATTTGTCAAGCTCAAGTCTGAACAAAACCCAACATTGTAGTGTTGCTGTGTCACCTGCACATATGCATGTGTGTCAATATATCTAGATAGCTAGCTAGCAACACTTCTTAGGGAGGTGACAACAGGACTTGAAACAAGGATATTTCTACTGTGTGAGCTGCAGAACAAAGTCCATTATCTGAGAGCAGGAGCATGGCTTTACCAACTTTTATTCAACCACAGTGGAGAAACAGTTGGCTAAAAAAAAATAGTATACTATCTTTGTGTTGGTTATAAGACCCTGACGATAATTCTTACGGCAATTATTTTTATCTTCTGTGAAGGGAAAACATTTTGGAAACTCCCTGTGGGTTTCTCAGACAGTTGGTTCATTACATGGATTACTCCTGCAGTGTTTTGGACTCCCACACTCTGGACTGAGTTGTGATTCTATATCTATCTGCATTTCATTCTTTCACTGCCTTTTTCTTTCTCCAACCCACATTTTTCCCCACCGGGAAGTAAATTGTTTCATATTTTCTATTTGAAGCTAAGGCTCCTTAAATGACTTCCATTGCGTTTTTCCAAATCAGGTTCCATTAGCAGAACAAAAATGAAAACAATTCCTGCTGCGGTGAGCCTTAAGAAATTGGTTGTGTAATGAACCAAGACAATGGGGGATTGACAGTCAATAATTCATTTGGTTTTAGCCCATTTAGCAAAGCCAGGATACATATGAAAATACCTCACTAACAAATAGACTCCCACGCCTTTCCTAAGGTTAGCGAACAGTCAACCTTACACACCAACGTAAATAAATATTCCAGTTTAAGGACTTTGATCGTATATGCCCCTGAAAATGAAGAAACCACGCTTAACATTCTTTCTTGGGATTAAAGAAGCAAAGTTAACTTCAGAGCTACTATTGCCAGCTCTCTGATTTTGGACTAGAGCACAAGCAATAATGGGATGGGGGAAGAGCTAATATGGATATTGCAAAAAGCACAAGGGATCACAGACTACTAGTGTAGTAGTCTACATACAGAGTTACCAGCACAGATCTACCACAGCCAGAGAGTAAACCTTGCTGAACCACATGCCTAAACCATGCGAAATGGTGAGCACAACTTGTCACTGTGCTGTTTATTGTAGCAATGTTTCTAGAATCTCACTGAAAATGTTGTGGGGTAACTAAAGTAACCCATCTTAAATAGATGTGACTTCTTAGACGAAAGGTCACCATTTTCTGAACATCTGTCTGTGAAATGCCTCAAATAGCCACTGAAACCCTGGGGTGGCAATGACTACCAGATGACTGAAAAGCGTGGTCTGGGCTTTATGAAATGCAACAGTTCTTTTAACTAACAGATAATCTGTTAAAATTATGATCATCCAGAATATAGTGCATAGGATTTTTCAAAGCTGTTTTAAAGTACTTGATTGTTTACAAGGTTGTGGGGTTTTTGTGGTTTTTTTTTTGGGGGGGGGGCAGTTAACCAAATGAGAATATAGTATTGCAAGTGGAGATTAGCATTTGAATAGGAAAGGAATGATATGCAGAAGGAGTGTGTAGACTTTTTGGTTCAGAGAGTTCACGCTTAGTACTAAATCAGTTCTACTGTCCTGGAAATAATTTCCATGGGATCTCAGGCTGTGATATCATCAGTATGCTTAGCTTTTCTAGGTAGTGAACACTTGCCACTGCCATAGATTTAGGCAGAGCAGAAAGCCTGCAGCATTTCATGTAACAGGCCCTTTCATTTGCATTTTTCCATCCTAAAGTGTGCTGTGTTTGGGTACCAGTTACTGGATTCGTCAAGGTTTCACCTTAAACATCTGGAGAGACTCAGATCTTAACATTCAGCACCAGTCCTTAATTACCTCACAGGCAAGAAGGAGAGAAGTCTGATCTGCACTGAAAATTACCTAGTTTATGCTTTTCAGTAATTTTTTATTTCAGAGTAGGAAGTGACTTTTTTAATCCTCATCCTGCATATTTTTTGATGAAGGCAAGATGAAAACATTCTGACCTGGGGAAAGAGCAATGAAGTTTCTACGCAGTGAGCTTGTATGGAGGGAAATTGTGCTTTCTGGTTAGTCCTGTGACACATTTCATGTTGATACCATTTTTGGACAACTAGTCTGGATGGTTGATCCACAAGGTCTCTATCTTGAAAAAGCAAATGTTCTCCTCACTCTCCATTCTCCTTCAAAGTACTGCTGGGAGGGAGGGTGTTGAAAAATCAGATAAATCTTTAATAAAATAGAGTTATTGCCAGAGAAGCCTGTGCTATGGATAGCAGCACATGTTCTTCTCAGGCTGGAGGCTGTGACCTTAAAGAAAGTTGCAGCACTTACTTCTCAGGCACCTATTCCAGTCTGATGGAAACCAGAACCAGTAATCAAGAGCAGGATTGCAAAAGGAAAGCATTTGGGGCCCTCTGACCTAGGTTATTGAAACACTTATTTTTTTCCCTAGCAAAATTTTTTAGATAAATTTTAAACCCGACTCAGAATCTTCCAGTAGCTGCCCACTGCAAGGGAGAAGATTTCTGAGTAGTTTATGTTTATATGCTTTGTGGGAAGCAATAAACCAAGCCTGTTTCCACTTCCCACCTGTGGTATGTCTTGGTGTATGCAGGAGGGCATTAGCTTTTTTCAGGTTGTAATAATTCACACTCATCTTGTTGCCAGGGTTAACTAATGCTGCAAAGTGTGCTCATGCAGCCCTTGTTCACCACAACTGTATTTTACTCAGATCACTGGACTACTACCGCTTTTTGCAGGGAGCTACTCCACAATCCGATAGCACTATTGGAAAACATTTGATAAGCAGCCCTTCTCTTCCCTTGCTCCATTTCATTTCACCAAGCTTCATATGTAATTCTTTTGTCTCTAACTGTTCTTTAAAAGTTTACAGCCATATTGATTTTTGGAAGAAGTCAGGAAACTGTAACAAGTATAAGGGTAGTACTGCATGTCCAGTAATGCATCTCCACTACTGCATCTCCAGTAATGGCATCTCCAGCATTTAGGTGGTACTGTAGCTGCCACTGTCAGAAACACTAGATTCAACAGCAGCAATAGCTAGTCCTTGGGTTTCTTAATAAGGAACATACTTCATTCTTTTTGATCTTTAATTATTTTTTCTTTCCTCATCATGACTCTGACATGATTCAACAGTTCTTTTAAGCCTTCTCACTTTCTGGAAGAAACAGAGAGTGGGACTGTGTGCAAAGGTCTGTCTTCAATTATGATTTCTACAGATCTGACAAAGGTGACAATTCAGGATAAGGTTTGAAGATTTCCCTCTTATTAACTAAAAGCTTAATTTTGCCTGACATGGATAAATTGGTGTACTGGATTTTGTCCGGTTTGAATCTGTAGCAGCAAAAATCTCTGCATTTTGTGAGTTTTAAAAGAGATGTATTTTGAGAAGTCAAGTGGGAGATTAAATAAATGACTTCCAGGCATTATAGACCTCTTTAACTTTTCTCTCCTTTTAATTTTTTTTTAATTATACATTCAAAGGCATCCCCTACCATAATTATGTAGAAAAACCTCTGCTGTCTGTCATATGACCATTGATTATGCCCAAGTTATCTTTGCCAAGAAGTACACTTTGCTGAGATATTTTCAAGAACCTAGACATTTAATTTTGTGTCCAGCACGCATTGACAAAACTGGTTAGAATAAGATGTATGTGAAACCTTGAGACGACCTTCAGATAAAGACGTTGATGGCAACAGGCTCACCAACACCACTGGTACAATGTAAATAACAAACCAATTTTAAACCACTCTCTATCAAAAAGATTCCTCTACCATTAATGTTTTAGCACAGGGGATAGGAAGGACTATATTGTTGGAAGAACACAGTATGAATTGTCAGTGATCCTGCTGATATCCTCAGAATAACCAGCAATGTAAAGGCAAACTTGTGTTTCCTTGAGGATCTCAGCATTTCAGCACATTCTGAGGATGGGTGGCTAGTCCTTTTACCATTCCATGGGCACTCCATGGTGATGCACTGGGACAGGTTGCCCAGAGAAGCTGTGGATGCCCCATCCCTGGAAGTGTTCAAGGCCAGGTTGGATAGGACCCTGGCCAACCTGATCTAACCGGTGGCATCCCTGCCCATGGCAGGGGGGTTGGAACCAGATGATCTTTTAAGGTCCCTTCCAAACCAAGCCATTCTATGATTCTATGACAAATTCTGGAAGAATTAGGCTGTAATTGAAATTAAAGCCTAACTAACAGGGAGGAAATTCTTGCTCTTATTAGCCCAATGTATCTTGACCACCTCAACACCTGCCATCTGTAGCAGGACTAGAGGTAAAAGCTTTTACCCTTGTAACACCAGGGAAGGGGATGGTTCCCTGTAAAGGTGTGGGGCTGTCACCTACAGAGATGCTCTGACCTCTAAACCTTGGCACAGGTTTTACCACTTCCTACCATTTGCTACATAAAGTAATCACAGCTGGTTTTATGGGGATATCCTGCATGCGAGTCTTTCCGGAAAAAAACAGTCAGGTTGGCAGAATCAGGGTGAACTGGAATCAAACTTAATTTTTGGATCCTAACGATAGTCTGGGCAGAAGACACGCTGCATTGCAAAATTAAAAGCATTTCTGGGGACTAGAAGCCGAGCTCTAGTTGCCTTGAAAACTTCCAAATCAAACAGGGTTGCAGCTATCAAATATAAATATCTCCAGGATTAGGGAGAACCGATTTAGGTCTCAGTGTGGGACTCGGGAATTCTTCATTCTAGCCAAGCCCTTCTGGAGGATTTCCTAAACCCCATAGCAGGTATTTATTTCAACTAATTATCAGACAATCTGTTCTGGAGAAAATGAGTATTAGTATAGGACTGAAATGTAATAGAAGACACATCTGAGTGTCTGTGAAACATTTCCATTTCCAAAAAACATCAGAAATTTTTACTGATTATTTTAGAAAGAACCTGAAGTCATCTGAAAATGTAAGTAGCCCTTACCTAAACCTTCAAAAGCTACAAACAGCTTGTTTCTGGCTCTCAACATCTTGTCTTTTTTGAGAATTTTATATGATTCATTTTCTGCTGATAAATATCAGCTCACCGAATGAAAACAAGGCAAACATGAGAGCGCCCCTGTTTCAAGTGGCTAGAGCAATCACGTGCATCCTGCAAATTTCAGGTTGCAGCGTAGGATCTATAAAAACCCCATCCAACGGATATGAAGGAGTTAGTTAGCCTAATCTGGGAGTATTACCCACATCACGACTGGTGCGTCTGTGCAGGTGTGCCTGGATCCAAACTGCCAAGTCTCCACGCCATGAAGTTAGAAAAAGTGACTGTGATAAAAATAGAAAGCCCAAAATATCACTTATTCTTGAGAAAATCTATTGGAAATTATTTTTATATCACTATAATAATTTACACTAAGGTAAATGCTGACTAAGGAAAGAGATCTAAAATCAAATCAGTTGAGTATTTTATTAGTCTTGTAGTGTGCATATTACATGAAATGTCAAAAAATTATTACAGATAACAGTTGACTACAGCAGCCTAATCAAATTTCAGGACTTAATTTAAAGGAATCTTTAAAAATCTCATCAATTTGCATATCACAATGTATTGCATAAAATCCTCTTCAGCGTAGATCATTTACAAGCACAAATAACTACTTTGAAGGAAGTGAAACAATGAAGTTTAAAGCACCAGATCTAGGAACACTATTAATTGCTTCCTCAGGCAGGCCGGTACTAAAGGTTTCTAACTACCCTTAGGACAACTGTGTACCACAGACTGCAGCAAGTAGGGATAAAATATGCGATCTTGTGTTGATGAGCTATAACACAGTACTTGGGAAAAATGTTAACACATCAATGTGGAATGAGAAATATGATAGACATTAATTTATTACTCACAAGCAGAAATTACTAAAATGAAAGCTATAAATTATGCTCATTAGTTACCTTCTATGTTCTTTGTAGTGTTCTCCACAGCCAGGAATGAACTTTTTAAGGACTGTATAAGGATTACCCATATGACATACAACACCAAAATGTAAAGAGCAATCTTCATTTTGCTGTCCAATTTTCATCCAGAATTTCCTCTCTTTAGTAAACTAAATAGACACAGAGTTATTCTGCTATAAGAGGATTTAAAAAATTGTTTTTAAAAAGAAATTGTGAAATACCTGTATGCTGTAATGCTAGGCTATGGTGTATTTAGTTTATTTTTTCAAGGAAAGGTGTATCGATGACAGAAGTACAATGCTAATATGCTAAGAACATTCATATTAAAGCAGCCAAGGATGGTTAAAGACATGTTTTACCACCAGACAATTTCCTCAACAGTCCTTGACCAAGCTGCAATGTCCTTCCTCCAGAGTTGCATAAAAGTTATCTTACCTTTAATACAGAGCCTCAGTCACTCAGTCAATTTTCCTCTCTGTCTCTCTCTCTCTCTCCCCCTCTTTTTAAAATATCCTGAAAATAACCTTCAGCTTCTTTAAAACATAAAGCTTTGGCATTTTGGAGAAACTGTAATGAGCCAATAAACCCAATTTGGAGGCTGGTTAGTATCACATAAATTAATTTCCCTGCTAAATGATCAGAGTCACATCCACCTTTTTCACTACCATCTGCCTCACAACAAAGTTGGCACTGTACTCCTTTGAGAGGTGGACTGTAAAAGTGTCATTTAGAAAAGGCTTATTAACAAAATCCTTTCTAAGTTCCAATTTTCCTGTTCCAGAGTAATGATCACAGGCAGCACACATATACCGTTAGAAGGAAGCACTCAAATGTCCATATGGCATGCACTGGGGAAGCAAAAAAAAGTAAAGTAAATGGAAAGTGTATATGGATCTATACAAATATTCACCTCCATTTTTAGGGATTTTCCTTGGTATTTGATAACAACAGTTCTGCTGGCTGTTAGTTCTGCCTGTGAAGGAACAGCCCCTGCCAGCGGGGGTACTTCCCCTTCTTGCCTCTGGACTATATAATCAAGCATTTTGCCACAGCTATAAAATGGCACTGGAACAAAGCACTTTTCCTGAGCGTGCTCTTAATTTTCCCCTCACCCCCTTCTGCTGCGTGACAGGCATTTGAGGTCACTCACTTGGCCATCTCATTTCTTCCTCAACACAGTCGAGTATTTGGCAAGTACTTTGAGACAGTCCAATGGCAGGGGATGTGCAGAGGAACAAATGTATGCTCCACTTCCATGTATGAAGTCTTCCTTGTTTCTGAAATTCTTGCTTCCAAGTTCCCAGTGTGAAAGATCATTCCTAACCACTGCAATGCAAAGCTCTAAATGGGCCTTCCCCGATCGATTGGTGTTGCTTCACCAAGGGGAGATGCGGCATGTTCATCCTCCAACCCAGAAGGGAAGGTGATGTACCTTCACAGGTGAAGACTGCAGTCCCTCAGCAGTTTCTGGTGGAAAAAGTCAGGGGACAGACCCAACACTGGCGCTCTGCAACATTGGAGCAGTGCTGCTGGGTACTCTGGCTTTGGCTGGAGCTGCACCTCGCCTCCTGGGATGCTGGAGCACCACCCACAGGTAGTGGGGACAGGACAGGCTGTGCGAGCTCTCTAAGGAAGGATCCATTTAGAATCATAGAATCATAGAATGGTTTGGGTTGGAAGGACCCTCAAACATCATCTAGTTCCAACCCCCTTGCCATGGGCAGGGACATCCTACACTAGACCAGGTTGCCCAAAGTCCCATCCAACCTGGCCTTGAACACTTCCAGGGATGGGGCATCCACAGCTTCTCTGGGCAACCTGTTCCACTGCCTCACAACAGTCACAGGGAAGAATTTCTTCCTAATGTTCAATTTAAACCTCCCCTCTTTTAGTTTAAACCCATTCCTCCTTGTCCTATCACTCCCTGCCCTTGTAAACAGCCCCTCTCCAGCTTTCCTGTAGGCCTTCAGGTAGTACCTTCAGGTACTGGAAGGCCACAATTAGGTGTTCCCAGAGCCTTCTCTTCTCCAGGCTGAACAATCCCAACTCTCTCAGCCTGTCCTTGTAGGAGAGGTGCTCCAGACCTCTTATCAACTTTGTGGCCCTCCTCTGGACTTGTTCCAGCAGCTCCATGTCTTTCCTGTACTGGGGACCCCAGAGCTGGATGCAGTACTCCAGGTGGGGTCTCACGAGAGCAGAGTAGAGGGGCAGAATCACCTCCCTCGACCTGCTGTCCACACTGTTTTTGATGCAGCCCAGGACACGGTTGGCTTTCTGGGCTGCCAGCGCACACCGCTGGCTCATGTTGAGTTTTTCATCAACCAGCACCCGCAAGTCCTTCTCCTTGGGGCTGCTCTCAATCCATGCATGCAGGATAAAGGGCTCCCTGAAGCCTATTTAGCTTTCTAGTGTCCCTATTTCTCTTGTTTCAGTTTGTGTGTTATTTCCTGCCTATTTTCTTCCCCTCACCACATAAATGGTTTTGCATCCTCTCTGTGCAATGTGGAAAAGCAACCTGTCTTTGTAGTTTGCAAAAGCCACGTAAGTTCTTCAAGCTTAGCTTACGTTTAACAACTGTTGCAAAGCAGGAAAACCTCTGAATGTGGTTCCTAAAATTAAATTTAAACCATCTGTGTGGATTCTTTTACTTATTGTGGGTAAATGTACACAGAAGTTAAGATTTTCTTTATACTGAGAAGCCTGCAGTGAAGGCAAGGAAGTTTTAAATTTAGACAAGGTCTTCGATTTCCCTTTTCCAGTCACGAAAAAAATCTAGTGACAACATTGATTCATGGGACAGTGGGGTAGTATGTTTTTCCATGTGAAGGAAATGAGGAAGAAGTTGAATGATCAAGTTAAAATGTGTGTATATATATATGTGTGTGTTTCCCTTTTATGTAGCAGAGTCAAAATTTAACAGGCACATGAAATGGAATTTTACCAGTGTCATTTATTTTGCAGTGAATGGCACTGTCCCTGCCTGGGCCAAGATACCACTGGGACATGAGCTTTCAGACAAGGGGGCAGTATCAACATGACGCACAAGCATCATGTTAATGTTGTTCTCTTTCACTAAATGTCCCACAGCATGCTACTGTTCTGCCACACACAACACAGACAGTAGCTGTGGTTTATTTTCCAGAATATGCAGTATTTTTTTCTCCAAATTCTTAAAATCTCCAATTTTCCCCCCCTAATATTAGCCATAAACCCTGATGTAGTAACAGGAGTTCTTTTCTTGGGTTATGATGATCTCTCCTCTCTAACTAACTGGAAAAGACTCCATTAAGATGGTTTCCATAATTTTCTATCTTATTAAGTATGATAAGATTCTTTAAGTCTGTTTTTCCCTCTTAATATTTATTTCCTCTGGTTTGTTTTTATGTCTTCTAGGAAGGACAGTTCAAAGAAACAAAACCAACAACAGTAACTGCATGAATCAAATTTTACTTCAAAGAAGTTTTTGAAACCACACTATGTATTTCTGATCTGTTTTTTGTCCTAAAAAATGGAATCTAAATGACTTGAATGTAAATTAAAAATAGCAAATTGTATGACTGTAAAGGTCAAAATCTAGACCACAGAATTACTAATAATGTTTCTCTCAGATCTATTGTCTTCCTAGATTTAGAAAGAATTGAAAACTTCCTTCTTCTCCATAGAAATTAGCACTGCCAGTAGAATATCTAGAAAACTTAATATATAAAATTTTTCATTCACCTTTCTCAAGGTCTTTATAATCTGAAAATAGATTTCTGTTCAGGAAAAGAATCATACCATATAAAACACAAATTCTCTGACATTCCATTTCTGTGTGCAACAGAAAGAGATTTAATATTGACTGAGCTGCTGGGTTTTCTTCCTTTTAAAAATATGCATTAAATAGCAGCCCAGGATATTATGGAGTCTGGATGCTCAATGTCTTCTTAAAATCCTGGAAACCCCAGAGTACATACATGTTGCAGTATGGCAATACCAATATTAGGTAATTACAAAAACAACGTATCTCCATGTCTCAGATACAGTAAATGGAAGAGGCAGAAGCTTCTGTTGGCTCCTGCCAGCAGCTCAGGAGGTTCTTCTTTAATTCTTCATTCTGGAGATCAGTGCAGATTTTCCTGTTCATTACAGAAAAACATTCCTGTTCTTACCCAGTCATGACTGCAACCTGTCTCTCAGATCCTGAAAGTGTGGACATGCTTACTTTGAGCTAGCAGAGGCTGCTCAACAATCATCACTGGCACTATAAGCTAAACCCCATGTTCTACGACTGGTACGAGCTCCTTGAGGACCTCGGTTAGGTCCAACAACTGACCACTGACCTATTTCACATTTCCCAGGAAAATTTCATCAGCATTCCTAGATGAGTGAGGTTTTACCGAAACTGAGACTTTCAGGTTCACAAAAATGGGAATTTCTCCTGAGGAAGAAAAATTCTGGGTGCATTTCTGCCTGAATCTGCAAAATGTGAAAAATGCTTTCAAGCAACGCAAGGCAGCTTCCTCACTGCAGGAAGCACAGCCAGTCTACACCTGCATTGCAGCCTCTTCTGTGACTGCTGGGTGGTTTAAAGAGCAGCCTGCTAGCTGGCAGCAGCCTAATTGCCATCGCACAAAACTGCTGAGCCAGATTTCTTCCCCTAAGAAACAGGGCACGCTGCACTACCTACCTTTAATGTATTTAAAGATAGGTTTTCCTGGGTTTTGTGTTTGACTTTGGGTATAGAAAACATTCTAGAAATGTGTTATAAGTACTGCTTGGCTTTCTCTTATTCCTATACTCAACATCCTACAAACACAGCCTATATTTTATTCCTGTTTTACAGGTTCAGAGCCGTCTCAGTGCCAGCTAAAAACATAGGCATTGCTTACCCTGGTCATTAAAACACCTACCAGTGTACCTGAGATCTCAGCTTGTCAGGTGAACTTTAATTTAGTCAATTTTCCACCCTGTATATGGTAACAAAAAGCAGAGCCCTGCTAGTCCTTCGTGCAAATAAAATTATGTACATAAGACACACTGTTAGTATTATCACTGGAAGCACACCATAACACTCACACCACTCTCATAAGGCTATTTTAATGTGGTTTTGGTGTATCATACCTTTTTGTATACATGGTTGCTGATTTTAAAATAAGCTAGTTTTCTTAGCTTGCTTAAAACCAAATCTAAAGCTTGGAAATATAGCTACCCTTTCTGTGGACATGTTTTTGGCACAAATACAATTTTTTTAGGGTACGTTACTTGGTATTCTGCAGATGAAAATGAGCCTGGCCACTCTGTGTTTTCAGCTCACTGGACACGAATCTTCAAAGATGCGGAAGCTACGTAACAATATTTAAGATGACATTGTGCTTGAGGTGGCAAGCCCTGCTCAAGCACATCAACATACTATTCGGAAAGCTTGCAAGGTTTATTAACCTGACCACAGCGCCATGTAAAATGTGGCTCTACCATTTCTTATTTTGCTCTGAGCACATCCAGACGTGAGACACCCTGCATAGCTACATTTGGAAATACAGTTGTGAACACAAAATACTCAGCTGGGAGGAAGGCATAAACAAGTAACCTGCAATTCAAGTTGTCTGCTCAGTTCGAACAGTCAAGTGACTTCAGTGAACAAGGAGCAGAATGAAGCTGCAGAGCCCAAACCTGTGCTCTTCTCCTGGAGCACAGTCAAGTGCCACAGAGACCACCACCACACAGGACTGAAGATACCTTTTGGAACTGTCTAGATGCTCACTCTGAATAAACCACAACATTAAGGCAGATCTGCATAAATGTCTTCCTTGGAAGTAATCACTCCCAGAAGATTAAAAGGGCTTTTTTAGATTTATAAACCTTTTTTGTGATTTTTTTTTTTCAGAACAGAAGAACTAGAAGAACATACTTTGAAATCTTGCAAAACTTAAAATGGAAGCAGAAGATAGAAGAGAACTTGAGGATCTTCCCAGCCCTGAGTGTCGTTGCTGAGTTGGCCTCCACTTCCAATCTTGGTTTCAAACCAATAACTTGATGTCTTTCTGAGTCACCGTATCTCCCTCTCTCAAGTATTAGGAAATGGTGATTATTTTTTTCTCGGCTCCTGTTTGGCTGTGGTTTTGATGCTGCTCTCGTCAGGACTCACTCCATGTTTGTTGTGCTGTTTCCTTGCTGGCTCTGGCTGAAGACCTTTTCCTTCTCTCTGCCCTGTCCTTCACTTGGGAATCCTCCCTTCTCTGGCCATGTCCAGGAGTTTCTGGGGAAGGTGGCATCTCCAGGAGGGAGAGGAGGACTCAGCGTGCTGCAGCTAGGATGAGGCAAGGAGACTTCCTTTCTGCTGACATGGCATACACTTCTGAAAGAAATTAACAGATGAACTTTACACTCCCATGTCCCCTATAAATCCCCTAAGGACCTGGGGGTGCTGATTGATGCTCACCTGGACATGAGCCGGCAGTGTGCCCAGGTGGCCAAGAAGGACAACGGCATCCTGGCCTGTATCAGGAATAGTGTGGCCAGCAGGAGCAGGGAGGTGATTGTCCCCCTGTACTCAGCCCTGGTGAGGCTGCACCTCGAGTGCTGTGTCCAGTTTTGGGCCCCTCACCACAAGAAAGACATCGAGGCCCTGGAGCGTGTCCAGAGAAGGGCAATGAAACTGGTGAAGGGGCTGGAGCACAGGTCTTATGAGGAGCGGCTGAAGGAACTGGGCTTGTTTAGTCTGGAGGAGGCTCAGGGCAGACCTTATTGCCCTCTACAACTACCTGAAAGGAAGTTGTGGTGAGCTGGGGGTTGGCCTCTTCTCGCAGATAACTAGTGACAAGACTAGGGGAAATGGCTGCAAGTTGTGCCAGTGGAGGTTCAGGTTGGAGATGAGGAGAAAATTCTTCTCAGAAAGGGTGGTCGGGCATTGGAACGGGTTGCCCAGGGAGGTGGTGGAGTCACCATCCCTGAGGGTGTTTAAGGAAAGGTTAGATGTGGTCCTTAGGGACATGGTTTAGTGGGTAATAGGTGGTGGGGGGATGGTTGGACTAGATGATCCTTGAGGTCACTTCCAACCTTAATGATTCTATTCTATTCTATTCTATTCTAAATAAAACCTTCAAACCTCTTGGAAACCACCTCAGCTTTACCAAATGTAAGGACACAGTCTTAGAGCTAATAACAATCTTCCATGAACAGGAGAGCGCTCATCTGTTTAACAGCTGTGTTTGGGAAAAGCTTCTTGCTAAATTGTGGGATTGGAGACCACGTCTGGGAAGAGACTGAGGTCCCGCTTCACACAGCCAGGTGCATTTTCTCCACCCTATTCTGACCAAAGCAAAGCTATCCAGGACTGAAAATCATATACCTGCATCAGTGCAGAAGTGGACCTGGACTGATCCCTGCTGCCGTAAGCAGGCCCTGAGGGACAGGACTAAATACCACAAGCTCAGCACCGAGCAGGTATCCACACACAGAGATATCTGCCTGGCTTTGGGTCCAGCTCTGCCACGGCTTCAGTGGCCCCTGGCACCGACCAAGCACAAACACCATTGCCTGCTTCCTGTTGGTCACACCCAAAGAGAATTTGGCTTGTTTAATCTAGAATAACAAAGGCCAAGAGAAAGAACATTTGTCTTCTAAATATATCGACTATGTAAACATCTGTTTAAGTTTTAAATTAACTTTTGATTAGAGACAGGCACAGTTTTGGGTATGGACATGTGAACCGTGAGGGTCTGAACCAGCCTTTTGGTGGGTCTCGCAGGCAGCTGCGAAGGGGAAGGCAGGAGAAGGCAGGAGGAGGACAAAGCTGTATTCAGGCTGTTTATTTACAGACTGTAGTTAGGGGTGAATCGAGAGCTCTTAACAAAAAAAAAAAAAAANAAAAAAAAAAAAAAAAAAAAAAAAAAGCAACTCTAAACCAACCAAAAAACCGAGAAGAAAAGAAAAATTGGTAATGGTTAAGGCAACAGTATACCAACCTGTAAACCGTTTACAGCCTGCCTGCTGCAATCGATAGATATGTTGTGGTGGATTGCAAGTCAGAGACACACAGAACTGGTGAACGTATAAACATCGGCCTGTGTAAGAGTGTGAAGTGCCAATGGCTATTCAGGGAGAAAGTTACTTGGATACTGCTGACACTCAAAAAAACCAAAGCTTGTTTGGCTAAGAGCTGAAGATGGTGTTTTCTGTGTACGCATGCTGGTACCAACTAGTTCACCATCCTAAAATCTTGGTTTCCTTTGGTTACTCAGGGTTTCATTGCCTTGAAAAGTTTCAGTGTTTACTTTGTAAGTATCTGATTTGTGGGGTGGGGGTTTTTTTGTTTGTTTGTTTTGGGGTTTTTTGGGGGTGGAAGCTAGAATTTTGTTGTGTATGGGAAAGAAATAGTGAGGGCAACAGCACAGATATCCTTTAGCTCTGACAACCTGTACAGCTCTCCTGTGCAGTTTTGTGGAGCGGTTAGGAAGATCACCGCCTCTCCGTCAAAGACACACGACGTTCACAGGGGAAGAAATTCAGTGGGGATAAAAGTAGGGACGGGATTGCTGTTACCGTTGCATTAAGGTTTTACTTGGTTCAGATTCACTTTTGCTGGTGGTGATGAGTTCTGGGATTTACTGCTTGGGGTTTTCTTCTTTTGTTTGGCTTCTTGATGGAGCTCCAGCTCGGGAGCGGCAGCCTTCCCCACGGCTCAGCGGCAGCCAGCTGCTCTCGCCAGTGCTGTGTCTAGAAGTGAAATGAAAAGTGCAGACTGTGAATAACTGACACTGCAATCTATCACTGTGTTGCTGATTTTAACAGGAAAATGCTGTCTTAACTGACAAGACAACTAGACCATCCTCACTGTTTTGGAGAGGCTGTGGAAGCTTGGAAGTGGGTGGAGGCCCTTGGTATGTGTACGTAGATCTTTTTGTGTCAGATACTGTACTTTTTGAAGTAGCCTTAAGTTAAGTAACAACATCCCTGGAGCAGCACAGCTAAAAACCTGTCAAAAATTTGGGAAAAGCAAGGGAGATGCTTCCCATTTTACACAGAGAAAAGCGCCCCATGAGAGCACAGGGGGGATCTGTCCGAAACAACAAACAGGGAGAGCTGGAAAGATGGTGCAAATATGCCAAGACATTTTTTTGTCTTTGCCCGGATGGTTTGACAGTTTGTAGTACATCTGTGAATGATGAAGTGCTCGGGAAGGTGTTGCTGATCTCTTAGTAGTCCCTCCAAAAAGGAATGAGGGAGTTACCTCTACAGGTGCTGAAGGCCTCCAGTGCATCCCAATAACCCACCCTCAGCAGGGACAGATACAATGAAAATCCCCAATGAAAAAAGCTGTGTGTGGCCTTTCTGTGCTGGGAAGATGAATCCTCTGTCAGTCCCGCTGACTTCTGCAGTTAACCCAGTGCTGACTAGATGACAGTGGGGGTTTTCCCAAAATATATTGCCATTAGGTATGTCTGTGATAAGAAATATTACTGTTGACCGGTTAAGTGCTCCTCCCTAGATCTATCCTGACGCTGAACCGCCAGGTAGTGAAGGTGTGGTGCTCTGATATTGCAGTGGTAGGGAACTTAAATATCTGGAAAGATCCCTGATAAATGATACGCTCTGCAGATAAACCTCTGCCAAATTCTATTCAAATGGCAAAGAGATAATGTGAATATGACTCTAATGAAGGAAGGCTAGAGTTGCCATAATGCATGCAGGTGCAATTGCTCCAAATCTCTCTTAAAATCCATTTTCCTGCCAGTGCTCATTCTTCCTTTAAACAGAAGTTAATACTCTGCTGACATTACTGAACTCCATCATGCTCATTATCTCAGGCTAGCATTTAGATCAGGTTTTTGGAGGTGAAAGACCAATTCATTAACACTATTGTGTCACTCAATGACTTCCTGTGGAGAGATCCTAAGTCAGATGGTGGGTGTCACTGCTGGAAGATAAAAGGCAGCTATAAAGTAGGAAGACAACTGGTATAATTCACAAAAATGAGGAAAAAAATACTCTATAGCCTTTAATTTCTATTCATAGCTTTTAAGTATGTTATTTAGATAACAGTGCATTTGAGGGATTTTTTAAATGAGTTTCAGATACGGAATGGAAGAGGTTATTGGTTGGTTGGTTTTTTTTTTTACTTAGAAGAAATAATATAGGTAACAAATAACACAGCAATTCCTGTAAAAAAATGAATTAAAAATGGTTGTTTTAAATCTAAATGTGTTGAAATGTCTGTAGATACTAACTTGTTTTGGCTTAAATGGGAAAAAATGAGTGTTTGGAAAATTATTACTTTGTCAAAATGATAAAGTTATGAAACTCTTCTAATTTTTGTTAAAGGAAAAAACAGCTGCCAGGAGTCAAAATCCACCTATTTGATAAAAACAAAATCAAAATTCCCACACTGTTTCCNGAATTTTTGTTAAAGGAAAAAATAGCTGCCAGGAATCAAAATTCCCACACTGTTTCCTCAGAATAAAGAAAACATTTATTTTCAGAACACTCCCTGGGATGAAAGAATTTTTTAAGACTTTTTAATGGAAAGCAGGTTCCTACTGCTACTGGTTTTCGACTGAACATGAAGCTTCTCAGTTTGCACATGGGAAATAAACAAGCAAAAATACTTTTCATGTTTGTAAATGGATTTTTTAAAGAAAATTTTCAAATATGAGCTTTCTCAAGTGTAATTAACAACCACTTAATGTGAAGAAGCAGTGTCAAACAAGGAAAGCCTTTGCCAGAGAGCTTCGCAGCTTCTGTTCAGCTTCCCTCTACCTGTTGCTCAGCAAAACCATGGGAGACAGTTTGTGCGATATTTTCCCCCTAAGCTGTAAAAAGCATTGTGGGGGGGTGGACTATTAATAATATCAAATATTTGCAAGGGTTCCCTATGCTTCAAAGCACAAAGAGTTCATTTTTTTTAACAGAGCTTGGGCAGCTGCTTTACATGAGAGCCCTTGGCTCCTTGAGAGGACTAACATTGGCCATGGTTGCTGCTCCAACTGGTGGTTACTGGGCCGTATTGGTTGAGCCTCTTAGTTACGGAAGAATATGACAAGAAACTTGTAGAACAACGCCAACACTAAAAACGCTAACCATGATGTAATATCTTTTAGTACTTCAGTGCCTGTCAGTAAACTCACGTCTTCAGCTGGTGGCGCTGGGATGTCTAGTGGGTAACAGTGTCCGAGGGCTGTGAGCAGACACGGAAACAGCAGCTGTTTGTCAGTCACAGCATGAAAAGCAACGGCACACCTCTCCTAACTTTCAAGGCCTTGAGCTGTTCAAAAAACACATGACTTGGGAAGCTTAAGGTCTTGTTCAGTTTCAGATCTATTCAGTCCCTCATATCCCAATAAACCCTGTTTTTTCCTGTTGATTCCTTCATATTTATTAATGATTAAAAAGGAGGGCAGTTCCCAAGCTACAGATGAAAGAATTCAGCTTTCCTTTCTCCTAGCTGGCTTGGAGTTTTCCCTTCCTCACCCTGCCCCCACTTCAGCTAACTCTCTTTAACGCTAAGGACTCTTACCTCAAGTGAGAATCCCCTTCTCAGCTCCTTTAAAAATGAAAGGCACAATTGAAAGGGAACCCAGAAAAAAGATGCTAAGTTGGTATCAATCTCTATTATTCATACAGTTATTTACTGACAAATTTGGTTCCTCTTACTGTGTTATCTGGCAGCATCCTTTGCTCTATTTTTCGTTTGGATTGAGGCACACTTCACAAAACCCTTCATTACTTTTCATCCATTTTATTTCTTCTGTTCCCCCTCCCCATACCTTGCAATTGTAGGCTGTGCTCACTTGCAACATTTTCTTCTGTTAACGGACTGGTTGAATATTTTGCATCAAGTAGCAGCCCTGTAATTGGAGACCTAAGAGTCACTTAATATAAAGATCACTGAGAATCATAAACCATTTTCTTCTTGACCTTTTCTACCATAGCATTAGCTTCTGAGTCAGCCCGTTTTGAAGCTACAGAAGCACCACATATTGTCTTGTTGATTTTTGACTTCAAGCAATTCTTTTCTTCCATTTCCTCCTATTTTTAGCATCTGGAGGCTGAAATTTTACAATATGCTATTGCTCTTTCTTTTTTTTTTTTCCCTAGGAACAAATGTCAGCACATCAAAAGCTCACTGCTTTTAGTGTGTGTCACTTGAGATCACTGAAAAAAAAATTACTTTGTAAGTCTCCTTATTGAATCATAAACCGTGGGTGCTACTATTAACACTTTCACAAAAGTTCTGGCATCAGTCATTTGAGCATCACTTCGCTCATAGGCAAAATCCATAAAAACTCTCAATGCTGAAGAGGAGGACAAAAAATGAACATTATCCTAAAGGTGAAGGGGTATGCAATCAAAACATTCCTTGTGTACGAAGCTTTTGTATGTGTTTTGTTATATAGCTTGTGCTTTTTTTTCCTTTTAAATTATATAGTACTTGTAACCAAAATAACTGTACACATTCACATACACTTATATTTGAGTTGTGCACCTCCTCTCTTTCCCTGTTTAGATGCCAGTCTTAAATCTTTCAGAGCTGAAATGTTTTCTGGAGCCACCCAATCCTCTCAGACAACCGTACAATAGCTGTTTGCAAGGAAAACAGCTTTTAATTTCTAGGAAAACAGTTCATACCATCTTTCTGATCTTTGGCTGGCAGGGAGAAGGGGACGCGGAGCCACTGCAGACAGATGTGGCAGATACAAAGGCCAGGGGAGCTCCTTGCTGTCTTTGGTGTGCTGCCACATAAATTCACCTTCAGTGTATGCAGACAGCTATCTCAGGATCGTATAGCTATGGCTGTGGACAGGGTCGGTCTCCTCACAGCATATCCAGCTACAACTCTTACGTAGCCTGCAACACCAAGTACACATTGAAGAGTTAGAAGGACTCTTATTTTTCCATGATAATCAATAATTCCCTGTCCTGCCACCTGGCCAGAGGTGCTCACTGAGGTGTTCAGAGGCACTCACTGAATTTAATGAGCATCTGGGAGGGCTGTGGTAAGAAGAAAGAGTTCAATACATTTGGCAGAAACTGCCGGTACAGATTTTTGAGAACTTTGTTCAGTTTGCCATTCATCAAGTTTGTGTCTAATGCAATAAAGAGATTGAATATATTAAACATTTAGAACAAGGCTGCTAAATTGCCACCTAGTGGTCTTGTAACGAAGTTAATGTCTCCGGCAAGCTGATCTGGGTGACAAAATGTCAGTGTGCTTTTTGTATTTTTGTCAGGGCTTTGCTAGTGGTGCCCACTGACCCCTAGCCTGGAACGTGGTCAGATTGGAGGGGTGGCAGGGCACAATTTCTGAGCCAACGCCACACAGGTCTGATGGGGCTGCTGGGGTGCCAGGGGCAGCTTGTGCAGGACATAGACACCAAAAGGGAATTTCTAGGCCCATCAGCCAGCCTGTGCACAGGGTAAAAAATGCTGCCAGGTAGGAGCCTTAGTCTATCATCTCTACTACTTGTTTATTTTTCTTTTTCAATAAAAAAGACAAGTATTTTGATATAAGAGGAAGTAAGAAGTTTTCTCACAGTTGGTAAATGAGTAAAAAGTTGGGATTTTTGTCCTCCCAAGGTTCAACCAGCTCCAGTGTAGGATGCGCTTTGCCCTACTGGGGTATTCTCCCACCTCCTACTCTCACCCCGCCTGAGCCATATGTTCATTAGCATGTGCTGTTTACACAGAGCCAAGCAGATGGGGAACAACAAAAGACCACAAGTGGAACAATAAGTTTTGTGGTTCTGCTTTTTTTAGTCACGTAGCCCAGAAGCTACCACGAGAGACTAAAAATAATTTTCAATATGATGAGCTGCATAAGCAAAGTCTTTAGGGATTAATGCATCCTCAATCATCTTACCAATAATCAGCTTGGGATGCATTGGACTGTGCGCTGCCAAAGCTGATGCTCACAGGAGGTGGGGGCAATAGAGGCCTCGTGCTGGGAAGCAGTCCTGGAGCGGGGGCTGCAGGATACATCTCTGGGAGAACACATCACTTGTTTCAGAGATAAGTCAGAGATAAGTCAGTCCACGGCAACAGAATTCAAATGATTCATCCTCCTCCCCCATTCTGTGCAGTTAGTGCCTGAAGAACATCAGCCCAGGGAGACAGAGTGAGAACCCACATGCACCTTCGCTGAGGTTCTGGGTAGTTTACAGTGTCGCATGAGTATGGCATTGCTCTAAGGATGCTACATAACCTGAACGCTTAAACCCAGCCAAAACATATCCCCTTGCTGGGGACTGGGTCCTTGATTAAGGTGTTGGCACTTCTCATGTCTCCCGTCCTCTCACGATGAACTGAAAGCCTGTACGTGAGGGCCATCGCTTCCCACAGAGTATGACATGAGACAGGTCAGGAAAACTAGGCAAGAAAGAGAAAACAAACAGGGCTGGGGGAAGGGATAGGGCTTGGGTAGCAATAAAAATATTGAATTGGTGACACGAATACTGCCTTCCTACACTTCAAGTTTTGTGACTAAAGTACAACTCACTATATGTGGTACCATATATGGTTCTGTTTTTTCCTTTTGTACCACTTTCGGCCTGGTTTACCTTAATCTGTTTAAGATACAGTCTGATTTTTATGTGTGGGTATCTCCTCCCTTTTTCTGTTTTGCACATCACCTATAATCCTCTTGTTTCATATTGTACTTTGTTTTTGTTCAGAACTGATTCAGTTAAATTTGCACCTTGTTTCTCTTTGGTTTGCACACTTGATTTACACACTGTTTTGTTGTAAACACGCATTTATTGTTTCACTAGTGTCTGACCTAACTTCATTAAGTTAATCATACTTTATTTCAACGAAGTTCTCTGTAGAGTGAATAGCCATCCCTAAATTGATTTACTTTTTTTTTTCTTTGCAAGACCACAGCTTCTCTATTTTTTTAGATATTATGGAAATACAGTAATAGAGGAAGCTGTAAACACACTCCACAAACTGACATGCCACTAATCCAAAGTACCTAACAAATAAAAAGGAATGCAATTCAAAGTCAGTTTACTCCTTAACGTACTCTAGGTGATTTGATCTTCAAGGACTACACAATAAAACGTGAAAGGTAGTCAATACAATACTGTCCAAGAAACCGCACGTTTAACCGTATACCTGTTGTCAATAAAATTATCCAGGGACAGAATGCCCTATAAATGCAAGCAGGTTTTTTTCAGAAAATAAATGACCTGTTCCAAACCCCAGAAGTTGGTAAGCCGCAAAATAGCATCTAGACGGCAATTACTCATTTGAACTGCAATGTGTGGCATGAGTTTCCGTTTCCCCTAGGCTTTCCTGAGCTGGTCTCTTCAGCGTAATAAACGCTGATTGGCTTTGACCATGGGATTTACCATCGAGTCAATCCGTCGGTTTCTGCTAGCCCAGTAGTCTCCCCATTTTTCGGATCCTGTTCAGATTGCCGTGCCAAATGGCATCCGCATAACTCTGGAAGACACACCTTCAATTTCTGGGGCCCCATGCCTGTGGTAGATAATATTGAATGTCTTCAAACAGATTGTTTTTTGACTTTGGATGCCATTTGCAGGTAGGAAGTCTTAGATCCGCCTGTCTTCATCCCCACAAGTAGCCAGAGTTAATGGCTTGAGAACGTGTTAGATGGAACACTCATTACATTTTTTACTTGGTGTTTATGCATACAGCTACAAAACCACCAAATACTTGCAGTAGGAAGAAAGCATACTCCAGTGTTACTGTGCTAGCCTCAAATACGAAAAATAACTATTCAATTGCCACGTGTAGAGAATATGTGGCAGCTTGAAAGTGGTGAGAACTTACTTGCATTGGCTCTGAAACAGTATAATGTTTTACTGTCTGAGTCTTGTCTTCATCTTCTATGGCTATGCAGTTTTTACTCAGTTCAGAGCAGTCAGAATGAACTTGTGCCCCCCAAAATACCAAACCGGTTGTCACACCTGAAGATGTGTCGTGTGGGGAAAGTTATCTACACTAAGTATTCTGGTAGAGAGCTGCCTTAAGACTTTTAAAAACTGAAGTATGGTCAGACACTTAAAAATGGACCTTAGCTTTCTCGGTCAATGAGCACATCTCAGGCCAACTGCCAAAACAGGGCTTTCACAGGAATTTCTTTGAGAGATCTTAAAGACATAAGGAGGGTACTCACAGAAACAAGATAATCATGATCTGAAAAAAAAAAGATTGTTTTTTGAATGTATAGAATGGTTTTCAGTCAAAGGGATGTAAAAATTGAAGTACCCGGAATGTTGGGGGTTTTTTTAATATTTTTTAATAAAAGTTGTGTCTGGGTAAAACAAGCTTGACCCTTTATAAGCAAGAACTACTTTTATTCCTTTATTCTTTTTCTATTTTCACTTTGTGTGTGCATATGTGTGTGTGTCACCTCCAGGAATAAAAACCAGCCGTGGATGCTGAAGTCAATCCCCTTCTGACTTTCTTTATATGGAGCTGTATTTATAATGAGCCTCCAGTCAGCTCTTTCATGTTCAGATGAACCTTCTGAATTACTGTTGTTCACTTGATTTCACAACCAGCCCGTTTCAACCCACAACACTGTCACTAACAATCTAACCAAAGGCAAAAATTTCTTTGATGTCTAGATCAGTTTATGTTGGATCGTCTCAGCACTTTTCACCAGCAGTAGAATTTAAATACGGCTGGAGTGGAACAATCCACAACGTCTGAATTTTCAAAAAAGCTGTATGTATCAGCTCTTATTTCTCTCCTGCTGGAATCATAGAATCTTTAAGGTTGGAAACGACCGCTAAGATCATTAAGTCCAACCATCAACCCAACACCACCATGTCTACTAAACCATGTCCTGAAGTGCCACCTCTACATGCTTTTTGAACACCTCCAGGGATGGTGACTTCACCACCTCCCTGGGCAGCCTGTTCCAATGCCTGACCACCCTTTCAGTGAAGAAATTTTTCCTAATATTCAATCTAAACCTTCTCTGGAGCAATTTGAGGCCATTTCCTCTTGTCCTATCACTTGTTGCTTGGGAGAAGAGACCAACACCCACCTCACCACAACCTCCTTTCAGGTAGTTGTAGAGAGCAATAAGGTCTCCCCTCAGCCTCCTCTTCTCCAGACTAAACAACCCCAGTTCCCTTAGCTGCTCCTCCTAAGACTTGTGGTTCAGATCCTTCACCAGTTTGTTGCCCTTCTCTGGACACGCTCCAGGGCCTCGATGTCTTTCTTGTGGTGAGGGGCCCAAAACTGGACACAGTACTCGAGGTGCGGCCTCACCAGGGCTGAGTAAATGGGCATGATCGCTTCCCTGCTCCTGCTGGCTACACTATTCCTGATACAAGCCAGGATGCCGTTGGCCTTCTTGGCCACCTGAGCTCACTACTGTCTCTTGTTCAGCCAGCTGTCAACCAGCATCCCCATGTCCTGGAGAAGCAAATTACCAGGATAAATTCTTTCTTAATTATCTAGTCCTCTTTGTGCAATAACGACACACAAGCCTAAATTCTGAACTTCTGATTTCTTTCTAGTCCTACAATAGTGCAATTCAGACTACAATCTGACTTTAATTCTGGTTCAGCACTGACAGGAGTAGTACCTGTCCCACAAGGCAGTACAGCTCACCCATGGCAGGGCTGCAAGAGCTTTCTACCTCTGAAGCAGCTCTGAATAAAACTTCACTACTAGGCTCAACAGCCTGCCAAAAGTTATCAAAACTGTACATAGCTAGGACAGCTCTGTCACTGTGCTGTGACTCAGAGGGGAAGAAAGGATGCGCTCCCGACTGCTAATCCCCACTTTTTCCATTTCTTTAACTTGACATAAAACTTGTGCACCAGCAGAGGGCATTACATGCCTCAATAAAAAACAGATTGGTAAACAATGTGAAACGAAGGGGAAATTCTTCTTGGGCATTTTATATAATTAATCAAGGCTTAATACAAACTGGAATATCCCAAGCACAGGGACCAGCTGATATTTCTCTAGTGCTCGTTCATTCCAGTAGCTTCCTCACTGGGAAAAACAGTAAATTAATCTCACTTGTAAACAATGGGTGAAACTAAACTACTAGAACTGAAAATATATTTCTCCTTCTAAACAGATGAATCTGAGGAAAAACTGAGAAGAGTATGTTTAATTTTAATCTATTAATTGCATAGGGTTTTTTTTCATTTTTCCTACTGCTTAGCTAGCACACTGCAGCCTTTTTCTACTTAGTGAGCCACATTTTTAAGTGGATTTTGCTTTACTAGCAAAAATAATACTGAATTCCATCAGCTGAGGAGCCAGCCTTTTGGATATCATTAGTTATAGAAATATGACACAGCTGGGAGTACATTTGTCATTTAAAAATTACATTAGGAAAAACTTTTTCTTGCTTTCATTTTACAAGTCTGCAATCTTGCATAAGAACCTGAATATTTTTTTTAATCTCAAAGAGTTTAACACGTAGACAGCCTCTACATTTATATCTCTAAATTGCAATTTTCAATAAGTCAAGCAAAATGAATGCAGTCACTAGAACTGAAAGACAATGACTGTGGAAAGCATAAAGAAAACAGCATTTGTCATTGCTCTGTGAAGCTTTTCATTGCAATTGGCTTAATGTCTGCATTTTTTTTTAAAAGTCTGAGGGATTTAGCAGCACAACTTTACCATGAAAAACCAAATCGTCCATCTTGAGATTCAGAAAGAAGTTATCTCACAAACGTTTTTATACCAAGTAATATCTTGCTGTTTTGTAATACTGTTGTATTTCTTCAGGTTGAAGTAGGATCTTCAGGGAAAGCAATACAACAGGCGAGTTCACATGCTAAGGCATCAATGCATAATTATGTGTTACTAGGTAATCTAATATACACTTCTCCGTAACATACTAGCAATTTTCTGAAATGTTCTTTTTATAACAAAAAGGTAAAGAATCTTTTTTAATTTAACCTAGCAGACAAGATTTGAAAACATCTGTATTTCTGAAATGCATTAAAATCAGAGCTTACTGAATAAACTACATAATACATTTCTTTCTAGAAAAATACTGAATTATCATTGAAGTTGTTGATTAAATTTTGTTATATAAGAAAAAATCTAAAACGTAGGTAAGTCATCATGTACTAAGAATGAAAAGTAATTTCTTCAGTAGAACACTTGTTTTTACACAAGGACGTAAAGAATATAGCAGCCGATGATCTTTTTATTATACAAAGCATTCCAGCTCTTTCAGTTTGCAGATGAGTACCTAGCTTTAGATCTTAGACTATAAACATAACATAACAATTATTTACTTGTTTACAAGGCAGGGATGTGCAGTGACTTAAATCGATTGCTTGGATATCACAAGTCCACTGGGTAATTTTTGAGGTAATTTACAGAATACCATTACTGGGTAGGATGCACTCACTTGCCTGCTCATCCAGCGTGGTTTTGCCTCCTTACTTGAATACTGCCATAGCAAATTAATAGCTTATAAGAATGCGTAATCATTTGGAAGTAAAATATTTGCATTTAAGACCAGTCCCAAAATTAAAATACTTCTGCTTCAGTGGACCAGAGTAAAACTGTCTTTCCAATAAAAGGATAAATGCCCAGAGACATGTATACAAATAGCATACTGACACTTTGTGTGTGTTTTCCTTCTGCTTGTTTCAGACCTCAGCAAAACACTTTGTCGGTTGTAGGTGAGACAAGTCCTTGTTCAGCTAAGCCTAAAATGGTCTTAACTTTCAGCATCACCTAGGATAATCTACATCATCTACAAACAGGAAGGACTGTGCTAGGAAGCAAAGGCTAATTGGTCATGAAAGCAGCTGTCCTGACAAGTAGAATACATATTAATGAGAAACTATGGGACAATGTTAATTCAAACTCTAAGGTTAATATGGCCAGTATTTGAGATGTAAAACTCTCTAATGCAAATGAAAAAGTGCTTTGAGTTTAAGCAGAAGTTGTTAAACTTCTATCCATAAAGCCTGTAAGTCAGCGAACTAGAACTCAGCCCAAAGCCTGTTTCTGGCTGTGAGCCCTGCAGTGCCATGCTAAGCTGCTGTAAAGGCTTATGCAGGTGCTCTGAAATTTGAGCTATCAAAGTCAAGGAGACTGCTCTCAGGATAAAAAAAAAATAAAATTGTGCTTCATGTTGGAAGGAAGGGCTTTCAAGAAGCCTTAAAAATACCTTACATTTCCTACTGGTTTTTTTGACACTTATTTTTTTAAATGTCAACTGCATATCACAAACACTGTGTAACCCAGTTGGCATGCAAAGTGCTTAATTTGCCTGTCAGCCAGTGCTTCTTAACTAAAAACTTCCACAGAAAGTATAAAGAAAGACTAAGTATGTACGTGGTAAATTTTCACCTATATCTTAACCAGTAATAAACTTACTGAAAAGTTATGCTTTCTAGCCAAAAGGTTGGCTTTCAACATATGTTTTGAACAGTTATTGTACCACATCATTACCAGATCTAGCATTTATTGGGAGGGGAGTGCGGGGAGTCCTTTTAACAACATTTTTTCTTTTCGATAGACAAAATATAGAAGGGGGTTGCTAAGAGTCATCTCAGATTGTAGCAAAGTTTGGACAAAAGAGAAATTTGGCCTAACCCACATGGGGAAAAATATGTTGCCACTGCTACTGGTGCCAGGATTAGGAACTGCAGGTCAATGGCAGCAGCTGGAGGGAGTTTAAGAGAGAGGTGAAAGGATAGGAGTGACAAGTGTGATCAAGGGAGAGATGCCCCTGAATCACTTGTATAACAAGCACTTTGTGTTTGCTACGTCACTAGTATTTGAACAATTCTTAACGTGCTGGATTGAGATATGAAAGATGGTTTTAGCTCCCTTCTCCTTTATGCAGGTCCTTGAAGGCTTTAAACAAAACATTTCTCATCTGAATAATGAGGATAAGAATAATAACATTTCTCTATCTCAAAGGGCTGTTTGTGAGAATAAATTAGATGCTCAGATGTTACAGTAATGCATCCCAGTCAGTTAAAAAGAATTTTCAAAACAATTTTCATTACTTTTTAGATACCTACAATTCAAAAATCCCTTTTTTGCAATCATAAACTGTTTGTACGCAAGCAAGGAATTTCTGGATGGTTAACCTCAGAAATGTGAAGAACACTTATTGGGAAATACTTCAGCTAGTTGACAGCAGAATTGATAAAGAGGAGACTATTAAATTATTACATGGCCTACACTACAGCTTCTCATCCACACTTTTGCAGCTGGAGGAGAAGTGACTGCTAGGATGCTTCATTTGGTCTCTTCAAAATGTCTACAGTGAGGCTCTGGTTTGAAAAGTGATTATGTAAAAATAGCACTTCCTACTCAGCAGATCTGTTCTTGTGTGCTTTAGTGGGGAGAGGGGAAAAAAAAAATCACTGCATGTCTTCACTGCTGAGCCACCATATCTCTAGGGAAGAAACTGTATTATACTCTAGTTTATGCAACTTCATCAAAATCACCAATTTAAAGCAATAGCATACCTAAGCAAAACCCATTATTTCAAAATTGTGCCCTCTGAAATCAGACCTACATAACTTCATTACCTTCAGCTGAATGGAAATGAATGAAATGAAAGAAAATAAATCCTTCAGACTGAAAAATCATGACCGGATTTCCTCCAGCTTCCTCTCATCACCCAAACTAATCAAGCTATTTCTCCCCCAGGTGGAAAAAGAAAAGAAAGAGAGAGATAATGATGAATCTGTTTTTAAATTGTTGACAGGTAGTCTCAGAGCTTGGAGCCCGTATAAGTTTCAAGAGGTTATATGAGGACTACAGAAGGCCACGAGTATGGTAACAGCTGCTAGCACAGGGACGAAAGCAATGCAAAAACCAGATTCATGCAGTCTGGCCAGGCTGTTGCCAGGGATGTCAGGCTCCTGAGTGATGGACTGGGATTTGCCACTATCAGCTGCTTCCAAAGGATCAATGTATCACAACAAATGTTCCTCTTTCAGCCTTTCAAAAGAAGTCTTCTTTATCAGTGTGATTTTTTTTTTTTTCACCAAGAAGAGCAGATGAGGCGGCTCTTGTAAAAAGGGAAGAAAAAAAAAAGTACAATTCTTAACACTGGAAAATGCATACTTAGTATCTGTCTAGAGATTTGAAAGGATACTTTGATCATTCTTGCCAATTACATACCTGTTAGAGGCGAGTATATTTACATATTTAATATTCATCTAATCTCCAAAAACTTCTTTCATCAAAAAGACATGCCATTTATCCTCAAACGCTGTGCCAAAATCTCATCTCTAGATAGCCTAATGTGTGAAGTGATGAATTTGTTTTCAAGTCTTTTACAGAATGCCTTCCATTTTTCACTTCAGACTAAAACACCTACCCTTTTAACAAGTGTACTGCCTCTCCTGAATGCTATCTTTAAATATAAAAGAAATCACAACAGAATGGTTCCCCTAGGGTTTCGCCTTTTGACATTCCCCTGCTTAGAAAACCTCTGAGAAGGAAAACTAATGGCGTTATGCTTGCAGATGCAATCCTTTTCTAAACAAACAGAAATGTCTACGTATTTCTCCTTCCTACCTGTGACACGTTCTAGTCTGCCTTATAGACATAGATCCTGAACACCTTCACTAAGTCGCTGGAGCAGCGGACTTAGAAGCCTGACTAGCTCTAGAACTGCGAGTTCTGAGTTGGGGCTTGGTGCTCATTCCAAATGGAAAGATTACTTTGTAAACTGGCAGGAAAAAAGCACAGAGGTTCTGACAGAATTCAGTCCAACAAAGGAGGTTCTGCAACAGAATCTGGACTCAGGTCTGTTACGTTAGAGTTAGGCGTGACAAATCACAACAAAAAGTGTCCTATTTTTGCGATCAATTTGTCTTCTTACAGAATACATGCTCTCCAAGCAATGTTTAAGCTTGTAATTATTTTCTTCTTCTTCTGTACCAGGTTTCTCTTGTATCCCTTCAAAAAACTCTTTCCCAAAAATGAAAATCCACCCAAGAGTGTTTTATTCAACAAAGAAAGAGATGCCAACGCAGCATCACAATTCCTTTATGTATTTAGAATGTAGTATTTGCTTTGAACCTCAGATGTTTCAAGCATGGGCTTCACATTTATTGAGGAAGTACTGGGCATTCTTCTCCTTACAGTAGCAGGCGTTCTAACAATAGAGGGTTAGGACCTCTGGCCAGGAAGGCATACAGTCTGATAACTAAACTGTAATATATCTAGAGTTACTGTCAGCAAAGCACTCCTCATTTAAAGTCCTAAAATTGAAGTACTGGGATAGAGTCAGGGAAAAAAAAAAAAACAAACCAAAAAACACCAAGGAAAAAAACAAACAAAAAGAAACCCAACCAAAAAAAAAAACCAACCCACTGTTAGAGGTGCAGTAAGATTTTACTTTCAAGCCCTACCAGAATTACTCTAGTATTTTCGCAGAATACCCCTCAGCATTGCCGCTTTGGGGAGTAAGTGTACGAGGCTCTGCATGCCGGCCGCTCTGGTCTATCACACCGCAGTAGGCTGGGGTCCACCCATCAGCAGCGTGTCTCCTTGGTGGCATTCGGGATGTGAAGGAATAACTGATTTTGTACAAAATTATTTTCATAGTGTGAGATGCAAATGTGCTGACTTATTTAAGCATAGACCATAAAGCTTGCTAACCTATAAGATGCAAAGTAGACAATGAAAATATTAGAGAGAAACATTTAATTACAGAAAAAAAATGTTCTTTTGTAGTGTAGCGACATTTTCATCCTCACCTATCACAAAAATATTTTGGAGGTTGTAAAGTATTTCTTCTTACCAATTATTAGATCAGTAAACAGTAGAATTTACTATATGAATACAAATAATATTCTTTAAAATTTACAAAGATAAAACTAAACAGCCTTCAGTGAGCAGGTTTTTCAGCTTTCTGTTTCCAAATCACTAGATTTTTCTTTTTTTCCCTTTAGTCAGAAGACTCATTTTCTTTTCAAAAATGTTTTTTCTACCTGGGACAAATTTGTAGAAACAGATTTACTGAGAAGAGTTCTGACACTTTCCTGGCAACTAGCAGTGATGCCTGGTGAAAGTAGCTAAATTTTGCTGCAGAAAAACATTGCAAAAACTCACGAAAACAGCTTTTGAACTCATCCAAATGTCATCCCCCTAAAGACAAATCTAAATAGAAATGTCAAGACTGTAATTTTTTACTCACTTCAGGAACCTCATTTGGAATACTGCCTATAATGTTTAATATTAAAGCATTTTTTTGCACAGAGAAAATACTGACTTTAAGTGTTTCTGATTTTTCTTTTAAAGCTGGATCTCTATCATGTAACTTTGCCAGAAGACTGTTTTGCTTGTAGCGATTTCAACCTGAATTCTCCAAAATCTGCTACCGTCTATGGAAGAATGAAAACAAATGGCAGGTATCCCTGTTTTGTCCAGCCACCCACAGTCAGACACAAGCAAGCGAAAGAGGGTCCAAAGAAAAGCGAAGAGCTCTGTCCCTGCCTGTCATCAATTGCAGATCACTCGCCTTCACCTTGTTAAAAATGTAAGGCTCGTGGCACAAAAACTACCAGAGGACACCTCCAGTATTTTGGGCTCCCTACCGCAGCAGAAGAAAGTCCACAAGCAATTTGCATCCAACAAAACAGCATGATAGGGACTTTAAATCGTGTATACCTGACAAAACTCATCTTCAGTACAGTGCTTTTTATATCCCGTCTCGATCGTTCATCCCCTAAACGAACTTTAGAAGCCTTTCATTTAAATTCTTCATGGGTATAACCTGTTAAAAGGCACTTCAGATGACAACTTAATAAAAGGCTGATCTGGTGAAAACAGAACAAGATGACAAGAAATTAGAGTGCTATTCTTGGTTTTCCTTATTTTTTTCTAATTCTGAGAAATTTGTTTAACCTTGCTGTGCTTCATTGTACTCTCTATAAAATAAGGATAATGATACACGCCTATTCTACAGAGATCTGGGAAAATAATTATCTTTACCTTGAAAAGCTATGGGAATGAAAAGTATCATTACTTCACTGTTATTTAATTGTATTAAAAATTATCCTTCAACTTCCATTAAAGTCTTTGGTGTTAAATATAACAAGGGTGGGCAGAAGTAATGAATGCCACAGTCCTTTATTTTCTCTATGGGTAAAGGTGTTAGCTTACACGAATTGACTGGCAGATCCAAGTCCTTTTAGAGAAACAGAGCCTATCTTCTGTTTGAAGGAGGAAGAATCCCTATCAAATTCCTATCACCTGTTTAGTTTAGGTTCTTCCCAGCCATTCTGCAGTGTTTCAGGTCTGGGAGCTTTGGGGTTTTGCTAGCATTACAATGCTGCTCTACTAATTACACTGTGAAGAAAAATAATCTAAAAATAAGCTAAAGAAATCAAGTTCTCTGGTGTTAACGTCCCCGACGGGAGGAGTACAACAATATGATGCTGACTAAACACAAGTCTTTCTGCAGCTTTTTAATACACTTTCCTCAGTACAGTGCTGACATAAATAAAGTGTTTCAGAGAATTTTTGTTAAATGTGAATCTTATTTTAAGACAGATCCAAGGTCCCACTGAAAATTAGTAAGAATAGTAGTGCAACATACCTCCTTCCTTCCTTGGCACTAACCCATGGCTGTGCTCCTGAAAACAACTCATGCAAAATCAGAATTGTCAGCAGAAAGATTACTACATCAACATCAGAAGGTCAGAAGCTTTTGATCTACTAAAAGGGAGCATTGTGATCGCTGAGCTTCGCAGGTGAGAAGCAGCAATAAAACCATACCATGACATTCCCTGTCCCCAAAGAATTCACTCTCTATTACTAGGCAGAGGAAATAATGAAGATTTTGGATGTTACTGATCTTTGCAGTAACATCACCTTCGGGTGTTACTGATCCCCTGTGACCCTTGCCAAGAAAAAAAAAAAAGTGTGCAAGAATAACCCTACGACTATTTAGAGGGTGCATAAATAATCATAGAATCATAGAATCGTTAAGGTTGGAAGAGACCTCAAGGATCATCTAGTCCAACCATACCACCACCACCTATTACCCACTAAACCATGTCCTTCAGTACCATGTCTAACCTTTTCCTAAGCACCCGCAGGGACGGTGACTCCACCACCTCCCTGGGCAACCCGTTCCAATGCCCAACCACCCTTTCCGAGAAGAAATTCCTCCTCATCTCCAACCTGAACCTTCCCTGGCACAACTTGCAGCCATTTCCCCTTGTCCTGTCACTAGTTATCTGCGAGAAGAGGCCGACCTCCAGCTCGCCACTACTTCCTTTCAGGTAGGTGTAGAGGGCAATAAGGTTTTCCCTGAGCCTCCT
>VWZZ01008315.1:207880-221852 GCA_013399095.1 Psophia crepitans
GTTGGCCTTCTTGGCCACCTGGGCACACTGCCGGCTCATGTCCAGGCGAGCGTCAACCAACACGCCCAGGTCCTTTTCCTCTGCACAGCTTTCCAGCCACCCCGCTCCCAGCCTGTAGCGCTGCCTGGGGTTGTTGTGGCCAAAGTGCAGGACCCGGCACTTTGCCACATTAAACCTCATCCCGTTGGCCTCTGCCCAGCGATCCAACCTGTCCAGGTCCCTCTGCAGAGCCATCCTATCCTCCAGCAGATCAACACTTCCCCCCAGCGTGGTGTCGTCTGCAAACTTACTGAGGGTGCACTCAATAATAATCATCAAGGAAGAAGTTTACCAGTCAATTTATTTTAAAAAAAATAATAATTATATTTATTAAGTTTTTAGGGCTTCAAATACAATGTAGGCATTGAGTAGGTTGGTTTGACATTTTGGAAACTGGTTATAACAGGTCAGACTTACACCCCAGCATGCTGGAAGGTCTACATCATGTCTCACTAAGAAGGCAATTGGCATTATTAGAATGCCGGGTCTTCACTTTTTGGTGTTTCCATGTTTTTTTCCCTTTCTGTGAAATGAAGAGCATATTTCATTCTCTAACGATAAATGTCTTCAGACATTACAGTCCCCTGCAGCTCTGAGTCACAGATCAAGTACTTATTACAGTGCGGACTCTCAGTATCTGATTGTGTTTCCCTTCCCAAGTTCTGATTGCGATGAATGGTGTTGCTCTTCTGGAACAGCTAAATTAGTTTAAAAAAGCCACACAGCCACTACAGCCCTATACTTAGTTTGTTTCTGCTGCAGAAAACTGGTTAGTCTGTGACAGAAGAAATTAATTCTAATATTTGAAGGGGGTCGGTGAATGAATTAAATTAAAGTTCTGTAAACTTCTCTTACATTTAATCACTAGAATAAAGAAGAGCTACTGTTATCTTCTGAAATGATCCTTCCTGGCTGCAGGGTAGAAAGTCAGAATAAAGAAAGGTAATACATTGACTTTATTAATGTCAGTGATAGTAAAAATAGTACCAAATGAAAGGCCATGAAAAAAGCCTCAGGGTCACTTGGCTAGACGAACAGCAGCGTACCCCCATCACACAAGGAACTGGAACTACCCTGACAGTCAAGGTCTAATGGGCCCAAAAGTTCTAAGCAAGAAATTTCACATAAATTTTTAAGGATCTGGGATAAAGTTGGATTGGACAATGTCTAAAGCTGCTTCTGTGTCATAACAGAAAAGAAAAAATCCTAAACTAGAATCCAAGTAAGTGTGCCATTTGTAAAATTATTCAGAACAGCAATTAGATGCCTATGATGCATCTTTCATTGTGGCTTTCTAAAATCTGTTTCTAGTAAATTATTCTGGAAAATAAGATTCCTCTACCCTCTCCTCTTCACAGCTGAGGTTCAGGAAATGACTGAAATTCCTTCTTCTTTTAAATTCCTAAGTATTTCTCTAAAGATTCTGGAAACTTTTGGATGGTAGAAGATTATCATAAAATATATGAAGCCCTATGCAGTAGCCTTCGAATAATTTTTTTTAACATTAAGAGATGTATACGAACAAAGTGGAGTGTGTGTAAATAATCTTAGCTGTGTGGGGTCTTTTTGGTTTGTAAATCTATTTTTTTATATATCTCTGTAATTTTACCTTTAATACAGACATATATGAAGAAAGCCCATGAACCCAGTTGGATCCCAAATGACTTCATGTGTCATGTAAGTTTTAGCTACATTCTTAGATGCCTGGTAGTTTCCAGTGGCTTCTACTGCCACTAGACTTGAAACCATTTGGATGCTATTCTATTCATAGGCCTTAATCACTAACTTATGGGTTCAGTTTGCTATTACATCCCAAAAACATAAGTGGCTTTATTCAGGTGAATTAAAACACACAGAGAAAAAATATCAGTTACTTTCTTAGGAAAAGGCAAGTTCCTGAGCTTCATTTCCCATTCTGCAGCATAAACATTCTTTCTGGAGAACAAGAGCATTAAATAAGCAGGGCTCTGCAATTACTGACTACTTAGAAGCCAAAGTGAGATTTAAGTGTAAACATTGAACTAAGTTGCTGCTGGCATAATCTAAATATGCATGTTTACCTGCCACAAATAGATTTATCTGTAATACAGAGTATGCTTTGAGTTCTATTTTTTCAATAGAAAATGGTTATGTGAAGCACTGACCCATCTAAAAATTAGCTAGATACAGAAAAAAAACAGGAAAGCTAATAGAAATAATTAGCAGGCATTCTCTAATATTAACATATAGTGGCCTATACACTGTAAAACATTTTCACAAGTGCAGATGCTGATTTATTATATCCCAGAAAATGCAAAAAAGCACAGCAATTCAGCTAAATACAGTCAATTCCTTGGGAGAGGAAAAACTGGTTTGTATTATCCTTGCATTTTTGCTTGCTTCAGTAGCAGGGTAGTAAGTCATACAGAAGCAAACTTAGCATATAAAATAAATAATTGTGTTCCTTTTCTTTAATATACTGAGATTTTAGTTGTTCCAGGATCAGATTATGCCATTGCTGTAACATATATAGCACAAAGATCACAGAATACCTTTATGTTTTTCTATCTCAGACTCCACTGAAGACTTTCGTGCCAGTGAAAGGCTCAACACATGCAGAAGAAGAAATGCCGTGTAGGTACACCCTCACATTTGCATGTCATCCCACTACTTTACTTGAGATGTCGCAGATACTAGCAGACTTATATATTTCACACTGTAAAAAAATCAAGCAAATAAATCTTCCTCTCTCATATCTGGGTTTTCTTCACTTTCTTCTCACATAATTGTATGAAAAATTAGAAAGAGATTGAGCAAAACAGTTAAAGGCATTTAATCCCTACAAAGATTTATAGTTGGTTTATTGCCAAATATTTGATTATTTAGGGGTTTTTTACTTCTTTGGGTTACTAGAAAATTGAGAACTGCTGGCAATCGGAATGAAACAATCTTTCACATAATTAAAAGGCTGGAGACTTAGGCACTTATTCAGACCTTCTGGAGTACAAAATGCTCAGTCCTGTAGCTGTATGCAAGAATGAAGTGGCTTTAACAAGACCTTCCACTATTGCCAGCATGCAGCAAAGGGCAAAACATTTGCCTTCATCATTTACTCAAGCACGGATCTGCTTACTTGTCCTTGTCTTGCACATTAAGATATACGCATTAGGCCAAACAAAACAAATGAGAAAGATGACAAACCTATTTCTTATCGCAACAACTAGCCATATAATTTCGACAAGAGACCTAATGTCTGCCTAAGGTTATCTGAAACAATTTGGCATAAACATAACAATTTGGCATAAACATGACTAGTCAGTACAATCTTAATGTGGTTATTATACCCTGCACTCCTGTATTCACTGCAAAGTTTGGCCTGCTAAATTATGTCACGAAAAAGCTCCATTTGGGTTTGATCAGTTGAAAAGCTCAGTGTCGGGGCTGAGTGCACCAATAGGCTGCAACAGCCCTGATGAGCCCCACCAGGAGCTGCCCTTCACAACCCCTGCTGGTGGCCCCAGAAGATCCATTTAGTCTCAGGTTGCTCTGTGCTGCAGTGTACCTGCCATCCTCATCCCTGCATTATCGTTTGGATCTCCTGGATTCACCTTAGATCTGTCTCGTTGCCTTGCTTTTGCCTTACGATCCCTAGCTGGTTCATAGGATCTGCTGCTGTCACCACCCTGCTCGGCTTATTCAGCTCAGGTGCTACTGGACTGTGCACTGGCCATGAGAGTACTGCGCACCCTGCACTGTGGCTCCTCTCAGCTCCTGGTTTGCCTTTTAACCACGGAGTCCTTCTCCTGCTGCTCCCTGGTACTCAGCGGTCAGCATATCTGCCAAAAGTCAATTTCTCTTAGAATCACAGAATTGTAGAAGTGTCATTAAGGTTGGAAGAAACCTCAAGGATCATCCAGTCCAACCGTCCCCCCACCACCTATTACCCACTAAACCACGTCCTTCAGTACCACATCCAACCTTTCTTTAAACACCCGCAGGGACGGTGACTCCACCACCTCCCTGGGCAACCCGTTCCAATGCCCGACCACCCTTAAAAGTGAGGCACCTGAAAGGCCTCAGCATATCATGCCGATAGGTATGTGTGGAAGAGCCCAAATCCACCACTCTCACGAGATGTGCCTTCAGTATCTTTTTTCTTTCTTTTCCTTCTTTAGCCGCTATCGATGCTTCCGCCGTGATGCGGGCAGTAGGGACTAGCTGTGCTTCAATCTGAAGATTCTGCTTTGTATGAGAACAGCTAAAGGCAGAAAATATCCTGCCGCCAGTGCTAGCACAAAAAACTGCAGAAACAGCCAGAGAGATTTGTTTAGTCATAAAGAAAAAAAAAAAAAGTTAAATATTGAGCTTTGTTTTGCACTATTCTCATTAGCTATTTCTGCAACCTTCTGTAACTTCTCAGATCCCAGCTTCATGTCATACCTGTTTTCCTCTCTCTCTCATCCTGTTTCCTGCCTTGTCATTTTAGTCATCTTTCCTTCACTCTTCATTTCATCTTCTCCTAACTACCTTTACGTGCCATAAAGTCATGAAACTAATCCAATACTTGCTACATATAATTCACTCATGTGCACATTGCTCCCCACAGCCATAATAAATTAATTAATTTCAGTGGCAGTATCTTACCTAGCTAACCTCTCATAATTTTTACCTTTCTCACCATTGTTCCAAGAGCCAGAGGAATAATGGGAGAAGAAATGAAATTTCTTCTACTATGTACCTAAAGGTGTGGTGTACAATCACGGGTGAGGGATTCTAGGAAAGCACTCTAATTAATTGGCTGAGAACAGATCTGTTCCAGAGACCCCTTTACATCTCTCCTAACAATCTAGTCTCATATAACTTCACTAAATAATGTGCTCCTCTGACACAGTTAGGAAGTTTCATTTTTACTGCCCCAGCCATCTGCACATATTTCAAAGACTTAACAATAGTCAACTGCATCATGCAAAAAGCAAAAACAGGCAAAAAAAATAGGTGTAAAACCTCTGCCAAATATGGAGAAAAATATCAACTGTTTTTTTGGAAAGCATCAAGAGTTTGGAGGAGGCTAAAAGAAAAGATTATCTTCTGTTAGAAGATGTTTAAAAAGCAATCTGCATGCTGAATATTAAGCACAAATCTTTTGATAAGTCTGTTGGATCTAATGCATTCTTTTTCCACCTCTCAGAAAAACTATTTAAAATGTACAATATTATATATAATTTTTTTTAAAAAGCACATTAATTTTAATGATCTCTATACAAGAAATTATTGTTTCCTTGTCTTTTTGTCAGCCTATTGCTAAAGGATAGTTTTATACAGTCCAAAAGAAGACTAAATTAATGTCTCTAACAACTCAATCCTATTATTAAGAAATTAATTTAAATTCCTCTACGGAAAAAAATAATCATATAAAGTTAACCATCTCACTTTGCCAAAATATTAAATGTGTTAGAAATGAAACCAGAGGCATTTGGATTTTTTGACATATTTACAACAGGTGGCTAGATTTCCTCATCTTTCCTAAAGATAAAAGCATCATGTAAGAAATAGATAATTAATGGACTGCTACTCTAAGTAGATGGTTGGTCTTAAAAGCCTCTAAAATTATTGCACATAGGCCAGATGACTATCAGTACGAGGACTCATGATAGTGTATTACCAGTCTATACAGAAGAGAGGCTCTGTAAGTTAAATGTTAGTTCATACAACTTAAATTAGATATTGTTCCATGTTTGATTAACAAAGTCAGGCAAAATTACAGGCAAATTCCCAACATTTATTAATTTCAGAATATTTTTTTTGCTCTTTTTTAAGACACGAAATACTGAAACTTCCTTTTAACATGACTCATTCAAGGGAAGCTCATAGACTGGCTTCAAACTATTAAACATGGTGGCATATAAATTTTCTCAGTTCGAAGGACTGTGCTGCTTCTAGAAAAACAGCATTATAAATTTAGCAAAACACCCTACTGATTTAAGCAAAGGATGACATAAGGAGTCTGTTGTCAACTTACTGTCAGTTACAGCCAGAGACAAATCAACATATTTCCATGGAGAATGTCTCGTGCTTGCAGTTTACAATCGATGAGTAGGACAGAGGTGATAATATATGACACTTTCTGCTGACACATTCGTTTTGTATCCTAATATACCTCTGAGACAAGTTACAAATGGTTGAAAGCAGAAACACTGAAGGAAGACATTTCTTTTCCCATCATGGTCATGGAAAAAATGTAATGAAAGTAGGTATTCATAATGTTTTGAAAGAGAAGAACGGCTTAATGTACCCTGTTATTTGTAAAATATCATTACAGGTTAATAAGTTACTTTATACATGAAATCTAACAGACAAACATTTGTCTTGGTATCAAATTCTGGAAGATTTTTTAAAAATTTGATTGCATGACTAGATTTTATTTTATAGTATGTCAACCATTCTCTAGATGTGATCAGTTTGTTATCTTTACGAGTAACATTTGGTTATATACTTATCATTGACTACAGGCCACTGGAACCCCTCCATTACTATGATCTCAGGCTTGTTCTTAACAGAAGAAAAAAACATGAAGGCACAAGCAGTAAATTGGAAAAGCAGTCTGAAGAAGGCCAGACAGCTGATCATGAGAAACACATCCTGCAGACCAATGTCTATGGCCATTTTATTTCATTTTTCATTTCATTTCAGTCATTTTCATCCTTAAGTTAGTACATGGTATGTACTTCTAGCATGTGGTTTCAATGTTTTAAACCAAACTGAGTAAAACTTATGTTCTGACAGCTAAAATAACACTTCTGGCTCTGTGCCATCCTTTGCCCGCAGCCCGGAGTGCTCCCAGCATGACTGCTCCAGGGGGCCTGAGAGTGCTCACACTGCCCTAGCAGAGGATTCCATGGCAAGGGAAAAAAAAGCCTGCACCCTCCTAACAAGATGTAGGCATGTACATCACTTTTGCTAATTAACATTGCTATTCAAGCTTATTCAGGGCAACAAAAGAAGATGTTTCTGCTACTACTGTATCATGTTTGCTCTGATAAAGCAGATCAGAATTGCGATCACTTAAATAGAGTATGAGAGCTGGGATGCATGGACAGATCACAAGCATTTGGACTCGATGATCTCTAGAGCTCCCTTCCAAACCCTACCAATCTGTGATTCTGTGATCCCAAATAAATGTGATTCAAACCTCACCATGTTTTATTTGGAACTGATTCTGTGTGCTTCAGAGATTGTGATGCACAGCATGTGTAACACTGTTCAATTGCTTAATGCAATTAATCTGAGAGAAGCGTATTTCAAAATCTACAGCAATGAAAATCTCTGTTCCTAAAAATTACAAATCCTTTAGCAAGCTTACAGCACCAACTGCCTCTCTGAAGGGGGTGGGAGAGGGACTGAGTATGCAATTCTAGAAGAAAATTAAAGTGGCAAGTAAGTCATAAAGACTAGCAGGATTACTGTATGAAGTAATCTGGCACATAGGCCTGGAGTAAATGATGATTTATTCCTTTTAAAGATGCTGTTTTCAATCAACTAGCTCTGAAACTTTGCAGAGAAGTTATTCTGATCTCAAGCTTTACCAGCATACAACCACTTTTATCTAAGACAGTTACGCTGCATTTGTTTACCCAAATTGTAGGTAACAAGGCCAAAGACGCAGAGACACTAGAGCTTGCATAAGTAATCTTACCAGCCTCACAGTGAAATCTTTCAAGTCTCACCTGTGAAAGCAACACCATACAAATGTGACTACAGTTCTTCCAGAGCCTGGGCACACCTGAAAGCAGCGTAGCTGCATTCTGGTTTCAGAGGTTGACATCAACAGCTTCCTGAGCCAGCCTGATGTTTCACTATTCATCAGAACTGGGGCTTACAATGTGACGTGTGACTGTGCAGTTAGACTAGTCCACTACAGCTTAACTGTGAGTGGGTTGGTGCTGTTATGTACAACTGAACGGACTCAGCTTGGGTTTGGCACTCTGGGGGGGACTCTGATCCAGTTCCCTTCCTGGGAATTCAACACTGCTTCCTAGAAGTCTTTGGAAATGGCATGATGGCTGCTGGGGTACAGATGAGAGCCACAGAAGGTATGCTCTGTATCTGGGAGCAAAGAATGCAAAAAACCCCAACATTTAAGAAGTATGATGAGCAGGCCAAACATTAAGGGTAAGAGAAACTGCTTTCCAGCAGCTATTTCATTACTTTTCTCTTTGTGTTACTCACCATTTTCTCAATAGTATTTTTTGCTCTGAGACAAGATGTTAACATGGGGAGACCAGACCTGCAAGAGAGGAGAAAGCTGCTGCAGCACTTCTCCACTTCTGAGCCCACTTCCTGAAACAGGCTACGCCAATGACAACACATGACACAGTGTGAAGTATGTGCTCACTGTATCCAAGTGGTATCTACTGTAGGGAGTGGTATCTACTGCAGGGAGCAGAGGACAATACCTGAAAACTGTAACTGCTACTTATGTAGCACATGCTTTTTGTGTTCCACACCTGTAAAACCCATCAGTCAAAGCTTGTCAAGAAAGAAAACACACCAAAAATAAAGGAAAAGAAAGAAGGCAATGAAAAGAAAAATTAAAAAGGCAAAAAGCAAGCTCAAAGAATATACTGTATGAAGGTAAGTGCATCATGAAGATACCAATAGGAGAAGGCATACAAAACAGACACAGTGCATCAACTATAATTTTAAAATTATAGTTTATAATATATATATAACTGGGGGAAGGAAGTCTAGTAAGATTGTGAAAACTAGAGAAAAAAATAGTTACATGTAAAACAAATGAGAAACAGGATGCTAAAGACTCAACAAAAGTTTTAAGTTTTAAACAAATTAGAAGTATATGAGTGTTCAGTGTAGTTTCAGTATGAATACTATTTTTTGTTGTAATTTTGTGACATAGAAGGAAAGCAGCAGCTTCTAATCTCCCTTATCAGTCTAAAAAAATGGACTAAGGTTAGAAAACAATGGGTTCTTCTCATCCTACTTATGGCTGCTCCTGGTGAAACTTTTTGTCCAGTTCTTCATCTGAAGTTCTTCAGCTCCAACATTTTTAGTTTCGAAAGACTGTGCTATACTGGCCATGTATCATCCCCCTGATAAGAATAATAAAAGAACCTGAAACAGCAACTACCATTAACTCTGAAAACTCTGATCCTACCATCTTTTTGAGGATAACTTTTTGTTCTTGCTTCATTGGTATAGTGGAAGGTGATGGATATTTTCAATAAGGAAAAAAAATGTGAGATAAAAATCCATTAAATATGCAAGAACTGGCAATATTACATCTTTCACAATTATTTTTCTCAGTTAGACCACTAACAGCTGGAATTATTTGCTGGATTAGGAATTTATAATCTTAACATTTCTCAGTTATTTTAAAAATTTCAAGTAATTTTTCTTTTAGCTTTTTGTCTCCCTATGATGTAATATCAAGTACTACTTACCCAGATCTTTGCATCATCCTCATCTGAATCTATAGAGGGGGTCTGTGCTTTAACCAGAAATTTGACCTTAGCTTTATGGATAGGTTATCTATTTACAATTCCACAGGATATTGCTTGCAACATATTCTACATTGGTTCCTTTCTGTTTCACTACTTTATGTGGGCTTTCTGGACTACTCGCAGACCCAACACTACATCCTGTTTGACTGCTTTATTTGGTGTTATGACCTTCAAAAAGCATCGGCTGAAAAACTCAGGCAGAATTAACTTCCAATAAAGAATGAATTCTGATTGTTTAGATCTCAGGGCCACCATCAATTACTTAATTATTTTTCCACAAACTGACTGAAGCTCTACATAGTTAGATACTAGCTATAACAAATGTCCTTGAAGAAGTTAAGTGCTGACATTCAGAACACTTTTTCAGATGTTTGTCAGTAGGGAAAAGAAATGGCAGGTAACCCACTGAACAGTAAAAATCCTTAACTAGAACAGTTACATTAGGATTTGTTTCTATGTCTTTTGCACTCATCTGATATAAAAACCAAGGCAAAAAAGGAAATACCAAAAAACCATGGTTTTATTGAACCACAAAAAAAAGCAGAATCAGACAATGATCACTGTTTCAAAATGATAGTAATTTACGAATATTTTCTAAAAAGCTGTGTCAACATTCACATGAATGCACCACAATGTGAAGTAACTAATTAGAAATAGACCTAAGGTGTAGGTCTCTCATATCCTTCTCCTTGCATCAGCTTTCCAGAGCTAAACACACAAGTAAAAAAATTCTTACTGGGTATGGGTAACACTTAAGAAATCCAAATCTTAAGAAATGCAACAAAACTTTAAACTGTTAATAACTTTATTAAAATCAGACTGTATTGTAGAACATCAAAAACATTTAAAATACTGTCCGCTAAAGCTCTGTCAAAAATTTTACAAGTTTAAACTTTATTCAATTACCAAAATGGCATCCATCTCTAAAAATATATACAAAACAGGTACTGAAAATGTATTTCTTGTAGCATTTGAAAATATTTACAAATGGTTATTCAATGACACAGAACACAGTTGAAACTGATTCAAATCAAGATAACTTAAATGCAATGATATGCGAATGGTTTTCATTAACTAAACTGAGACATGCAAAAATATAAGCAGTGTAAATTACGTATTACTTGTTCTATGTTAGCAGGATTACATTTGAGGAATGCAGTTTGCACCACTCTACTTTTAAGCTAACGTCATTTTTTGGAAGGTCAACATGCTGTTTAGTCTAAAGAGTAATTTTTCCCTAAATAAAAAAGAAATTAAATATACCTAACTACTCAATACATATGACATCATCTTCATATGGAACAGTTTTCATTATAAATCACTGTGCATTTCTAATCATATTTTCAATATGGTAATAGTTAAGTTTCAGTACTTAACCCTAATTATCCTTAGTAGCAAATTTCAAATTTAGCTAAAAACCAGCAGTCTTTCTATGAGGCATCTGAATGTTATAGTCTTCACCAGCAGCATAGAATGAAGACAAATTGGAGTATTCCACCTATTTCAGACTCCATTTGTATGATCATGAAAAAACCAACAGAGTACCAGAACAAAGCATTTAGGAAGAAATCCTTTATTGTGAGGGTGGTGAGGCACTGGAACACGTTGCCCAGAGAAGCTGTGGATGCCCCATCCCTGGCAGCGTTCAAGGCCAGGCTGGACGGGGCTTTGGGCAACCTGGCCTAGTGTAGGGTCTCCCTGCCTGTGGCAGGGGGGTTGGAACTAGATGATCCTAGTGGTCCCTTCCAACCCAAACCATTCTATAATTCTATTAAAGTACTGAAAGAATAAATAATGCTTAAATCTTCAGAGACAGTAAAAAAACCCAAAACTTTTACAAAATAATGACGTTTTTGTGGCACGCTAGCCTACACAAGCCACTGTTTTATGAGGGTGAAAGGATGCTCACTGCGCCTCAATGAAGAAGTGCTCTACATGGGTTGTGAACTCAGCTAATTTATATAGATTTTTGATGGGTCGGGTAATACTGAAATATGTTTTTTGAGAACATTAACTTACACTCAAATGAAAAGAAAGGTTGCCCAAATTATGCACATGTCAATAAAATAATGTGACAATAAATATCTTTCACACTGAGATAAAGAAGTTAGATACTGCAATAGAAAATATGTACCTTACTTCTGAGTTGACGATGGATGACAGGAGTTAGAGTAGATTTGGAGAATCATACATGCTTGAGTAGAAGTTTCCACCGGACTTGAATGCTGAAGCTTCTTTTCAGCTCTGAGAGAAGAATGGCCTACCTAACTGGATGCCCATCTCCAAGGTAAATGGAAAAAAATGGTATCAGTTCAAGCATAATACAGTAATTTGCAGGAAAAACAACTACTGGAAAATAAATTAAATGAGCAAAATACATCCATGACTTCTTTCCTCAGTGAATACCAATAAAGTACATCTTGTCTGACAGGTAATGTGTTTGCGTTGGTCATGCATGACAAAATCTAGGATTGTGATGGAAAGAGGGAATGAAAACCAGGAAACCTTCATACATACACTGTGCAGAGAATTATACACACTTATTCCATCTATCTGAAAATTCTTAATAGAAAAAATACTCAATATTCAATGCCAGCAAAATTATTTACTATCTGAGGGCAAGGCATATTTCAATGTAAAAACGGATTTTATTTGTTTCTCCTCCCCTCCATTTCTCTCATGTAGAGGGGCATCAGTTACAGCAGTAACAGTATGGCAATCTGTAAGACTACTTGAATCCCTCAGCCCAACTGACAAAAGACACAATTATTTCTCAGTCATACTCTCACAGAAACTCCCCCTTATGTTTACAATTATCTCCTCAGCTGCTGCCATCTACAACCATTGTGTACTGCAGGTACTAATTCTGCCCCCAACAGAGTAACACTCACTCCTGGCCTCTTACCAGCTACATTTTTGTGTACTTTATTAGTCAGGGCCTTTACTCAGAAATCCTGTTCCACCAGTACTCAAACTTGGCTAAAGCTCAAAACTTTATGCCTCTCAGCTGCATTTCACAAAACTCTCAGTGCTTAAACCACTCCAGATTAAATTATCATTGTAATGGCACCAAGTTACCTAACTTGCTGTTTTTACTCTAACATTCACTCTAGACCTTCAGGTTTTCATATCCAGTAGCCTGAAATCCATCAACACTACACACTTTGCCTGATCATTTGGTGAACATGAACTTACTGTTCCGCAAGTGTGAATATCATCCATTTTCTGATACCGATCTCTGCTGTTTCTCATTCCTTTCTGCAATGGAAAACCGATTAGCCAAGCTGCCACAAGTCCTGACACCCATGTACTTCTAATCCTTCAAACATCCAGAAGTAGCCAGCTTTCCCCACTGATCCCCCAAATCTCACGTCATTCCTCCAACCCCCGTGAAACCAAACAGCAGCCCGTGACTTAAGAGACAGCACCTGAGATCAGGGCTCACAATGACCCAAGGCCTTCCATCACCTCAGGCTTCACCAGCCTCCAGCGGGGCCCCAGCTGTCTGTACCTCCACTCCCTCCTGTCTATTCCCTCCTGCAGTACTTCCACCTTTCCCACATTCCTCTGAGCTTTTCCTAGGATCTCTTTTTCTCCCTGTACTTTTTCAAACCATTTCATCTCTCAGAGCATCGTTAACATCAAAGCCTGAAACCCCTGCTCCCGGAGGGGGCCAGCGCCGCCGGCTCCTCCTGTGAGAGGCCTTACAGAACGGGGATCTGAGAAGATGCGGGCCTCCCTCTCGCCTCTGCTCGTCCGAGGAAAACAAAAACGCCCTAAAATTAGGAGGCCTGGTGAGAGCAGAGCGATTTCGGACGGGCACTGGGCACCTTGCGCATGTTTTAAAACCCGGGCCTGAGAAGCTGCGTGTCCTCCTTCGCCCGCCTGCGGTGCCGCTGCTGCTCCTCCCCCCCGCTGCCGGCCCCGGACCCCACTGCGGGAACCCGCTTCTATTTTCCTTCCTCAGCGGCTCACGGGAGACAAGCGGCGCTCGGGCGGCGGGGAACGGGCGACGCGGCCCGGCCCGGCCCGGCCCCAGGCAGAGGTTCCGAGGCCTGGGGGGGGGAGGGACGGAGGGGAGGGGCTGTGACCGGCCGCTACCGCGAGGGCATAGATCCCCCCCACCCCTAGGCGACTGGTGACGAGCGTCGTGAACGCCGGCCTCCCATTGGCTCTCGGGCTGGCAGAACGCGGCCAATCACGACTCGAAGCGGAGCGGCTCTCCTTCCCCCTTTCAGCCCACCCCGTGGCGCGGAGGGGGTTCGGCCGCCTGCGGAGCAGGGGCACGTGACCTTCTGTTTACATCCTCTCAGCTGTTGGGGCCCCTCCTCCCCTCGCCGTTTCTCACACCGACCGACACAAACGGCGGCGGCCACCGGCGGACCCTTCGGACGTGCGGCCCGAGGAGCGCAGCCTTTCGCTTGCACCGCCTTCCG